>CM046039.1:37887840-38359489 GCA_025215565.1 Flaveria ramosissima
TAGCCTCTTCATGCACTTCCTCAGGTTTGATCTGACTCAGCCTGAGGTGTAGAGGTAGTGAATTAGGCTTCTTCTTCTTATCTTTGGTTTAGAAGCCATCCTCTTCTTCCTCTTAGATGACTTTAAACTGAGAGACTGTCTGCAGCAAGCCTTGTTGATCATCCTTGTCTTTCTCAGTTGGGTGTTCCTCCCTCACAGGTTCCGAAGGAGAGGGATTTGACCCTGCTGTGATCAGAAGATGAAGCTTGCTGAGGCTCACAGGAGGTCTGGGTTTGTGTTGTCTCTCAGGTTGTTCAACCTTAACCTCCACTTCAGGTGGGACGTGACTTGGAAAGAGTGTAAAGTCAATCAGCTCTCCACTCTTGATCTTCTGCTTGATTACCCTTATATGCTCATCCATTGTGGATAGAGACATAGGGCCAAGTCTCCTTCCGGAGAATCCATACAGCTTCAAGAAGCTCATCATCCTTTGTCTGTCAGCAGACTTCTTCATACTCTTTTGGATGATGGCTCTTGACTTTGCACAGCTTCTTCCCTTAGCTTCTCTTAGTTTCTTTCTCTCTTTGACTACTCAAGCTTCAAGTTGTTTTTAAGTACTCAAACTCAACAAAGTCATAGAACAAGGGAAGAAGTGCATCTGCCTATAAACCTGTGGCACTCAGGTAGTTGATCATTTTGATCCTATCTTCTTCTTTGTCTACCTGAGGTTCTTGTTGAACCACATCTTCTTGTACAGGGCTTTCTTGAACTGGGGAGAGAGTAGGAGCATGCTTGTAGAGTCTTTTCTGTCTCTTCTCCTCTTTGAATTGAGAAGTAACCTTGCATCCTCTTTTCTTTCTTTCATCTCTCTTGACACTTCCATGTCAGCCAGTTCATTTAGTTAGTTCTAAGGGAGAGAAATGATTTCATCATCAATGTCATAGTTCCTGGTCTGCAGTAAGTAATCCTGACTGCCCTCAACTCTCATCTTGAGTATTTGGTCTGGGGGCAGCCCTGATTGCAGCTTGCATAAAACCTGAAGACCCAGAGGAACTTTCTCCCCTTAGCTTCCTCTTCTCTCCTCTCTCTCTCTCTTCCTCCCCAATTTCCTCAGGAGTCAAAATCCTTTTCCCTTTGTCACCCACAGACCTTTGTGACTCAGGTGGATAGAGGTTTGGCCTTCATTGCTTGGTGTAGCATCCATGCTCTGGCCAGAGAGAGGCTGAGAAACACCTTCACCAGCAGGTGTCTCAGAGGAATGTGAATCTCTGCAGCAGTTGATGATGATGAGACAGGGGTCTCAGGTTCTGCCACTGGGCCTTCAGTCAAGGTTTCCCCTATGAAACTAATCTTAGGGTCCACCTCAACATCCAGTTGACCGATGACATTACCTGATTGCCTAAGTCTCCTTCTTAAGCTAAACTCTGCAGTGATCCTGTCTTGGATTCTTTGAGCCAATCTGTCAGCTTGTCTTGAGTTGCTTGGATTGACAAGTGGCATATTGACTAGATCCAAACCTTCATAGAAGTTCAAATTTGAAAGTCAAATACTTCTTGTTGCCCTTGAACTCTGTGAAGAATAAGGGCTCTTCTATCAGCATCATACCTCCACCTTATGATGTAGTTTGAAGTTCCTTGAGGTGGAGATGACACAGCCCTTGGTATACCTTCCTCAAAGAGACTCCTGATGATAGAGTCTATAGAGTCCACATTAATGTGAACTTGAGGAAGTTGCTGAGAATGCACAATTGCAAGTGAGGATGGTGAGTCCTCTATGTCCATTCTCTGTGAAGAACTCCCAGGTTCTGTGGCTGCAATAACTTTCTCCCCCTTTTTGGTAGCATCACCCACTTGCATAGGTGAGCTGGAGGATAAATCAATCACATCCACAGGTTCTTGTGTTCCTGGTTGAGCTCTTCTAAAAGGTCTCCCAGCTAGTTTTTCCTTAAGATATGAAATCTGAAGTTGCTGATCATTGACCCTGTTGTGTAAGGTAGTCACCTGAGATTCAAGGTGACTGACCTTTGAGACTAAATAGGTGCATGTTTTAGACAATTTTGCACCTTAGTCTCAAATTCCCCTCTTCTTCATCAGAAGAATCATTGGGGGATGAGATGATTGGACCAAAGTCCTCTCTCTCACCACCAGCTTGAGGTTCTTGGCTGCTGGTTTTCCTCTGCTCACTAGCAATCTCAGTTGAGATGTCAGTGGGCTGAGTTGCCATGGTTGAGGTCTTAATGATGTATCACTTGCAAAAGTGAGAGCCTCTTCCATATGGACATCCTGAACAGGTTCAGAAGTGTCCACCTCAGTTATAGGTGACTGATGTGGGCTAGACTGAGGAGACTCAGGAGTACTCATCTCTCTTTGAGTAGGGGAAGAGAAGAGAGACTCATGGTACTCACTGAATCCTAAGTCTTCATCAGTATAGAAGGATAGGTTGGGAATGGGTTGATTTAGATCTAAAGGCTGGGGATGGTAATGTCCCCTGAAGGTTGTTCACTTGAGTGTTGAGACTCAGAGTGAAGGCTTAAGGCTGTTGGGCTTGTGAGCTCATCAGGGTGAGCATGAGGAACCTCAGCCCTGATAGTTGAAGAGATGGGAGTGGTTTGCTCCTCAGGGGAAGTGGGAGCTCTAGTGTCCACTTCCTCCTGTAAAGGTGAGTATATGGGGACCTGCACAGACTCAATAGCTTGAGCAGGGGTTCGTTTGGATTTTCTTTGGTAGGTGAGGGTTACTTTAGGCCTTTTTAGTGGTAAAGAGGTAGAAGGTGTGGGTTCAACACTAGCTTGTGTTGCTAGGTTGTCACCTTGAGCAATGAGCTCTAACATTTTGGGGACAAGGGCTGTTTCTACCCCTGAGAAGCCTACAGTTGGCGTCTTCATGATTTTAAAGATGTCGGGCTTCATCTGTCCCAATTTAAGAATATTATCTGTTTCCCTCAACTGTGAGCCCAGTTCACAGTTGAGAATGTGTTGAACATATCTAGGAAACATGTAATACTCTAAGGAGTCCAAGTTTGCAAGTAATTGGTATAAACAAATTGAGAGTACCTGAACTTGACCCCTTGAACCATTCCATGCACTATGAAGGAGAGATCCTCAGGAATCTGGTCCCACCCTCCATGCTTGTTTGACAAGCTGTGGATAACCACTTGGAGTAGGTATTTCCACTGGGATGAGACCTTCCCTTTCCTGAAGGTCTTTACAGAGAAATCTCCCTCATAGCCCATCTGCTCAAAGGAATGATTGACAGCTTCCTTTGGGAAGGACAACTCACCTTCTTCATCATCCAGCTGCAAATGAGTGTTGATGATGGCCGGAGTGATGAAGATTGTCCTCCCTTGCACTGTGGCAGACAGTGCCTTCTCCCCATCCAGAGTAGGATCAATGGTTAGGGAGGTGAAGTAATTTGATAGAGTTAAGAATTGGCAAATCTCTGAGAAACTTTCATCTTTCTCAGAGCTTAACAGAGCAACCTGGTTATGTTGCCTGTGAAGTTGCATAGAGAAATCTGGGTTGTTTCTGCGGTTAAGGTTGGCCATTTGAGAAGCTTAAGGTTGAAGAAAGGTAAAAAGCAAAGGCGGTTTGGGAATTAGGTTTGAGGAATAGTAGAATTGAAGAAGATAGTGAGGAAGAGGGGGAACCGTTGGGTATTTATGTGAAAAGGGATTTGAACCAAAGTTAATGAAAGAGGATAAACTTTGAAATCCGAAAGTCAGTCCCACCTCTGAAAAAGTAGTTTACTTTTGCTCAAAAAGTAGTTTTCTTGGAATTCGAAAAGCTTCCGAAGGTAAATTATCTTCGGAAGTTTTAATGAAAAAGCTTCCGAAGCTAAAATGACTTCGGAAGATTTTCCTGAGAGTCTTGAAAATTTTGCTTCGGAAGAGAAATAAACACTTGAATGCTTTGTATATGAAACAGCAAAGCTTCCGAGAGTTAATTTTGCTTCGGAAGGAAAAAGTCCTTAAAAACAAATAAGTGTCTGAGACAAAGATTTAAGCTTCGGAAGATAGATTTAGACTTCTTCCGAAGGTAAATTTTCTTAGACAGTTATTTATTTTGAAGACATGATTTTCTTCCGAAGATATAAATATATCTTTTGAAGGATTAGAAAATTTTACAGAATCTAAGGAAAGTCTTCGAAAAGGATTTGATATCCAAAGAAAACATGAGCTTATGAAAGTGATGAACTAGACAACTTAGGACACACATATTTTAAGAAATAATTAGAATTAGTTTTAAGAAAAGATCTACTCAAAGTTAATCATCCCAATAGCTGATATTAGATATTTAAATCTCTGTTCATCAAAAGCTTTTGTAAACAGATTAGCATATTGTTCATCTGTATGAACTTTGACTAGTTTAATTAATCCCTTTTCATAGTTATCTCTTATTAAATGATACCTGATATTGATGTGTTTGGTCCTTGAGTGTTGCACAGGGTACTCAGTGATAGAGATAGCACTATTGTTGTCTATGTGGATAGGAGTCTCCTTGAAGTTAAATCCATAGTCCGTAGTCTATGATTTTGAATCCAAAGCACTTGAGCACAGCAACTTGCAGCAACAATGTATTCAGCCTCAGCAGTTGATGCAGACACACAGGATTGTTTCTTGTATTGCCATGAGACAACCCTTCCACCAAGGAATTGACATCCCCCAGATGTAGACTTTGCAGTCATATTACAACCACCATAATCACTATCTGTATAAGCATTCAAATTGAAGTCAGGATTCCTTGGATACCATAAACCAAGTGTTGAAGCACCTTTGAGGTATCTTAAAATCCTTTTGACAGTGATGAGGTGAGACATCTTAGGGTTGGCTTGATATCTTGCACAAATACATGTAGCAAATATGATATCAGGCCTGCTAGCTGTAAGATACATAAGAGACCCAATCATAGCCCTGTATAAATGTTCATCTACACACTCCCCCTCAAGATCAGGTCCAAGAGAGTGGTTTCTGGCTATGGGTGTCTTAGCAATCTTACAATTAGTCATGTTGAATCTCTTGAGTATGTCCTGGACATACTTTGACTGATTTATGAAAATGTCATCTTCAACTTGCTTCACTTGAATTCCCAGAAAGAAATTGAGTTCTCCCATTGCACTCATTTCAAATATGTCTTTCATCAGCTTCTCAAAGTCTTTGCAGAGCTTTGGAGTAGTTGAACCAAAGATTAAGTCATCTACATATACTTGAACTAGCAATAAGTCATTTCCCTGTCCTTTGATGAAGAGAGTTCCATCTATAGTACCTCTCTTGTATCCATGTTTACAAAGATACTCAGACAATGTCTCATACCACTTCCTGGGTGCCTGATGCAGCCCATAGAGAGCTTTGTCAAGCTTGCAAGCATAATCAAGATGATCAGGGTCTACAAAACCAGGTGGCTGTTTGACATAAACCTCTTCATCAATCACTCCATACAGAAAAGCACACTTTACATCAAGTTGAAAGACCTTGAAGTTCTTGGATGCAACAAATGCCTAGAATATCCTAACAGCTTCTAATCTTGCTACAGGAGTAAAGACATCAGTGTAGTCAACCCCTTCTTCTTGTGTATATCCTTGAACAACTAGTCTTGCCTTGTTCTTGATGATAATACCTCTATCATCCTTCTTATTCCTAAACACCCATTTGGTTCCAATGGTAGTCTTCCCATGAGGAAGAGGACAAAGGTTCCGAACTTTTTGCCTTTTGAATTGAAGCAACTCTTGTTGCATAGCTTCAACCCAACATCCATCCTTTAGAGCTTCATCAACTTTCTTTGGCTCTATCTGGGATAAGAAACAAGAGTGAAGACAAACATTTGCTTCATGGGTTTGTCCTCTTCTTCTTACCCCTGTGACAACATCTCCAATGATGTTTGTGGTGGGGTGAGACTTGTGGGTCCTTAGCTGAGGGATCATAGCAAGTTGCTAAGAAAGATCCAAATTTGAGAAATTTAGATCTGGCATAGATGATTCACCCTTCACATCACCACACTTATCAAGATTTACTTGATCCAATGAGTGTGTGACATCATTGATGTTGTCATCTATGGTGTGGTTATTAGCATGAAGGAATTCCTGATCACTTTCACCATCACCATTGTTGTCTTCCACAATTGAGGTATCTTTATCTGGTTAAGGAGCCTCTGAGCTGGAATTTGAAGGCACCCCAGATGTATCAGCTGAATTTGTCATTGTAGTGCTGATAGAAACCTCATTTGCTGAAGTAGTTCCAACTGGAGCTGAAGATGTATGAGTTGAAGGTCATCCTAGCTCAAATCTTGGATCAGGATCACCTGTATTTAAATTTTCTGCAGATCCTGAAACATTCTCACAAGATTTGTTAAAACAGTTGGTAACTAAATCAAGATCAAATAGCCAATCAGGACCAGAACCAGCCACATTGGGTGTGTGTTCATTGAAAGTCACATTGGCTGACTCCTCAACAATTCTAGTTCTGAGATTGTATACTCTATAAGCCTTAGCTTGGGAAGAGTATCCAATGAAGTGTCCATCATCTGATTTCTCAACAAACTTGGCAATTTGATCCTTGGTATTCAAGATGGTGCAGGGACATCCAAATGACCTGAGAAAACCAATAAAAGGTTTTCTCTTGTGCCAAAGTTCATAAGGAGTCTTACCATGTGTCTTAACTACTAAAACCCTGTTTTGCACATAGCAAGCAGTATTTACTGCCTCTGCCCAGAAGGTGATGGGCAGTTTAGAGTCAGACAACATAGTTCTTGCAGTTTCAATTAGTGTCCTGTTTCTCCTCTCAGCAACACCATTTTGCTGAGGAGTCCTGGGAGCACTATATTGTCTTGTAATACCTTTTTCATCACAAAATGTATCAAGGATTTGATTCTTGAATTCAGTCCCTTGATCACATCTTATGGTTTTGACCTTGTGATCACTTTGATTCTCAATTTTTAAGATGAAATTCTTCAGAATCTCAGGGGTTTCATCCTTAGTTCTAAGAAAGAAAACCCAAGTGAATCTTGTAAAATCATCTGTGATCACTAAACAATAAGAGGTCCTTCCTAGACTAATTACACTGGTGGGGCCAAAGAGATCCATATGTAATAAGTGTAGGGGAGTAGTGATGGAGTTCCTTTCCTTAGGCTTGTGAGATACCTTATGTTGCTTCCCTTTCAGGCATGCAACACAATGATCATCACTTGTAAACTCTTTCTTTGGCATTCCAGTTACCAAATCATGTTTAATTAGTTTATTCATGTTCTTAAAATTTACATGGCACATTCTTTTATGCCATAGGAAAGACTCATCACTATTTGCTTTAGATAGAAAGCATGAAACTTCTCCAGAGGGAGATGTTTCTTGCAAATCCATCTCGTACATGTTTCCTTTCCTGGGGGCTCTAAGCAGGATGTGCTCATGAGAAATGACCACTCCAGGCTTGCGAACAATGCACTCATGCTCAGTAAAGAGCATGTTATGACTCTGATCACAAAATACGGATACACTCAAAAGATTGTACCCAAGCTCCTTGACAAAGTTTACCTTTTCAATGCTGAGCTTACCATTTGTGACCTTGCCCCTTCAGAAATGTAACCACCTTCATCTCCTCCAAAAGCAACTGGTCCTCCATCAATCCTCTCAAAGTTATGGAGTAGTGACCTATTGCCTGTCATGTGTCTGGAACAGCCATTATCAATGATCCAGACATTCTTGTTTGTCTTGAGCTGTTCCTGCACAAAGAAAATGATTAGTTACATTTGGAAACCCAAGCCTTAGTTGTCTTGGGCTCACTAAGTATAATAGAAGGTAATGCAAAAGTAATAGATCCTATGGTTGTGCTAGAGGGATCTTGAGCTGCTGTTGATGGAGAAACTTCAGTCACTTGGTCTTTCTTAGACTTCCACACCACCTTTGGAGTCTTGGACTTGACCTTCAAAACCTTGGAAGCTTTTGGGACTTCGCAAGTTTTGATGACTGAACCTTCGGAAGATTCTACAGTCACTACAGCAGACTTCAATGCTTCGGAAGAATTCCTTTCTTCCAAGACAAATTTTTCTTCCGAATGTAATTTTCCATTTACCTTCTTCTTTGATTTGGAGCTTCCGAAGGAAACAAATTTTCCTTCCGAAGCTTGAATTTTCTTGAAACTCTTTGAAGTCTTTGTCTAGGTCATATGGACAGTACTTTTAGGATTGTATGGACAATCCTTATCAATGTGAGAGGTACTTTCACACATGACACAATACATTTTCTTCTTCACAAGAGTCTCCTTATGAGAGCAAGACTGTCTTTGGTCACATCCCTTCTCCACCTTCATCTTTGTAGATGTTGAGACAGTTCTTTTGGGCTGTGAACTATTCTTGGAGTTTGATGGTCCAGGTTGTGCAGCTGTGGTACACAGCAGATCAGTCTTCTTCTTGATACTGAGATGATTTGAACAAGAACCAGAACTCTTAGCTATAGAGTTTTGGTTGATGTCTTCAGTCTTTACTACTTCAAACCCTGCAGAGATAAAAACTTGTTTCTGCTTAGAGTCAAAAATAGCCTTGATCTCTTGAGCCTTCTTTGCTTTTCTTTTGCTCTTCCTGATCAAGTTCTTTCTCTTTGACTTGGTCATCACAGTAGTCTTCTTCTCCTCAGAAGGATAGTGGCCCTTAGTAGAATCCTCCTCTTCACTCTTCTCAGATGAATTCTTTACTATCTCTTCTTCATCCTCTTCACTTATAGGATCTATGATAGGAAGCTCATCTTTACAAGTTCCACACCTAGGAGATCTTACAGACAAGATTGTGTGTGGAGGAGCAATCTCATTTGATCCCAGTCCCTATCTATTTTGATAACACACCTTGTTGTGCAGGGATGAGGATATCATGTTCGTGAAGGTCTCTTCTTCAAGAACACTCTTTTCTGCCCTGGCTTTGCTGGTCACAAGCTCAACCTGGCACTCAGTCAGCTTGGTTATGAGATCTTGGATTTGAGTCCTAAAATCTGTACGTTCATGTTTTAGAACTGAAATGGTTTTCTCTAAGTCCTCTCTCTTTAGTTTATAATCATTTTCAGACTTTCTAAAATCAGATTTTAAAATGTTTAAGGACTCAAGATCAGATCTCATCTCCAAGTTATAGGACCTGTATCTGTTAACTTTAGCAATGCATTCAGGAGTACAGAGATGTTCCAATACATTGGCTTCATCATGATCTGCCATTAGTGCTTGGTTTGGAGAAGCATCTTCCACCTGAAAGCTCCAGTCAAAGCCTCCTTCTTCAACAGCAACACCAGCTTGTTGCTTTGACTTCTCATTTTGAGGGGCTTTGTCAGTGTAGTTTGGTCTTGTTTGTGCTTACCCACCATTTGTTTTAGGTTCCTTAGACTCTCTAGCAAAGTGGCCCATAAAGTTACAGTTGTAACACTTGACTTTGCTTTTATCCAAGCCAAACTTTCCACTGGTTGCATTGCTTGGAAACCTCCTTCTAGTTCTCTTGTAGAACTTCTTCGCTCTATGAGTGAGAAGAGCCATCTGCTGAACTATTTCCATATATTCCAGGTCATCTGGATGGATACAATCCAGGTCTTCAAGAGTGAAAAGAGAGTTACCACAACTTTCATCAGAAGACACAAAAGCTTGAGAAGAGCTTGTCTCTTGGAATGGGCTTCCTTAAGTATAGTTCTCCCTAGGTGTCTCTGGGAAGGTGATGAAAGGACCCTTTGATGAGTTGTCAGGGTATCGCATGAGATGATGTTGGGGTTCTATGCTATCCCTTTCAACCACATGCAGGGTTGAACCCAATTGATTGTTGGAGTTGCCAGATGAACCTTGCATGTTCATCTCCATCTGGTAGCCACTGAGAATCCCATATAACTCTGTTAGAGTAAGAGTTTTGAGATTTTCAGTCCTCTTGATCACCACATAGTAGTGCATCCATTGCCTAGGAAGTGAGGACATAAACTTCCTTACAATGTCTCTATTTTCAAGAGGAACTCCTCCATCCACAAGGGTATCCACTATCTCAACATACCTAAAGTATTGCTGAGTCATGGTTTCACCTGTTTTGAAGGTGAAGTTTTCAAACTGCTGCTTCAGGAGATCCTTCTTGTTCTCCTTGGCTTCAGAGGAGCCTTCATACATCAGTTTTAGTGCATCCCACAGCTGTTTAGCTGTTTTGCACTTCTTGAAACCTCTGTACACAGAGTTTGGAAGGGCAGTTTGAAGAGCAGTCATAGTTTTCTATCAATCTCTACTCTCTTCCTATCTTCATCAGAGTAGTTAGCCACATCATTGGGGATCATACCAGCACCACTAGAAGAAGGAGTGCTGGGTATGAAAGGTCCATTTTCAACAGATTCCCACATTCTTGAGTCTATAGACCTTATGAAACCTTCCATTCTCATACACCAGGCATCAAAGTCATCAAGAGTGATCACTGGGGACTTGTTCATGGTTCCAGTTTCCATATCAGTCTTTGAAATGGATGCCATTTTGAAAGTTTAGTATTTGTGTGTGTGAGGGATCTTAAGATGGTGAGATCTTATATCAAGAGCCTGAAATGCTCTGATATCCAATTGCAGGACCAGTTAAGGGCTTAACAACTTCAACACAGCAACACAAAGAGGAGATTAACCAAACTTGATCAAAACAGTAAACTGGATTAACCAAGATAATGATACAAAGAACACAAGTAATAATAAAGAGACAGAACAAGAGATTTGGGTTTCAAGGATGCAGTATATTGCTTTCTCAAGTTCTATTACAAGTGTTACAAAGCATAAAGAAAGATACCAGAACAAGGAATACTTATACTACAACCCACAGCCGGCTATACTTTGAAAGCCAGCTGGATACAATTGACTAGACATAAACAAAATCAATTGTAGAATCAAAAGGCATATCTGCCTTTTGACCTTGTGACTATGACATGCCATAGCTCACATCCTTTTCTATTACAAAAAGGATAAAGTACATAAAGTAGAAAGTTACAGACTCAAGACCTCAATGTACAGTTACCAAAAGCATGGACCTTTTCATCAACTCATGTAAGTTGGTGACTTTACAGAGTTGCAGCGGAAAGGTGTCCAGCTTTATGGAACAATACATCAGATAAAGCATGTTTCTAAATGTCTTAGGAAGAAATCTGTCTTCATAGGATGAAGCTTCGGAAGACTCTGTCTCTTAGGCTTCGGAAGACTTCATATTTGGCTTCGGAAGATATTGGTCTTGGCTTCGAAAGATTTTACACTTAGAATATTTCTAGTGCATGGTGTAAAACTTCCGAAGCAATTCTACTTCAGTTTTTTAGTGCATTGCTTGCAGAGAGACTTTGGATGTTTTGGTTTGCATCAGACTTAAAGGAATCCTTACAAGCTTCCTTCTTTGCCTAAGGAGAGCCATGATGTTGTATCACTTGAGGTAGTGGATGACACCATATTGGGTCGCATGAAGGTGTACAGGGGAAAGCAGTTTAAGCCCCTTGTGAGGAGACTGTTCGGGCACCTAGCCCGGGAGGATTACGTGGCGCCGGCAAAGCGTAAGTGGCGTTACGAGGAGAGTGACTCAGATGTTGAGCAAATTGCTCTTCCATCTGATGACTCCGATGATGATGACAGTGGCGATGGTGGAGACACTGGCCTTGCTTCATCTAGGGCCACCACTACACATGTTACACCTCCACCACCCACTCATGGAGATGCCACCACAGCCGGTTTCCATCAGGATTTCAGACCTGATGAAGAGGAGGAGAGTGATGAGGAGCCATTGACTAGAAGGGTGGGCAGCAGGGTGGTTGCCACCGAGCATGGGATAGAGGTGGTTGGAGGACGCCAAGCTGCGTCTGGGGAGACTACTAAAGATCCCACCTATACCCCAGACCAGCTCAGCATCCCAGGGGGAGCATCCTCCTCGAGGGGTTCGAGGAAGAAGAGGATGGCTCAGCCCAACCGGATGAAGCCAAGAAGACGGAGGTTCACGCTGATACCCACCTCCACCACCACTACTACCACAGCTACCACCACCATTACTACCACTTCACCCACCATTACTACCACAGCCACTCTACCACCTATCTACACTACTTCCACCACCACTACAGCCTATTCATCACCACCCACACATATACCACCACCCATATTCACCACTGCCACCACCACTAGCCACCAAGCCGGTCCCTCTTCCCACACTACATTCACTACTAGATCTACTCTACCCTCTAGTGGAGTTGAGGAACAGCTGTCAGCACTGAACCGTATTGTGCTGAAGCTGTTGGCATCTTATGACGAGAAGACTGCTCAGCTACAACAGCTAATGGAGCTAACTGCTACCCAATCACAGCAGATCTCTTAGCAGGCTCAGGAGATCGTGCAACTTAAAGAGCATAAAGCCGAATCAGCAAAGAAGATTGAAGAGTTGGAGACATCTAAAAGGTCTATCATGCTCAAGCTTAAGGGATCAAAAGAAGAGCCTATGAAAATCAGAGAAGATGATGTAGATGATGGTGAGGATGATGAGGATGATAAGGATGATGAAGAGGATGACGAGGAGAATGAGACAGAGGGAGGAAAGGATGAGAGTGCAGGAGATGGAGGAGATGATGAAGAAGGAGGGGATGCACCTGCATCGGGTGCCATAGAAGCAAGAGAGAGACGGACCAAGAAAAATCAAGATCAGGGTACCTCAACATCAGCCCCGACTGCAGAAGAGCATATGATTCAGGACAAAAGTAATGACTAGAAGTTTCTGTATTTTGAACTTTTGTGTAACTGAATCATGTATTAAACTTATGAAATGAATGTTTATTTATATAATTGATTATTTAACTGTCTTGATTATCTACTAATGACTGATGTGTTACATGTCTTAAATCAAGCGGATCCATAATATCAGCGAGATGAATACGATGTTGCTCTCCTTCAGCCGATCAAGTCTCAACTTACAATGATACTTGATCTGCAAGGGATCGTCAGGAGGTCTATGAGGTACAATCCTGAAGAAGGAGAAATAATTCACGATCTTACTAATGAGCAACTGGCTGAAATGTTCCGACTGAATCAAGATGAGATCGTGAAGGATGCTCCTACGGTTGACATGGATAGTGATGATGAGCTTATTGATGTGGATGAGATTGAAATTGAAGATGTCACAACACAACATTATCCAGAGTATGCTGACAACTAGGGAAATGTAATCCCCAATCTGGGTGACACTCTTTTCAGTGATATATTTGCAACACTGGATAAGATGGAGCAGGAGTCGGAAAAGAAGAAAGATCAAGCCCAAGCCTCAGACGCCAATGTCAACATCAAAAAGGCTGAATGGGCGGCATGTTTTGCAAAGATCAGAGCCCAACGCAGTGCTCCAAAGCCTAGTACCTACACCAAGCTCTATAAAGTGAAGAAGCATCTGAAGGTGTCAAGAAAGATTATAGCGTGGGCATATTTTGATGATTTAAATGTTTATGCTATCAAGAGAGAGATGGGAAACGAGTACTTCAGATTCCCCCATAATCTGAAGACTCTACCCAGTTTGAGCTTAACCAGCTGGCCAAATTGAAGCTGTTATATGCTGACCCTCGGAAGATGTCAGGCTGGTTTGAAGCAGCTTTGAAGAGAGAGTACCACACCAGGTGGGTCAACTTCAAACCTTAACAACCAACGAGGTATATCAGAAGATCTAAAGTTGATGCCATTACTGGGAAGCCAAAGATTGTGCTGAAGTGGAGTCCTCCGCGCACAATGTCGAGAATCCCTCTAAGGGAAATGCCTCAGGACTTCACTCCACACTTTAAATGGTGGTACCATGATTGGAGAACAGGTGAGGCGGTCATAGTTTTGAACAGAGCTGGAAATATGGAAACAATCAGGGTGTTTGACCCAATGTGGCTTACTAACTTGTCAGCTAATGATGTTTACACCTTATACAAATGGCCACTTTTCTATGACGCGCAAGACATTGTACAAGCCCTCCAGTTTCAAAATGTTATAAGGCTCTGTTTCGCATTTGAGATACATGCTGGAGCTACAAGAGAGGAGAAGTACAAGAAGTTTGAAGAACTGATGAAGAATGTTAGACAATTAAGTAAACTAGGTCCAAGAGGGAGTTTGTAGATACATGTGTACCTAGTTTAGGAGCTCAAATGTAAAATGTCTTTCGTTTCTTACATATATGTAATACAATGGGTACTGAATGAAATACAATGTGTTATTGTGCTTATATTGTTGAATATTTCATTGCTTATTATGAATAACGCATGGTTGAACTAACTATATAGGTTTGTGGTTGTTTACATAGATCTTACTCAAGAATGGTTGAGGAATATGTTTAAAATTAGTCATGTGAAGTTCTTATGCAAATGGCCCATGCTAATGGACCATACGCATGAACAACTTCATGCTAATGAACTAGTCGCACGACTGAACCAGGAGACTAGATTAGTCGCACGATTGTGACATGAGATTGACTCAGTCGCACGACTGAAGCCTCAGTCATACGGATGGAACAATCGTATGACTCAGTCGCACGACTAAACCATACTAATGGTTCAGTCGCACGAATGAGAAACCCTAACCTATAAATACCACTTAATTCGTGGAAAAACGTAACAATTCAAATCCCTATGTACCAAATCGTACCCTAGCCATCCAGAGACCTCAGAGAACCTGTTCCAAGTTCATAGATCGCATTAAATCGTATTGCAATCGTTCATAATGTTTAGATTCATTCTAAGATCGATTCTACGCGTGTTCTCACTGATTGGATCGCCAATCAAATAGGATTTCGCACTATTTGAGTTGGTATACGCGTAAACTAGTTAGTACTCCGTCCCGTACACGGTCCTAACAAAATTTATTATTAAAATAGTCTCGAGCGTTGACCTGTTTTGACCGGATGTCACATGTATATTGCTTCTCAAGTTCTTTTATAAATGTTACAAAGCATCGATAGAAAGTTACAAGCACTTGAGATACTTTATACTACATCCTACAGCCGGCCATACTTTGAAGGCCAGCTAGATACATAAGACTAGACAACTACAAAATCAAATGTAGAGTCAAAAGGTAGATTTGCCTTTTGACTAGTGACTATGACATGCCATAGCTCACATCCTAATATATTACAAAAATGATAAAAGTACATAAAGTAGAAAGCACAGACTCAAGACCTCAATGTACAATTTAACAAAAGCATGGTCCTTTTCACTAACTCATGTAAGTTGGTGACTGAACAGAGTTGCAGCAGAAAGGTGGTCCTGCTTTATGGTAAAGTACATCAGTTAAAAGCATGTTCATAAAAATCTTCGGAAGAAATCTATCTTCACTCTTTGGCTTCGGAAGACTTTGTCTTTGAAGCTTCGGAAGACTTCACTTTTGGCTTCGGAAGATGTTGGTCTTGGCTTTGGAAGATTTTACACTTTGAATATTTTCTAGTGCGTGGTGTAAAACTTTTGAAATAGTTCTACTTCTATACTTCAGTGCATGCATGCAGAGAGACTTTGGATGTTTTGGCTGCATCAGACTTATAGGAATCCTTACAACTAGGTTGACAACTTGATGAAGCTCCACTATCTCTTGAGATAGTTATGCTATCAGATCTGCCAATAGTAGGAGCCTGATTTTCAGCAACTCTTGAAGAACTTGGAATAGGTCTGGGTAACTCAAACCGCTGATCTTCATCAGAATCACTCTAAGTGCATGTTCCAACTGAAACATTCTCACAAGATGGTTTAGAATAGTTTGGAAACAATTCTAAATCAAAGATATGATCAGGGCCATTCCCCCTAACACAAGGAGTGTGCTCATTACAACAATGTTGGATGATTCCTTAAAGTGTTGATTTTTAATATTATAAACTCTATAGGCAATAGAGTTAGAGGAATATCTAACAAAGATAGCATCATCCTACTTTTCAGCAAATTTTGCCAAATTGTCCTTTATGCCAAGCATGGTACACCAGCTGTCAAAGGACCTTAGAAAGCCAATGAACGGTGGCCTCTTGTTCCATAGCTCATATGGGGTTTTTTCATATGGCTTTACTACAAGAACTCTGTTCTGCGCATAGAATGCAGTACTGGCTGCCTCTGCTCAGAATGTTAGAGGCAGCTTTGAATCAGCTAAGATAGTCCAAGCAGCCTCAATAAGTGTCTAATTTTTCCTCTTAGCAACACCATTTTGTTGAGGAGTTCTAGGTGCACTATATTGTCTGGCAATCCCTTTTGAGTTATAGAATGAGTCAAGAACTTGATTCTTAAACTCAGTCCCTTGATCACTTCTAATTATTTTAACCTTGTGATCAATCTGATTTTCTATTTTAAGAATAAAAGATTTTAAAGTTTCAGCAATTTGATCTTTAGTTCTTAAAAAGAATACCTGCAGGATCGGGTTTTGTCACTTAACACTTGGATTTCTCTCAAACTCACTTATACTACACTCAAATCAGATGAAGTAGAATCTTTTCTAAGAGTTGATAATAATATAATAAGTAGCAAAGAACACAAGGAAATAATTTTCAAGGAACTTGTATATATTACTTCTCAACTCAAAGTATTACAAGACTCTTACAAGCATGAAAAAAGAGTTACAATGAGAAACTATATATACTAGATCCTACAGTTGGATATACTTTGTTACCAGCTGGAAACCTAAGACTAAAGCATATACTACAATGCTCAAGTTAAGGTATCTTAGATAAAGTATCATCTAAGATATGGTAGTCATGACATGTCCATGACTTACCTTTTGTCACCAACTAAAGTTGGCAATTGTACTAACTGATAAAGGTAAACAGTGGAATTAAGTATGGTCAACTACATGGCTTTTGACAAAACGCCATGCAGTATCTCAGAGGTCTGCAGCGGAGTGGCAGAGAGACCATACTTATGTCCACTGGATAATTGTAGTGTCTTCCGAAGGTAAGTTGGCTTCGGAAGAACAAGTTCTTCTAAAACCACTTATACTTTTTTTTGGGTAAAAGGTTAGCCCGGTGATATTTGTATTATAAGAACAAAAAATGAACAAGTAGTGTAGATGGATTCTCCACTAATTCATATATTAGACATCCCCCCAATATATGTAAACAAGCAAACAGAACCAAAGAACAATAAACCAAACATTACGGTAAACAAACAATGTCAAAAGAACCAAAGTCTATAAAACTAATCATGAGTCTTGGACTTCAGCCTCCATCATCCGATATAGTTAAACTATCCATATTTCTGATCGCCAGGATATTCGAACTCTCACATTATTCTTGAATTTAAGACCCATAAGTCTCAGCCAAACAGTAGCTAGGATGGTATCACACAATACTGCAGGAGAACGATTGTTGTTATCAAATGTTCTTTTATTTCGTTCCTGCCATATAAAATATACCGCAGCTGACACTACTAGTTTCTGAATAATAACCGGAAGGGTTTTAGAGTTTGGTCGAATGCAGCAAATGATATCTTGCAATGACTGAGAACTATGTTGCATGAAATCCTTACCCTTAACCAAATTCCATACCCTGTGAAGAGTAATCACACTCAAAGAAGAAATGGGGATGAGAGTCATACTCTGACTTACATAGAAGGCAGCACATCATATTCATGTTTCCGCACCTACTTGGATTCCATTTCAGAATCCTATCTTGCGTTAATAACTTCTCCCTTACCACTAACCACAAGATAAATGCATGTCTTGGGATGCATTGGGGAAACCAAATGCATTTATACCAGTCAACTATAGGGCCCCTGCAACGAATCGAATCCCATACAACAGAAGTAGAGAAGCCATACAACTTATCCTCATATTTCCATAATACCTTATCAACCGTGTGAGTGAACGTTGGCACTTGCAAACCGTTTAATACCGGAAATAAATCAAACCACGCTTCTGGCCAACCCCAAGAACCATCAGGGCAAAGATCTGGAACTTTAGTATTAATCGAGTATCCCCCATTATAATGGCCCGATGTGTAATAAAATTCTGAAAAGGCCCTATGGTACTCCAATTATCATACCATGCCGACGTGTTACAACCATTACCCATGGATTTATATAGGAAAGGCCGAAGCAACGGACGTAAACTCAGCAGCTTCCTCCAACTCCAAGAACAAGAGGATGAAGCTTTAAGCTGCCAAAAGTTCTTACCTCTTATCCAATTCTGATAAATCCATTCAACCCATAACGACTCACGTTGAGACAGAATACTCCAGACATGAAACGCCATTAAGGAAACATTCATATCCATAATCTTGCGGATACCTAACCCTCCTTCTTGTTTCGGGAGGCAAATAGCCTTCCATGAAACTTTAGCTTTTCCTTTCTCCATAGGACCATGGCACCAAAGGAAACCCCTGATCATCGATTCAAGTTTCAGGATTATATTGGAAGGTAATAGAAAAAACGAAGCCCAATAAACATGTAAGGAGGAAAGAACTGAATTTATAAGTTGACATCTTCTTGCAAAAGATAGGAACCTATTCCTCCAATTCTTGATTTTAGACTCCATCCTTTCAATAAGAATATAACAATCTTGCGAATTTAATCTAGAAGAGATTAGAGGAACTCCCAAATACCGTACTGGTAGAGACCCTTTTGCAAATGGCATAATCAAGAGAATCCCATCTTTAACATGGGTAGGAACATTGCAAAAGAAAACCGTACTCTTCAGGATACTTGGAATTAATCCTGACTTGTTTTGGAAGTCTTTCAAACCCTCCATAAGAGCAGCAATCGATTTAAGATCACCTCTAGAAAATAAGAAAAGATCATCTGCAAAACATAAGTGTACTAACATTTGCTTCTCACATAAATGATAAAACCTAAACCAACTCAACTCTTATTGTATGATCAAGAATCAATGTGAGAACCTCCATAACAAGCGTCAAAAGATAAGGCGAGAGAGGATCACCTTGTCTTAGCCCACGTTTCCCTTTGAAATACCCATATAGTTGTCCATTAATAGCTATCGAAAAAGAGGGAGTGAACACACGCACCATTATCCATTGCACCATTTTAGTATGAAAACCAAACCTTTAAGAACATCTTGAAGGAATGATCAACTCACCGTATCATATGTTGCAGGACCGGTGAAGGGTGGTCACTTACAACACAACAACACAAAGAGGAGATTAATCAAACTTAATCAAACAGTAAACTGGATTAACCATAATAATGATACTAAGAACACAAGTAACAAGTAAGAGACAGAACAAGAGATTGGGTTTCAAGATTGCAGTATATTGCTTTCTCAAGTTCTATTACAAGTGTTACAAAGCATAAAGAAAGATACTAGAACATGGAATACTTATACTACAACCTACAGCCGGCTATACTTTGAAAGCCAGCTGGATACAGTTGACTAGACACAAACAAAATCAATTGTAGAATCAAAAGGCATATCTGCCTTTTGACCTTGTGACTATGACATGCTATAGCTCAAATCCTTATCTATTACAAAAAGGATAAAGTACATAAAGTAGAAAGTTACAAACTCAAGACCTCAATGTACAGTTACCAAAAGCATGGACCTTTTCACCAACTCATGTAAGTTGGTGACTTTACAGAGATGCAGAGGAAAGGTGTCCAGCTTTAAGGAACAGTACATCATATAAACCATGTTACTAAAAGTCTTCGGAAGAAATTTGTCTTCATAATATGAAGCTTCGGAAGACTTTGTCTCTGAGGCTTCGGAAGACTTCATATTTGGCTTCGGAAGATATTGGTCTTGGCTTCGGAAGATTTTACACTTAGAATATTTCTAGTGCATGGTGTAAAACTTCCGAAGCAATTCTACTTCAGTTCTTTAGTGTATTGCTTGCAGAGAGACTTTGGATGTTTTGGTTTGCATCAGACTTAAAGGAATCCTTACAAACTCCCCTTAGGCTGATGCTACCAAAACATTTAGAAGATCTTCAGATGTTAGTAGTCTTCAGCACAATCATGACCATACCCTTCTTTAATAGATGGTCAGGATCATTCAACCTTTCACAGTATCTTCTCATCTCAAAGAGATCATGCAGAGGTAAGTTGATTATGTCTTGCCAGGTATAGACATTCTCAACACCTTGATCTCTGATTACATGCCATCTTTTCTGGATTGGTAGAGAAGGTCCAGGATAAGATGGGTGTCTCAGCTGCAAGAGGAGCCACTTGTATTGGAGTTGATTGGGCTGCCTCTCCATGCACTTCCTCAGGTTGATCTGACTCAGCCTGAGGTGTAGAGGTAGATGATTCAAGCTTCTTCTTCTTAGACTTTGGTTTAGAAGCCATCCTCTTCTTCCTCTTAGATGACTTTAACTGAGAAGACTGGTCTGCAGCACCTTGTTGATCATCCTTGTCTTTCTCAGTTGGGTGTTCCTCCCTCACAAGTTCAGAAGGAGAGGGAGTTTGACCTTGCTGTGGATCAGAAGATGAAGCTTGCTGAGGCTCAGCAGGAGGTCCGGGTTGTGTTGTCTCAGGTTGTTCAACCTTAACCTCCATTTCAGGTGGGACTTGACTTGGAAGAGAGTGTAAGTCAATCAGTTCTCCACTCTTGATCTTCTGCTTGATTACCCTTATATGCTCATCCATTATGGATAGAGACATAGGGCCAAGTCTCCTTCTGGAGAATCCATATAGCTTCAAGAAGCTCATCATCCTTTGTCTGTCAGCAGACTTCTTCATACTCTTTTGGATGATGGCTCTTGACTTTGCAGCTTCTTCCCTTAGCTTCTTCTTAGTTGTCTTTCTGTCTTTGACTAACTCAAGCTCAAGTTGTTTTAAGTACTCAAACTCAACATAGTTGATCATTTTGATCCTATCTTCTTCTTTGTCTACCTGAGACTCTTGTTGAACCACATCTTCTTGTACAGGGCTTTCTTGAACTGGGGAGAGAGTAGGAGCATGCTTGTAGAGTCTTTTCTGTCTCTTCTCCTCTTTGAATTGGAGAAGTAACCTTGCATCCTCCTTTTCTTTCATCTCTCTTGACACTTCCATGTCAGCCAGTTCATTTAGTTGTTCTAAGGGGAGAGAAATGATTTCATCAATGTCATAGTTCCTGGTCTGCATGTAAGTAATCCTGACTGCCCTCAACTCATCATCTTGAGTATTTGGTCTGGGGGCAACCCTGATTGCCGCTTGCATAAAACCTGAAGACCCAGAGCAACTTTCTCCCCTTAGCTTCCTCTTCCTCTCTCTCTCTTCCTCCTCAATTTCCTCAGGAGTCAAAATCCTTTTCCCTTTGTCACCCACAGACATTTGTGACTCAGGGTGGATAGAGGTTTGGCCTTTATTCCTTGGTGTAGCATCCATGCTCCCCAGAGAGAGGTTGAGAAGCACCTTCACCAGCAGGTGTCCCAGAGAAGTGTGGATCTCAGCAGTTTATGTGAGGGACAAGTTCTCAGGTTCTGGCCTTCAATCATTTCCCCTATGGTGATGAGACAAGGGTCTCAGGTTCTGCCACTGGGCCTTCAATCAAGGTTTCCCCTATGAAACTAATCATAGGGTCTGCCTCAACATCCAGTTGACCGATGGCATTACCTGATTGCCTAAGTCTCCTTCTTAAGCTGAACTCTGCAGTGATCATGTCTTGGATTCTTTGAGCCAATCTGTCAGCTTGTCTTGATTTGCTTGGGTTGACAAGTGGCATGTTGACTAGATCTAGACCTTCATAGAAGTTCAAGGTTTGAAAATCAAATACTTCTTGTTGCCCTTGAACTCTGTGAAGAATAAGGGCTCTTCTATCAGCATCATACCTCCACCTTATGATGTACTTTGAAGTTCCTTGAGGTGGGGATGACACAGCCCTTGGTATACCTTTCTCAAATAGACTCCTGATGATAGAGTCTATAGAGTCCACATTAATATGAACTTGAGGAAGTTGCTGAGAATGCACAATTGCAAGTGAAGATGGTGAGTCCTCAATGTCCATTCTCTGTGAAGAACTCCCAGGTTTTGTGGCTGCAATGACTTTCTCCCCCTTTTTGGTAGCATCACCTACTTGCATAGGTGAACTGGAGGATATATCAATCACATCCATAGGTTCTTGTGTTCCTGGTTGAGCTCTTCTTAAAGGTCTCCTAGCTAGTTTTTCCTTAAGATATGAAATCTCAAGTTGCTGATCATTGACCCTGTTGTTTAAGGTAGTCACCTGAGATTCAAGTGAAACCTTAGAGACTAAATAGGAGCATGTTTTTGATAGTTTTTGCACCTTTAGTCTCAGATTCCCCTCTTTTTCATCAGAAGAAGCATTGGGGGATGAGATGATTGGACCAAAGTCCTCTCTCTCACCACCAGCTTGAGGTTCTTGGCTGCTGGTTTTCCCCTGCTCACTGGCAGTCTCAGTTGAGATGTCAGTGGGCTGAGTTGCCATAGTTGAGGTCTTAATGATGTAATCACTCGCAAAAGTGAGAGCCTCTTCCATATGGACATCCTGAACAGGTTCAGAAGTGTCCACCTCAGTTATAGGTGACTGATGTGGGCTAGACTGAGGAGACTCAGGAGTACTCATATGAGTAGGGGAAGAGAAGAGAGACTCATGGTACTCACTGAATCCTAAGTCTTCATTAGTATAGAAGGATAGGTTGGGAATGGGTTGATTTAGATCTAAAGGTTGTGGATGGTAACTGTCCCCTGAAGGTTGTTCACTTGAGTGTTGAGACTCAGAGTGAAGGCTTAAGGTTGTTGGGCTTGTGAGCTCATCAGGGTGAGCATGAGGAACCTCAGCCCTGATAGTTAAGAGATGGGAGTGGTTTGCTCCTCAAGGGAAGTGGGAGCTCTAGTGTCCACTTCCTCCTGTAAAGGTGAGTGTATGGGGACCTGCACAGACTCAATAGCTTGAGCAGGGGTTCGTTTGGATTTTCTTTGGTAAGTGAGGGTTACTTGAGGCCTTTTTAGTGGTAGAGAGGTAGAAGGTGTGGGTTCAACACTAGCTTGTGTTGCTAGGTTGTCACCTTGAGCAATGAGCTCTAACATTTTGGGGACCAGGGCTGTTTCTACCCCTGAGAAGCCTATAGTTGGCTTCTTCATGATTTTAAAGATGTCGGGCTTCATCTGTCCCAATTTAAGAATATTATCTGTTTCCCTCAACTGTGAGCCCAGTTCACAGTTGAGAATGTGTTGAACATAGCTAGGAAACATATAATACTCTAAGGAGTCCAAGTTAGCAAGCAAGTTTGTATAAACAAATTGAGAGTATCTGAACTTGACCCCTTGAACCATTCCATGCACTATGAAGGAGAGATCCTCAGGAATCTGGTCCCACCCTCCATGCTTGTTTGATAAGCTGTGGATAACCACATGGAGTAGGTATTTCCACTGGGATGAGACCTTCCCTTTCCTGAAGGTCTTTACAGAGAAATCCCCTTCATAGCCCATCTACTCAAAGGAATGATTGACAGCTTCCTTTGGGAAGGACAACTCACCTTCTTCATCATCCAGCTGCAAATGAGTGTTGATGATGGCCAAAGTGATGAAGATTGTCCTCCTTTGCACTATGGCAGACAGTGCCTTCTCCCCATCCATGATGACCTCTTGGCAGGTCTTCCAAAATTCAAGCAGATGATCCTCATACAGAGTAGGATCTATGGTTAGGGAGGTGAAGTAATTTGATAGAGTTAAGAATTGGCAAATCTCTGAGAAACTTTCATCTTTCTCAGAGCTTAACAGAGCAACCTGATTATGTTGCCTGTGAAGTTGCATGGAGAAATCTGGGTTGTTTCTACGGTTAAGGTTGGCCATTTGAGAAGCTTAAGGATGAAGAAAGGTGAAAAGCAAAGGCGGTTGTGGGAATTAGGTTTGAGGAATAGTAGAATTGAAGAAGATAGTGGGGGAGAGGGGGAACCGTTGGGTATTTATGTGAAAAGGATTTGAACAAAGTTAATGAAAGAGGATAAACTTTGAAATCCGAATGTCGGTCTCACCTCTGAAAAAGTAGTTTACTTTTGCTCAAAAAGTAGTTTTCTTGGAATTCGAAAAGCTTCCGAAGGTAAATTATCTTCGGAAGTTTTAATGAAAAAGCTTCCGAAGCTAAAATGACTTCGGAAGATTTTCCTGAGAGTCTTGAAAATTTTACTTCGGAAGAGAAATAAACACTTGAATGCTTTGTATATAAAACAACAAAGCTTCCGAGAGTTAATTTTTCTTCGGAAGGAAAAAGTCCTTGAAAACAAATAAGTGTCTGAGACAAGTATTTAAGCTTCAAAAGATAGATTGAAACCTCTTCCGAAGGTAAAATTTCTTAGACAGTTATTTATTTTGAAGACATGATTTGCTTCCGAAGGTAAAAACTACATCTTCCGAAGGATCAAAAAATTTTCAAGAATCTAAGGGAAGTCTTCAAAAAGGATTTTATATCCAAAGAAAACATGAGCTTATGAAAGTGATGAACTAGACAACTTAGGACACACATATTTTAAGAAATAATTAGAATTAGTTTTAAGAAAAGATCTACTCAAAGTTAATCATCCCAATAACTGATATTAGATATTTAAATCTTTGTTCATCAAAAGCTTTTGTAAACAGATCAGCATATTGTTCATCTGTATGAACTTTGACTAGTTAATTAATCCTTTTTCATAGTTATCTCTTATTAAATGATACCTGATATTGATGTGTTTGGTCCTTGAGTGCTGCACGGGGTTCTAAGTGATAGAGATAGCACTATTGTTGTCTATGTGGATAGGGGTCTCCTTGAAGTTAAATCCATAGTCCAGCATCTGATTTTGAATCCAAAGCACTTGAGCACAGCAACTTGCAGCAGCAATGTATTCAGCCTCAGTAGTTGATGCAGACACACAGGATTGTTTCTTGCATTGCCATGAGACAACCCTTCCACCAAGGAATTGACATCCCCCATATGTAGACATTGCAGTCATGTTGCAACCACCATAATCACTATTTGTATAAGCATACAGATTGAAGTCAGGATTCTTTGGATACCATAAACCAAGTGTTGAAGCACCTTTGAGGTATCTTAAAATCCTTTTGACAGTGATTAGGTGAGACATCTTAGGGTTGGCTTGATATGTTGCACAAATACATGTAGCAAACATGATATTAGGCCTGCTAGCTATAAGACACATAAGAGACCCAATCATAGCCCTGTATAAGTGTTCATCTACACACTCCCCCTCAAGATCAGGTCCAAGGGAGTGGTTTCTGGCTATGGGTGTCTTAGCAATCTTACAATCAGTCATGTTGAACCTCTGGAGTATATCCTGAACATACTTTGACTGACTTATGAAGATGCCATCTTCAACCTGCTTCACTTGAATTCCCAGAAAGAAATTGAGTTCTCCCATTGCACTCATTTCAAACCTGTCTTTCATCAGCTTCTCAAAGTCTTTGCAGAGCTTTGGATTAGTTGAACCAAAGATGATGTCATCTACATACACCTGAACTAGCATCAAGTCATTTCCCTGTCCTTTGATGAAGAGAGTTCCATCCATAGTACCTCTCCTGTATCCATGTTTATAAAGATACTCAGACAATGTCTCATACCACTTCCTTGGTGCCTGATGCAGCCCATAAAGAGCTTTGTCAAGCTTGTAGACATAATCAGGATGATCAGGGTCTACAAAACCAGGTGGTTGTTTGACATACACCTCTTCATCAATCACTCCATACAGAAAAGCACACTTCACATCAAGGTGAAAGACCTTGAAGTTCTTGGATGCAGCAAATGCCAGGAATATCCTAACAGTTTCTAATCTTGCTACAGGAGCAAAGACATCAGTGTCTTCAATCCCTTCTTCTTGTGTGTATCCTTGAACAACTAGTCTTGCCTTGTTCTTGATGATAATGCCTCTATCATCCTTCTTATTTCTAAACACCCATTTGGTTCCAATGGTAGTCTTCCCATGAGGAAGAGGACAAAGGTTCCAAACTTTTTGCCTTTTGAATTGAAGCAACTCTTGTTGCATAGCTTCAACCCAGCTTCCATCCTTTAGAGCCTCATCAACTTTATTTGGCTCTATTTGGGATAAGAAACAAGAGTGAAGACAAACATTTGCTTCATGGGTTTGTCCTCTTGTTCTTACCCCTGTGACAATATCTCCAATGATGTTTGTGGTAGGGTGAGACTTGTTAATCCTAAGCTGAGGGATCACAGCAAGTTGCTGAGAAAGATCCAAATTTGAGAAATTTATATCTGGCATAGATTATTCACCCTCCACATCACCACACTTATCAAGATTGACTTGATCCAATGAGTGTGTGACATCATTGATGTTGTCATCTATGGTGTGGTTGTTAGCATCAAGAAATTCCTGATCACTTTCACCATCACCATTGTTGTCTTCCACAATTGAGGTATCTTTATCTGGTTGTGGAGCCTCTGAGCTGGAATTTGAAGGCACCCCAGATGTATCAGCTGAATTTGTCATTGTAGTGCTGATAGAAACCTCATTTGCTGAAGTAGTTCCAACTGGAGCTGAAGATGTATGAGTTGAAGGTCTTCCTAGCTCAAATCTTGGATCAGGATCACTTGTATTTGAATTTTCTGTAGATCCTGGAACATTCTCACAAGATTTGTTAAAACAGTTGGTAACTAAATCAAGATCAAATAGCCAATCGGGACCAGAACCAGCCACACAGGGTGTGTGTTCATTGAAAGTCACATTGGCTGACTCCTCAACAATTCTAGTTCTAAGATTGTATACTCTATAAGCCTTAGCTTGAGAAGAGTATCCAATGAAGTGTCCATCATCTGATTTCTCAGCAAACTTGGCAAGTTGATCTTTGGTATTCAAGATGGTGCAAGGACATCCAAATGACCTGAGAAAACCAATGAAAGGTTTTCTCTTGTGCCAAAGTTCATAAGGAGTCTTACCATGTGTCTTAACTACTTAAACTCTGTTTTGCACATAGCAGGCAGTATTTACTGCCTCTGCCCAGAAGGTGATAGGCAGCTTAGAGTTAGACAACATAGTTCTTGCAGCTTCAATTAGTGTCCTGTTTCTCCTCTCAGCAACACCATTTTGCTGAGGAGTCCTGGGAGCACTATATTGTCTTGTAATACCTTTTTCATCACAAAATGTATCAAGGATTTGATTCTTGAATTCAGTCCCTTGATCATATCTTATGGTTTTGACCTTGTGATCACTTTGATTCTCAATTTTTAAGATGAAATTCTTCAGAATCTCAGGGGTCTCATCCTTAGTTCTAAGAAAGAAAACCCAAGTGAATCTTGTAAAATCATCTGTGATCACCAAACAGTAAGAGGTCCTTCCTAGACTCATTACACTGGTGGGGCCAAAGAGATCCATATGTATAAGTGTAGGGGAGTAGTGATGGAGTTCTTTTCCTTAGGCTTCTAAGATACCTTATGTTGCTTCCCTTTTAGGCATGCAACACAATGATCATCACTTGTAAACTCTTTCTATGGCATTCCAGTTACAGATCATGTTTAATTAGCTTATTCATGTTCTTAAAGTTTACATGGCACATTCTTTTATGCCATAGGAAAGATTCATCACTATTTGCTTTAGATAGAAAGCATGAAACTTCTCCGGAGGGAGATGTTTCTTGCAAGTCCATCTTGTACATTGTGACATCCGTCACCTTAAGGTCTGTCAATTAACGTGGATTTCCGTTAACTATTCCTTGATCGATCATTCCTCATCTTTATTAACTCTTTATGTGGATATCATGTTTGCCTTATCATCGTTGTGCTTGTGTTTTCGTTTTAATTTTATGTTATCTTTAAAAACTTTTAAAACTTTCATCATCGTAACCACCAAATATATCATTTTTATAAATAATTAACGTCACTAATAAAACCATTTTTAAGTTATAAATATCATTAGATACATTTTTATAATTAATATAATTAACCTAATAAAGTCGTTTTTCAACCGAAACAAATTTGGGAAACTCGGGGGTTAAGTGCAGGGACTAAACTTGTCAATTTGCAAACTTGGGCTGGGTATATAAACCCATTTCCCAGCCCTAATCACTCATCTTCATCTTTTTCATCTTCTTCATTCTCTCTACAATATCTTCTTCATTCTAGCACCAAATCCAACCCGCTTGGTCTCGTTTTCGTCGTCTAGACTCCATCTACAGCCTAGTCTACTCTATTCTAGCAGGTAGACGACCTTGGTTGTCCCATTTCTTGCTTATTCACGGCTATCCAAGCTAGGGTTTCGGGTGTTCGGTTTCAACCCGAACACATGAGGTCGTGTGGGTGCGTGTGAGGTCTTTCTGCTTGTGTTTCTTGTTTGTGCATGTTTGTAGAGTGTTTCTGGAAGTCCTTGTTGTGTTAAACTCACGTTTAGAGCAGCTGAAGGCTGCTCAGCCCGACCACAGTCGCGATTCTTCTGTCCAGGCGACTGGGTCTGTCATGCGATTGAGTCGTGCGACTGGATAAGTCGTGCGACTGAGCCATGCGTCTGAGCCAATCGTGCGACTGAGTTGTGCGACTGGGTATGTCGTGCGACTGAGTGTATATGTGCGATTGAGTCATGCGAACGAATGGATGTGTGCGATTGAGTCAGGTGACCGACTGAATGTATGCGATTGTGCGTGTATCGCACGACTGGAGTCCAATCGCACGAATGAAGGTTCAATCGTACGAATGTAGCTGATTCGCACGATTGAAGGTTGATTCGTGCGTATGGAGGTTGAGTCGTGCGACTGGGTGTTGTGTGGTACGACTGAAGGCCAGTCATACGAATGAAGGCTCAATCGTACGAATGAAGCTGATTCGCACGATTAAAGGTTGATTCGTGCGTATGGAGGTTGAGTCATGCGTCTGGTCCTGTCGTGCGACTGTAGTTGTTGTGTGTGATTTCCTTCTTGTGCGTGGTGTGTGTAAGTCGTGTGATGTTGAGGTAACATTAACACAGTTGCCATTGTTCGGCCATAAAGATTAAAGTCAACGCTAAAAAGGCCACAAATACTATTCAAGTCAAATCAAATTAACATTTTACAATTATCAACCGACTTATAACTACTGACATTTATCTAATACTTCTTCAATAACAATGAAACTTTTATTAAAATATCATCAGCAATGGCGACAATGTCTAGTACTTGGATCTACATAAGATTTAGTACGTGAGTCAGTTTGCGTGTGTGTTACACGCGACCCAGCCGATACAACCCGAACCGACCGATCATTATTATGCGCTTATTTCATATCATTAATGCTTAACAATAACTGTCAATAGGTGTTTGACCGTTCATTTGCATTCGATGTTTGGATACATTGATCTTACCTACTTACCACTTAACTAGTGAGTTTCGTGGCCCCTTTTTAGGCTTATACAACATTTCAATCATTTACAATTTGGGGGAAAAAGTATGCTCACCCATTTTCAATGCTGTACAACTTACTTACATTTTACATACAAGGAATCAACGTGATACTGTTTTACAAGTACTTATCTGATACATGCTTGGGTCTGTTGTGTGGTTCTATCTTTGCAACTATTTAATTCCAGTGTGGGAACCGACGGTTAGGTATTGGTAGTACTACTGGGTTGACACCCCCACCCTTGTTCGATGGTATACTAGTTGGTACCATCAGTGGCCAGGAACGGGCCCTTGGGTGAATATATGCCGACAATATCTCTGTGTACGTCGCTAGGTTTGGTTGCAAAGCTCATTGTCATGTGATTTTACTTGTTCATATAACTGTATTCACGGTATTCCACAACGCTTACTATATACAGCATCACTTACTCATTTATTACTTAAACCTACGAGCTCACCAACAATTTTGTTGACCATTTTGAGCATATCATTTCAGGTGATCATGCAAACTGAGGAATCTAGGTGTGCTGCCTTAGTGGAGACCCTAGGATGCATTTTTGGGACTAAACATGTTTTGACAAACAATTATTTTGAACAATGTTGTAGTCTGTGTAAACAATTACAACCTTTTGAAACTTGTTCCCGGGTTGTGGGAATTCATATTATAATTTCATCTTTATGTGATTATGTGAATCGTTTATCATGTTTATGCTTATGGCTATGTTGTCGTGAATATTGACTAAACACGACACAAGTCCCCTTGTTGTCGGGTGTCGTCATGACACGCTTGTCATCATTTATTATATTGCATCTCTGTCGCTTACCATGTGTTATGACGATCCCTATCTCGTTACATCCCCGTGTTTCCGCTTTTAGCGGGGGTGTGACAGATTGGTATTAGAGCCATTGGTTATAGAGAATTAGACAATACGCTTGACCTAGACTATAACCTAGGAACCTTCATGTAGATTTGCATGCTAGGATCTGTATGCATATTATATCTCGTGTAAGTGTTCCTCGCTGCTTGATTGTTCATTTATCTGTTATGTGATCTTTCCACCCTATGAGAGAGCCCTTGCGCTCACTCCTTATGGGATGCTTCTATTGGATCTTCAGTTCCCTCTGCGCGCCGAGTTGGTTTATCAAAATCCGGGTATTAAACCCGAAGAGATCTTCACAGATCATCGCTATTGCGCTTGACCTTGGACATTGAGATCAACCCTGAGGAGGCTATGTCTGAAACCTCGAAAGGGGAAGAAATAGACAACCTCCGCTAGACTAAACGTGATTATATACATGGACTTACAACTGTTATGATGGACTATTGTTGAGACATTACCAATTCATGGTGTGAGAACTACACGAATTGCATGCGATGTGTGATATTAACTTGGAATTTTGAACTTGATGAGTGTTATGGATAATACACTCTGAAATGATTTAAGCTTACGTGTTTACTATTTCTGTGATTAGAAAATGCCGCCTCGAAGAGTTACCCGCAGCAATAGTGGCGGGAGTGAAGCCCCAAGAGGCAGAGGCAGAGGCAGAGGTAGAGCACCAAGGACTAATGACGGCCCTGCCAGTAACAATCAGGGAACTGGGGACACTGATATGGTAGCTCTGATTGCTCAACAGCTGGCCGCACTGATTCCTACTATTGTGGCCCAAGTGAGCGATGCACTCCAGCAACACCACCCTCACGGGGATGGTGGCAATGATAATGGAGATAATGGAGAACGAGCCCACGGTGGGATTGAAACTGAAGTGGGAAATGGAAACCCGACCGGAAATGAAAGCAACCAGGAGACCAGGAATGGTGGTACAGCCGGTATTGAGACTGGGGTTGTTAATGCAAGACGGGGTTGTTCATACAAAGAGTTTGTGGCTTGCAAACCGAGGGAATTCGATGGGAAATGTGGGGCGATAGCCCTAACCAGGTGGCTGGAAAAGATGGAGGCAGTAATTGACATCAGTGAGTGCCTCGACAGTCAGAGAATCAAATATGCCACCTGTTCACTGCAGGGCAAGGCCCTTACCTGGTGGAACTCCCATGTTCAACCTAGAGGAAGAGAATCTACGATGCAGATGTCATGGGACGAGTTTAAAGCGTTGATCACCGAGGAATATTGCCCCCTCAATGAGATGCAAAAATTGGAGCATGAGTTTTGGAATCATGCTATGGTGGGGGCCGAACATGCAGCGTATACCGACCGTTTTCATGAGCTGGTAAGGTTGGTTCCGCATTTGGTCACGCCGGAGTCAAAGAGGATCGAGAGGTACATTTGGGGACTTGCGCCTCAAATTAGGGCAATGGTTACAGCAGCTGCTCCTCCTACTATTCAGAGCGCAATTCTGAAAGCTGGCGCTTTGACTGATGAGATGGTGAGAACAGGGGTTCTGGGCAGGGGAGCAGAAAAGAGAAAGGATGTTGGGGAAACGAGCCGGTCGAGTGCCGGGAAGTTCGATAAGAGGGCTAAAACGACCAGAAATTTTGTGGCCGTGTCTCAGGCCAAGAGAGAGTATGTAGGGCCGCACCCCAAATGTGACAGGTGCAATTATCATCATCCCCCAGGAACGCAGTGCCGGGTGTGCGCGAACTGTAGGCGCCCGGGGCATTCGGTGAGAGACTGTAGAACTGCGCCGAATCTTGTGGCACCCGTCAACGCAGTTAACCCCGTCGGGAATGCAAGGGCTTGTTATGAGTGTGGAAGCCCTGATCATTACAGAAACATGTGCCCCAAGCTGAATCGGGCACCGGGTCAACAAGGAAACAACCAGCAGCAAGTAATGGCTATAGCTGGGAATCAAGGCCCGACTACTCAAGGGAATGCAGCTCGGGGACGTGCATTCGTCATTGGAGCCTACGATGCTCGTCAGGACCCGAATGTTGTCACGGGTATGCACTTACTCAATCATCACCTCGTATCTATATTATTTGATACTGGAGCAGACAATAGCTTTATATCTTCTGAGTTTGTGCAATTGCTTGATTTGAGTCCTAGTAGACTAGAAACTAGCTACTCTGTAGAGATGGCCAATGGTATAGTTGTTCAGGCTGATGAGATTATTAGGAAGTGCTCGTTAACATTGGAGGACCATGCCTTTGATACAGACTTGATACCCTTTGAGCTAGGAAGTTTTGACGTGATTGTGGGTATGGATTGGTTGTCGCAAAACGGAGCAGAGATTGTCTGTCGGGACAAAGTAGTACGAATCCCTATGCCGAACGGGGAGGTACTCAAGATTCAGGGAGAATGACCGGGAAGGAACTTAAAGCTTATTTCCTGCATGAAAGCACGCCGAAGTTTACGAAAGCAGTGCTACGCTTTTCTAGCTCATGTGGTTGAAAAGAAAGACGAAGAGAGGAAACTAGTAGATATTCCAGTGGTACGGGACTACCCAGATGTATTTCCTGATGACTTGTCTGGTTTGCCTCCTCCACGACAGGTGGAATTCCGCATAGAGTTGGTTCCTGGAGCTACACCGGTAGCGAAGACGCCCTATCGGTTAGCGCCATCTGAGATGCAGGAGTTATCTAGTCAGTTGCAAGAACTACTGGAGAAGGGCTTTATTCGACCAAGTCATTCACCGTGGGGAGCACCGGTATTATTTGTCAAAAAGAAGGATGGGTCGTTCCGCATGTGTATTGATTACCGTGAGTTGAATAAGTTAACCGTGAAGAATCGATATCCTCTCCCCAGGATCGACGATATGTTTGACCAGCTACAAGGAGCTTCGTATTTCTCAAAGATTGATCTTCGTTCTGGATATCATCAACTAAGGGTTTTTGAGGACGACATACCGAAGACAGCGTTTAGAACTCGTTATGGGCACTATGAGTTCTTGGTCATGCCGTTCGGGCTGACTAATGCACCAGCTGTGTTTATGGATCTAATGAATCGGGTGTGCAAACCTTACTTGGATAAGTTTGTGATCGTGTTCATAGACGATATACTTATCTACTCCCGATCGAAAGAGGATCATGAAGAACACCTTCGGGCAATTCAGGAGCTGCTACGGGAAGAGAAACTTTTCGCCAAGTTCTCGAAGTGTGAATTTTGGTTGCGGGAAGTGAAGTTTTTGGGTCATGTGGTTAATGAGGACGGGATTCATGTAGATCCCGGCAAGATCGAAGCGGTGAAGAAATGGGATACGCCCCAAACACCATCAGAGATACGGCAATTTTTAGGATTGGCCGGTTACTATCGTCGCTTCATCGTGAATTTTTCAAAGATCGCGCAACCATTAACCGTGCTTACTCAGAAAGACAAGAAGTTTGATTGGGGACATGCACAAGAACAAGCGTTCCAAACATTGAAAGAGAAACTGTGCAACGCGCCTATATTGTCTCTCCCAGACAGAACTGATGATTTTGTGGTATACTGCGATGCGTCACATCAAGGATTGGGATGTCTGCTAATGCAGAAGGATAAGGTGATTGCCTACGCTTCGCGACAGCTTAAAGTGCATGAAAAGAACTATACAACTCATGATCTTGAGTTGGGAGCGGTAGTATTTGCACTCAAGATTTGGAGGCATTACTTGTATGGAACCAAATGCATCATCTTCACAGATCATAAGAGCCTCCAACATATTCTGGATCAGAAGGAACTTAATATGCGGCAGCGACGTTGGGTAGAGCTTCTTAGTGACTACGATTGTGAAATCCGGTATCATCTGGGGAAAGCTAACGTGGTGGCTGATGCTTTAAGCCGTAAAGAACGTGTGAAACCACTACGTGCTCGAGCATTGGGATTGACCATTAAAACGAACTTGAAAGCTCAGATCCAAATTGCACAGAGTGAGGCATTGAAAGAAGAAAACCTTGCGGGAGAAGAATTCCGAGGATTAGATAAACAGATGATTTGCAAGGGAGACGGTATACAGTACTTCATGGATCGCATATGGGTACCCAGATGGGGAGGTGTACGTACCTTAGTCATGGATGAAGCCCACAAGACGCAATATTCTATTCATCCTGGTGCAGACAAGATGTATCACGATCTCAAGGATCTGTACTGGTGGCCAGGCATGAAGAAAGACATTGCCTTATACGTCAGTAGATGCTTGACGTGTTCGAAAGTCAAAGCGGAACATCAGAAACCATCAGGATTATTACAGCAACCTGAAATTCCCGAGTGGAAATGGGAGAATATAGCCACGGATTTCATTACCAAACTCCCTAGAACAAGCAGCTGTCATGACTCGATATGGGTCATTGTGGATTGAATGACGAAATCAGCACATTTCTTGCCTATCCGAGAAGACTACAAAATGGATAAGTTGGCGAGATTGTACATCAAAGAGGTCGTGACACGGCACGGGGTGCCGGTGTCAATCATATCTGACCGTGACAGCCGATTTACTTCACGATTTTGGCAGACACTACAGAAAGCGATGGGCACTCGATTAGATATGAGTACCGCCTATCAGCCTCAAACAGATGGCCAAAGTGAACGAACTATACAGACGCTAGAAGACATGTTGAGAGCATGTGTAATCGATTTTGGTGGTAGTTGGGATGCTCATCTACCGTTGATTGAGTTCTCTTACAACAACAGCTACCATACAAGCATTGGGTGTGCTCCGTTCGAAGCGTTGTATGGAAGGAAATGCAGATCTCCCGTTTGTTAGGCCGAGATTGGTGAAAGTCAGCTAACAAGCCCAGAGATCATTCAAGAAACAACTGACAAGATTTTTCAAATCAAAGACCGACTGAAAGCTGCTAGAGATCGCCAAAAGAGCTATGCCGACAACCGTCGGAAGCCTCTAGAATTCAACATTGGGGATCGAGTCTTACTTAAAGTCTCCCCTTGGAAAGGAGTCGTTCGATTTGGAAAGAAAGGGAAGTTAGCCCCTAGATGCGTTGGACCATTCGAGATCACAGAAAGAATCGGTCTAGTGGCTTACCGATTAAGGTTGCCACAAGAACTCAGCGGTGTGCATGATACTTTCCACGTGTCAAACCTCAAGAAGTGTTTGGTCGATGAATCCCTTCACGTGCCAATCGAGGAAATCAAGATTGACGAAAAGCTTCATTTTGTTGAGAAACCCATTGAGATCATGGATCGAAAGGTCAAGCAACTGAACCGCAGTAGAATACCTATTGTTCGCGTAAGGTGGAATTCAAAACGAGGGTCAGAGTTTACATGGAAACGAGAAGATCAGATGAAACTCAAATATCCACATCTATTCGAGGATGACACTCTTGGACCTAACTCCAGCTGAATTTTGGGACGAAATTCTCTCAACTGGGGGATACTATGACATCCGTCACCTTAAGGTCCGTCAGTTAACGTGGATTTCCGTTAACTATTCCTTGATCGATCATTCCTCATCTTTATTAACTATTTATGTGGATATCATGTTTGCCTTATCATCGTTGTGCTTGTGTTTTCGTTTTAATTTTATGTTATCTTTAAAAACTATTAAAACATTCATCATCGTAACCGCCAAATATATCATTCTTATAAATAATTAACGTCACTAATAAAACCATTTTTAAGTTATAAATATCATTAAATACATTTTTATAATTAATATAATTAACCTAATAAAGTCGTTTTTCAACCGAAACAAATTTGGGAAACTCGGGGGTTAAGTGCAGGGACTAAACTTGTCATTTTGTAAACTTGGGCTGGGTATATAAACCCATTTCCCAGCCCTAATCACTCATCTTCATCTTCTTCATCTTCTTCATTCTCTCTACACTATCTTCTTCATTCTAGCACCAAATCCAACCCGCTTGGTCTCGTTTTCGTCGTCTAGACTCCATCTACAGCCTAGTCTACTCTATTCTAGCAGGTAGACGACCTTGGTTGTCCCTTTTCTTGCTTATTCACGGCTGTCCAAGCTAGGGTTTTGGGTGTTCGGGTTCAACCCGAACACATGAGGTCGTGTGGGTGCGTGTGAGGTCTTTCTGCTTGTGTTTCTTGTTTGTGCATGTTTGTAGAGTGTTTCTGGAAGTCCTTGTTGTGTAAAACTCGCGTTTAGAGCAGCCGAAGGCTGCTCAGCCCGACCACAGTCGCGATTCTGCTGTCCAGGCGACTGGGTCTGTCATGCGATTGAGTCGTGCGACTGGATGAGTCGTGCGACTGAGCCATGCGTCTGAGTCAATCGTGCAACTGAGTTGTGCGACTGGGTATGTCGTGCGACTGAGTCGTGCGACTGAGTGTATGTGTGCGATTGAGTCATGCGAACGAATGGATGTGTACGATTGAGTCAGGTGACCGACTGAATGTACGCAATTGTGTGTGTATCGCACGACAGGAGTCCTATCGCACGAATGAAGGTTCAATCGTACGAATGTAGCTAATTCGCACGATTGAAGGTTGATTCGTGCGTATGGAGGTTGAGTCGTGCGATTGGGTGTTGTGTGGTACGACTGAATGCCAGTCATACGAATGAAGGCTCAATCGTACGAATGAAGCTGATTCGCACGATTAAAGGTTGATTCGTGCGTATGGAGGTTGAGTCGTGCGTCTGGTCCTGTCGTGCGACTGTAGTTGTTGTGTGTGATTTCCTTCTTGTGTGTGGTGTGTGTAAGTCGTGTGATGTTGAGGTAACATTAACACAGTTGCCATTGTTCGGCCACAAAGATTAAGTCAACGTTAAAAAGGCCACAAATACTATTCAAGTCAAATCAAACTAACGTTTTACAATTATCAACCGATTTATAACTACTCACATTTATCTAATACTTCTTCAATAACAATGAAACTTTTATTCAAATATCATCAGCAATGGCGACAATGTCTAGTACTTGGATCTACATAAGATTTAGTACGTGAGTCAGTTTGTGTGTGTGTGTTACACGTGACCCAGCCGATACAACCCGAACCGACCGATCATTATTATGCGCTTATTTCATATCATTAATGCTTAACAATAACTGTCAATAGGTGTTTGACCGTTCATTTGCATTCGACGTTTGGATACATTGATCTTACCTACTTACCACTTAACAAGTGAGTTCCGTGGCCCTTTTTTACGCTTATACAACATTTCAATCATTTACAACTTGGGGGAAAAGTATGCTCACCCATTTTCAATGTTGTACAACTTACTTACATTTTACATACAAGGAATCAGCATGATACTATTTTACAAGTACTTATCTGATACATGCTTGGGTCTGTTGTGTGGTTCTATCTTTGCAACTATTTAATTCCAGTGTGGGAACCGACGGTTAGGTATTGGTAGTACTACTGGGTTGACACCCCCACCCTTGTTCGATGGTATACTAGTTGGTACCATCAGTGGCCAAGAACGGGCCCTTGGGTGAATATATGCCGACAATATCTTTGTGTACGTTGCTAGGTTTGGTTGCAAATCTCATTGTCATGTGATTTTACTTGTTCATATAACTGTATTCACAGTATTCCACAACGCTTACTATATACAGCATCACTTACTCATTTATTACTTAAACCTGCGAGCTCACCAACAATTTTGTTGACCATTTTGAGCATATCTTTTCAGGTGATCATGCAAACTGAGGAATCTAGGTGTGCTGCCTTAGTGGAGACCCTGGGATGCATTTTTGGGAATAAACATGTTTTGACAAACAATTATTTTGAACAATGTTGTAGCCTGTATAAACAATTACGACCTTTTGAAACTTGTTCCCGGGTTGTGGGAATTTATATTATAATTTCATCTTTATGTGATTATGTGAATTGTTTATCATGTTTATGCTTATGGCTATGTTGTCGTGAATATTGACTAAACACGACACAAGTCCCCTTGTTGTCGGGTGTCATCATGACACGCTTGTCATCATTTATTATATTGCATCTCTATCGCTTACCATGTGTTATGACGATCCCGATCTCGTTACATCCCCGTGTTTCCGCTTTTAGCGGGGGTGTGACATACATGTTCCCTTTCCTGGGGCTCTAAGCAGGATGTGCCCATGAGGAATGACCACTCCAGGCTTGAGAACAATGCACTCATGCTCAGTAAAGAGCTTGTTATGACTCTGATCACAAAATTGGGATACACTTAGAAGATTGTACCCAAGCTCCTTGACAAAGTTTACCTTTTCAATGCTGAGCATACCATTTGTGACCTTGCCCCTTCCAGAAATGTAACCACCATCATCTCCTCCAAAAGCAACTGGTCCTCCATCAATCCTCTCAAAGTTATGGAGTAGTGACCTATTGCATGTCATGTGCTTGGAACAGCCACTATCAATGATCCAGACATTCTTGTTTGTCTTGAGCTGTTCCTGCACAAAGAAAATGATTAGTTACATTTGGAAACCCAAGCCTTATTTGTCTTGGGCTCACTGAGTATAATAGAAGGTAATGCAACTGTAATAAATCCAATGGTTGTGCTAGAAGGATCTTGAGTTGTTGTTGATGGAGAAACTTCAGTCACTTGGTCTTTCTTAGACTTCCACACCACCTTTGGAGTCTTGGACTTGACCTTCAAAACTTTGGAAGCTTTTGGGACTTCGGAAGTTTTGATGACTGAACCTTCGGAAGATTCTACAGTCACTGCAGCAGACTTCAGTGCTTCGGAAGAATTCCTTTCTTCCGAGACCAACTTATCTTCTGAAGGTAACTTTCCATTTACCTTCTTCTTTGATTTGGAGCTTCCGAAGGAAACAGACTTTCCTTCCGAAGCTTGAATCTTCTTGGAACTCTTTGAAGTGTCTGTCTTGGTCATATGGACAGTACTTTTAGGATTGTATGGACAATCCTTAGCAATGTGAGAGGTACTTTCACACATGACACACAACATTTGCTTCTTCACAAGAGTCTCCTTATGAGAGCAAGACTGTCTTTGGTCACATCCCTTCTCCACCTTCATCTTTGCAGATGCTGAGACAGTTCTTATGGGCTGGGAACTGTTCTTGGAGTTTGATGGTCCAGGCTGTGCAGCAGTGGTACAGAGCAGGTCAGTCTTCTTCTTGGTACTTAGATGATTTGAACAAGAACTAGAACTCTTAGCTGAAAAGTTTTGGTTGATGTCTTCAGTCTTTACTACTTCAAACCCTGCAGAGATAAAAACTTGTTTCTGCTTAGAGTCAAAAGTAACCTTGATCTCTTGAGCCTTCCTTGCTTTTCTTTTGCTCTTCCTGATCAAGTTCTTTCTCATTGACTTCGTCAGAGGAATTCAAAGAATCCTCCTCTTCACTCTTCTCAGAGGAATTCTTCACTATCTCTTCTTCATCCTCTTCACTTATAGGATCTATGAGAGGAAGCTCATCTTCACAAGTTCCACACCTAGGAGATCTTACAGACAAGATTGTGTGTGGAGGAGCTATCTCATTGGATCCCAGTCCCTGTCTTTTGATAACACACCTTGTTGTGTAGGGATGAGGATATCATGTTCTTGAAGGTCTCTTCTTCAAGAACACTCTTTTCTGCCCTGGCTTTGCTGATCACAAGCTCAGCCTGGCATTCAGTCAGCTTGGTTATGAGATCTTTGATTGGAGTCCTAAAATCTATATGCTCATGTTTTAGAACTGAAATGGTTTTATCTACTCTATCTTTAGTTTATAATCAATTTCAGACTTTCTAAAATCAGATTTTAAAATGTTTAAGGACTCAAGATCAGATCTCATCTCTAAGTTATAGGACCTATATCTGTTAACTTTAGCAATGCATTCAGGAGTACAAAGATGTTCCAATACCTTGGCTTCATCATGATCTGTCATTAGCGCTTGGTTTGGAGAAGCATCTTCCACCTTAAAGCTCCAGTCAAAGCCTCCTTCTTCAACAGCAACAACAGCTTGTTGCTTTGGCTTCTCATTCTGAGGGGCTTTGTCAGTGTAGTTTGGTCTGGTTTGTGCTTGGCCACCATTTGTTTTAGGTGCCTTACACTCTCTAGCAAAGTGGCCCATCAGGTTACAGTTGTAACACTTGACTTTGCTTTTATCCAAGCCAAACATTCCACTGGTTGCATTGCTTGGAAACCTCCTTCCAGTTCTCTTGTAGAACTTCTTGGCTCTATGAGTGAGAAGAGCCATCTGCTGGACTATTTCCATATATTCCAGGTCATCTGGATGGATACAATCCAGGTCTTCAAGAGTGAAAAGAGAGTTACCACAACTTTCATCAGAAGACACAAAGGCTTGAGAAGAGCTTGTCTCTTGGAATGGGCTTCCTTAAGTGTAGTTCTCCCTAGGTGTCTCTGGGAAGGTGATGAAAGGACCCTTTGATGAGTTTTCAGGGTAGCGTATGAGATGATGTTGGGGTTCTATGCTATCCCTTTCAACCACATGCAGGGCTGAACCCAATTGATTGTTGGAGAATGAACCTTGCATGTTCATCTCCATCTGGTAGCCACTGAGAATCCCATATAACTCTGTCAGAGTAAGAGTTTTGAGATTTTCAATCCTCTTGATCACCACACAATAGTGAAGGGTGGTCACTTACAACACAACAACACAAAGAGGAGATTAACCAAACTTAATCAAACAGTAAACTGGATTAACCACAATAATGATACTAAGAACACAAGTAACAAGTAAGAGACTAAACAAGAGATTGGGTTTCAAGATTGCAGTATATTGCTTTCTCAAGTTCTATTACAAGTGTTACAAAGCATAAAGAAAGATACTAGAACATGGAATACTTATAATACAACCTACAGCCGGCTATACTTTGAAAGCCAGCTGGATACAATTGACTAGACACAAACAAAATCAATTGTAGAATCAAAAGGCATATCTGCCTTTTGACCTTGTGACTATGACATGCCATAGCTCACATCCTTATCTATTACAAAAAGGATAAAGTACATAAAGTAGAAAGTTACAGACTCAAGACCTCAATGTACAGTTACCAAAAGCATGGACCTTTTCACCAACTCATGTAAGTTGGTGACTTTACAGAGATGCAGCGGAAAGATGTCCAGCTTTATGGAACAGTACATCAGATAAAGCATGTTACTAAAAGTCTTCGGAAGAAATCTGTCTTCATAAGATGAAGCTTCGGAAGACTTTGTCTTTGAGGCTTCGGAAGACTTCATATTTGGCTTCGGAAGATATTGGTCTTGGATTCGGAAGATTTTACACTTAGAATATTTCTAGTGCATGGTGTAAAACTTTCAAAGCAATTCTACTTCAGGTCTTTAGTGCATTGCTTGCAGAGAGACTTTGGATGTTTTGGTTTGCATCAGACTTAAAAGAATCCTTACATATGCTTTCTGAAAATCTATTTTGAAAGCACATCTAGGCGGGCCCTTTGAACGATGGTATTTATTCATAATTCCTTGTGTGAGCAAAATGTTATCAGAAATCCGTCTACCTGGTATGAAAGCTGATTGGTTAATACTAACAATATCCTTCAGGCCTTTCTTAATCCTTTCTGCAATAATCTTAGTAATGCATTTATACAATACATTACAACACGCAATAGGCCTGAAGTCAACAATCCGAGAGGGGGTCACTACTTTCGGAACCAAAGCAATGATAGTGTAATTAATTTCCTGAAAAGCCACTTATACTTCGGAAGAGGCTTCTATACTTCCGAGGCTTGAGGACTTCTTTCATACTTCGGAAGTTGACTTCTAATCTTTCACTCTAAGTCTTGATCTTCGGAAGTGAATAGTTTGTCTTCGGAAGTTGGAGTTTTCCTTCGGAAGTTGATCTTACACTTTGTCTTCGGAAGAACTCCTTTTCCTTCGGAAGTTCCACACTTAGCTTCGGAAGTCCTTTATTAGTTGCACCAAAATAGTCTAAGTGATTTGGTTTTTGTTGCACTAGCCTTTCTAGATTCAAAAACTCCCCCTAGGCTGATGCTACCAAAACCTCACTTGTTTCTGCTTCTCAAAACCTTAAACACCAGGGACAGAAGATATTTGTCTGTGTCCTTATTCTTCGCTGAAGTGATGCTGAGAAGTTTGTACAAGTCATTAGTGGATAGGAGATCCAGTCTATCACTCTGAATGACATGTACCCTTTGTTGTGCCCCCTGAACAGAGTTAGTTGATGGGAGTTATAGTCATACTCCCATCTAACTATGAATTCAAGTTCAGGACCCTCAACCATTTGTAGAAAGGCTTTGCCTTTGGTTGTTGATCCCTTCCTTTTCTCCTTCTCTCTTAATTTCAACTCTTCTTCAATCTTGGTCCTAGCAGTCAGTTCAGATGAAGACTACCCAAGTGATTTCTGATGTGAGCAGCTACTTCAGAGTTGGAGGGGTTGGAGAGTGGCTTCTCTGCTAACTCAGCAATATCAAATCTGCTTAAGTGTAGCAGAGATGATGCATTTAGCCTGTTGAGCTCTCCACTCTCTCTCTTAACAACAAAGTTGTGAGAAGAGTCTTCGAACCTCCACTAGATGATCTTTTTCCTAGGCACAAGGGGTTGTCTTGGCACCCTGTGTTAGGACCTGGTATTTGAACGAAATACCTAGTGATTAGCGTGTAAACCAACTCAAATAGTGCGGAATCCTATTTGATTGGCGATCCAATCAGTGAGAACACACGAAGAATCAATCAAGAATTGAATCTAACGTTAGAAGTCGATTAGGAATCGATCTAATGTGTTCTGTGAACTTGGAGAACGATTTGGGAGGTCTCTGGACGGCTAGGGTACGTCTGGAATCGTAATGGTATGAATGCTTACGTTTTTCCACGAATTGGGTCTATTTATAGGTTAGTATTGTTCAATCGTGCGATTGGACCATAAGTATGGTTCAGTCGTGCGATTGAACCATGCGGTTGATTCATCCGCACGACTAAGTGTTCAGTCGTGCGACTGAGCCAATCTTATGTGTCAATCATACGACTGATCCAGTCTCCTGGTTCATTCGTGCGATTGAGTCAATCGTATGAAGTTATTCATGCGTATGGTCCATTCGCATGGGCCATTCGCTTGAGAACTTCATTAAGTTAAGTTTGAATGTTTTAATTAATATAACATTATGTATAACCATTCAATCAATCATAAACCCAATTAATCTAATCACGACTCATTAATGAAATATTAAACATTACAAATCACAAACAATCCATATCATTTCATTAATCATTACATATTACATCATAATCAGACAGACAAGATCTATTACATTACAAATCATGATCTGGGGACATACATGCATCAACAAACTACCCCTTGGACCTAGATCTATCTAATCTCTTGTCTTCTGCATAACCTCCTTGTACTTCTTGTACTTCTCCTCTTTTGTGACTCCTGCGTGAATCTCAAACGCAAAGCAGAGTCGTATAACGTTTTGGAACTGGAGGGCTTGTACAATATCTTGTGTGTCATAGAACAGTGGCCACTTGTATAATGTATAGACATCATTAGCCGACAAGTTAGTTAGCCACATCGGGTCGAATACCCTGATTGTATCCATTTGTCCCTCTTTGCTTAGGACTATGACCGCTTCAGTTGTTCTCCAATCATAGTACCACCATTTGAAGTGTGGAGAGAAGTCCCGTGGCATTTCCCTGAGTGGGATTCTCGACATTGTGCGCGGAGGACTCCACTTCAACACAATCTTGGGCTTGCCACTAATGGCATCAACCTCGGACCTTCTAATGTACCTAGTAGGCTGTTGGGGTCTGAAGTTAACCCATCTGGTGTGGTACTCCTTCTTAAGGGCAGCCTCGAACCAGCCTGACATCTTCCTCGGGTCAGCATACAGAAGCTTTAGCTTAGCCAGCTGGTTGAGCTCAAAACCTGGTAGAGTCTTCAGATCATGTGGGAATCTGAAGTACTCTATGCCCTGTTCTCTCTTAACTGCATATGCATTAAGATCATCAAAATAAGCCCATGCTATAATCCTGCCTGACACCTTGTGGTGTTTCTTGACTCTGTAGAGCTTGGTGTAGGCATCTTTCTTTGGTGCAGCACGTTGGGCTCTCACTTCTTCAAAACATGCAGCCCACTCAGCCTTTCTAATGTCAACATCAGCATTTGAGGCTTGGGCTGTTCCTTCTGCCTTCTTAGTTTCCTGCTCCATCTTGTTCAGTACCTCAAAATGATCACTGACGAGGGACTCACCCAGATTGGGGACCACATTACCCTCGTTGTCAGCATACTGAGGGTACTCCTCTGCAGTGATATCTTGGACCTCGACCTCATCAACATCATTTAGCTCTTCATCACTAGTCGAATCAACTGTTGGAGCATCTTTGACTATTTCATCCGGATTGAGCCTGAACATCTCTGCGAGTTGCTCGTTAGATAGGTCATGAATTATTTCCCCTTCTTCAGGGGTATAACTCACAGACCTTCTTACAATCCATTGCAGATCAAGAATCATGGTTAGTTGAGTCTTGACCTGTTGAAGGGGAGCAATATCAAACTCATCTCTTTGAAAATTTTGATCTGTTTGATTTAAACATTCAACACATAAATCATTAGTAAGTAATCAAGCAGAAATACATTAACTTAATATATAAACATTCAAAATATTGTTTTCAGTACATGATTCAAACACAACATTAAATAAATACATAAAACATCTAGTCTGTACTTTTATCTTGAATCATGGTCTCATCGCTCGGAGGAGCAGAGGTGGTAGCTGACTGGTCCTGTCGATTCTTCGATCTTCTTTCTTGACCTGAAGCAGAGGCCGATGCAGCCGCATCCCCTCCTTCTACTTCGTCATCATCATCCTTTCCCTCTGTCCTTTCTTCATCTGTCTCTTCCTCATCCTCAGTATCCTCCTCATCCTCATCATCATCTTCATCCTCGTCATCACCATCTCCATCATCTCCATCCCCTTCCTTTATCTTTAAGGGCTCATCCTTTGATCCCTTTAACCGCAGCATGATGGTCTTGTTGGTAGTCTCCAACTCCTCTATACGTTTGGCTGATTGGGCATGCTGCTCCTGGAGTTGGGACATCTCTACTCTCTGTGCATCCATCAGCTGGGTCTGCTGCTCTATAACCCGAGCCTGCTCTGCCATCTGTTGAGACTGGGCAGCAGTCAAGTTGGTCAGCTGGCGTATCTGTGCAGCTTTCTCCTCGTCGGCAGCTAGCAAGCGCATCACCATACGGTTTAGCACTAACAGCTGTTCCTCTACCCCGATTGGAGGTAGAGGTGATCCATACATGTGCGAGGACTGGGCTGACGGTCCTGCATGATGTGAGGTGGTGGTGGTGGTGGCTGTGGTGAATATGGGTCGGTAAAATGGTGGAGGTGATGTGGGTGTAAATGGTATGGTGGTGAATGGGATATGTACAGTGGTGGTAGGTAAGGTGGTGGCTGTGGTAGCAGTGGTGGATGTGGTGGCTGTGGTAGTGGATGGTATATCGGTGGAGGTGGTAGTGGTGGCTGTGGTGGTGGAAGTAGAGGCTACAGTAGTAACGAAGGTCAGTCGACGCTTCTTCTTCTTCAGTCCATGGGGCTGAGCCATCCTCTTCCTCCTTGTCCCTGTGGAAGTGGATGCTCCCCCTGCAGCTCTGCCTGCTGAACCCGGAGCATAACTCGGGTCAGTCTCTGTCTCTCTGGAGTCTCTGGGGTGTTCACCAACCACCCGTAGCCCGTGTTCTTTTGGAACAACCTTGCTTCCCACAGTTCTCGTGAGGGGCTCCTCATCAGACTCCTCCTCCTCCTCAGCACCAACAACAAACTCCTGATGAAAACCAGCCGTCTCAGCAACATCTCCGGCAGGAGTAGACACCGGGGGAATAACATCAGACTCAGTGCCTCTCGGTGGAGCAGGCATATCATCCCCGGCGTCTCCACTATCATCATCATCTGAATCAATCTCTGGGAGAAGCAGCCTCTCATCATTAGAGTCACTGTCCTCATGACGCCATTTGCGTCTGCCTGGCGCCACATACCTCTCGTTGGCCAGGTGGCCAATCAGTCTCTTAACTTGGGGCTTCACCTGCTTCCCCCTATAAACTCTCATCCGGCCCAGAGTCGTATCATCCATGATCTCTAGAGCCACTGCATCATGACTCTCTTTGGGCAGATGTGGTAGCTTCTCGTTGAAGATGAGCTGTAAGAACCTGGGGTACATACAAAACCCCTCCTTTCCCTTGGCCTCCAAGTTCTCCACCAGGTAGGAGAATATCATGCTAGAAAAGCTGAAGGGGTGGTTCAGCACCAGTGCCACGTAGGCATTTTGGATCTGGTCTGAGAGGTCGTCGAACCCACCCCTCCTCGATGCAACACACTTGAGGATCACGTGTGCTAAGTACTTGTACTGGGGGCTCAGGTTGCTCTTGTTGAGCACACCTGAGTTGATGTCCCCAGCGTACTTTATCCTCAGAAAGCATCCTCTCACTGTCAGTGGATGTAATCTAGTAGGATGATCAGTATCATCCCCAAACTCTAGGACCCTCTGGATGTCGGCAGCCGTGATCTCAATATCATGACCCAGTATAGAGCTCTTAATGCTGTAGGGCTCACGGGAGCGGTCCACAGAGGCATTCTCCCAGAATGCCTGATGCAGTGATCTGTATGGCGTGCAAGGAGTGGAGATAGCCTTATGAATCCGGGACCGTCTAAGAAAGGCTATAATGTCGGTAAACTCGGCCCCGTTCCTGGTAGTGTGATACAAATGAGCACTGATGTTGTGCTTTGGATTTATGGACCATCTCTCAGCCATTTTCCTGAAACACACATGACATAGAACCATTAGTACATAAGACATGACAATTCTGTTCTAAGTGTAATGTTGAAATTCATTCTGATTCATTCGTGCGAATGAATCATGCGACTGAAGTCAGTCGGCTGTCCTTTCATGCGACTGAGCTCATTCTGGTCAATGTGACATGCGATTGGGTTCAGTCTGCTGACTGAGTCTGCGAATGGTTCAGTCGGCCGACTGAGCTCAATCGCATGGTTCATTCGGGCGATTTGCCCAATCGCAAGTTTCAACGTGCGATTGGAGTTCATCCGGGCGACCAGTTGCCTGTCCTGTAGTTCAGTCGCCAATCGTTCGAATCTTCAACAAAACAAGTGTTTTAACACAAATAACCGGTTCATTAGACTCGCATTCTTGTTACTAATAACCTATTCGACTTAATTTTAACGTTTTGCTTAGTTTTGGTAGGTTATTAGGTCTTTCAAGTCTTGGTTCTTGTTACACAGTCGAATAACCAAATTAGGGTTTGAATCTTTCACATTTTGGGAAGATGGATCTTCAAACTACCTGTATAATCAATAGCGAGAGTCAGTGAAACAAGATCAAGATGAAAACAAGGTCTGATGAAAATTTGGCAGCGTAACGGTAGGGTGTGCGATTTGAGAGCGATTGGGGTGTGGTGAATGAAATGCGATCGACTGTGCCCTTTAAATACTGAAGCTGAGTTCAATCGGCCGACTGGCATCAGTCGCTCTGTTCATTCGGGCGACTAAGGCTCAATCGTGCGATTGGCCCAGTCAGTCGCATGCTGTTGACCGACTGAGGTTCAGTCGGTCGACTGACTCAGTCGTGCCTTTCATTCGCATGTTCAGTTGACCGAATGAGTCTCAGTCGGTCGACTGACTCATTCGCCCCCTTCCAATCGGTCGAATGGGCCATTCTGATAAGCCATTCGTGTGAGTGGCTCAATCTCATGTCCATTCGTGCAAGTGGAAGCCATTCGCATGGTTGGTCCATTCTCATGGTCCAATCGTGCGAATGGGTCACACTTAGTTAATTTTCTGCCATTTTTACCAATTTACATTTAAAACCCTTTTAACTTTTGAAATTAACATTATGAGCTTTTGATCATCTCAGACATGATCATTTTAACTTGAAAACATTTTGATCACCTCAGACGTGATCCTTTTAAACAATTTAGTCACCTCAGATGTGACCCTTTTAAACACTTTGTCACCTCAGACGTGACTGTTTTAAAATTTTTAAAAGCACATGTGGTCATCTCAGACATGACCCTTTTAGTGAGTTGATTCCTTACTGATTTTCCTGATGTAGTCCGACTAACTAACAAACTTAAAACTACTAACTAACTTAGAAAATTTAAACTAAATACTCAAACAAACTTGTTTTTGGCTTTTTGTGAGAGATAAATCCTAAGATAGACATCTACGGGATTTGGTTCCGGAATAGACAGCTTCAACTTGGATTGACCACACCTGGACCAATTCAATTTTGGAATCATACAGGCAAGTCAAATCATTTGGGACTCGTTATCAAAATCTTTTGATGCTCAATTCTCGGTGTTCATCCAGAGTCATTAGCAACTTTAGGAAATCATACTGGAACTCTTAGATTGTCACATTGATTTGAACTTTTGAGAATTGCAGCCACAATGATTGTCAATATATTTGTCCACTTAAATCCATACACAGACTTTTGACACAGACTGGTGATTGATTTAGGTTCGATTATTTCAAACTAACATTTGTGGATCCCACACTTATATGGTAATCAACATTCCTCAGGAGCTTTTGAGCGGTCTACGGGTATTATTACAAGAAGAGACTATTCTTAGAGCTTTCAAAGAGAAGCCAGTCCTCAGGTCAGTGCCATCGCACAGCAGAGAGGCGGCAAACAACAATGAATTCTAGAATATCTAGGTTATGCTTATCCTCAGGTCAGTGCCATCGCACAGCAGAGAGGCACACAACCTATCTCCTTGTTAGAGCAGCTTATTTTATTTTCCACAAAATGCACCAACAACATAAGTCATTAGCTTTATAGCATTTGTCTTTCATTTTTCTTTGCTTTGCTCTAATTATGGTCATCCGCACACATTTGTGGCGTTTAAATGCTCATTACCCCTTATTGGAATATTGTTGATTGTGTTAACCAGTGATAAGATGGAAGCCCACAGTCAGTTGAACAACTTAGTTTGATCTTGAGATCACCAGTCAGTCTAATCATCTATTGTGTTGAATCTACCGACATATCATTTGTGGTCTAGCAACCTCTAGGTCTACTTTCTTTGTGTTACTTAGGAGTTACCAGTTTTCTATCATCTTCCCTTTTGTATTGCCTAGACTACACAGACTTATACTTTAAATTTTTGCATCTTTTCAAAACTTAAATTTTTAAAGTCCCTCTTGATTTGTTCCTGTGTACTATCATTTTCCAAAGGTGTTGAATCGGTATCACAGATACGATCTACCTTATATCAGCTATTCACTCCTTCTCCCTCGTTTTTTTTTTAACTTGCTGACATATTCTCCCCCTAAAATACTAAAATCATTACTGGTTTAATTATTTTAGGATTTTAATAAACAGCAAAATAACATGAGTTTAAATTTAACAGACGAAAATAAACAGATAAAATAAATAAAATAAAAAACTTTAACTAAACTACATCGGACTACACATTATCATCATCAGGAATAACCTCACTTTTCTTTTTAACGCCGTTGACCTCTAGCAAATATTGAAAACGTGGTTTATCAAAGGCTTTAGTATAGAGGTCAGCGCGTTGAAAATCAGTATTAATTTTAACCACATCAATTAAGTTCTTTTCAAAACAGTCTCTTATGAAATGGTATTTAATACCGATGTGTTTGGTCTTAGGATGTTGAACCGGATTTTTAGTTACTGCAATTGCAGCAGAGTTATCAACAAAAATAGGAGTAGACGAGAATTTTAAACCGTAATCCCGCATTTGCTGTTGAATCCAGATGATTTGTGAACAGCAACTTGCAGCAGCAACATATTCGGCTTCACAGGTTGACAATGCAACCGATGTCTGCTTCTTACACTGCCAGGTAACTAATCTTCTCCCAAAGAATTGACACCCTGCTGATGTAGACTTGTAGTTCATCTTGCAGCCCCCGTAATCCGAGTCACTATACGCGGTAAGCTCAAAGTCATCATCATGAGGGTACCACAATCCAAGTGTGGGTGTACCCTTCAGATAACGAAAAATCCTCTTGACCCCGATCAGATGGTTGACCTTAGGTTTAGCCTGATATCTAGAACATAAACATGTAGCATACATAATATCAGGTCTTGAGGCAGTGAGATACATAAGGGATCCAATCATTCCTCGGTACATCGTGGCATCTACAAGATCTCCATTCTCATCAGGTGCTATATCGTGATTCGTAGCAAGTGGAGTCCCAGCAGCAGAAGCATTCTCCATGTCAAAGCGACTGAGAATGTCTCCTACATACTTGGTCTGATGTAGAAAGATCCCATTTGGTGTCTGATCCACCTGTAACCCGAGAAAGAACTTCATCTCCCCCATAGCACTCATCTCAAACTCTTTCTTCATCACTGCTTCAAACTCTTATAACTCTTCGTTCTTTGAACTGAAGATTATGTCATCAACATAGATCTGTACAAGCAGTAGGTCGCCATCTTTTCTTTAATAAACAGTGTGCAGTCAATGACTCCCCTGCGAAAGCCGTGTTTCACAAGATGAGTCGAGAGTTTCTCATACCAAGCTCGAGGAGCTTGATGAAGCCCATATAAAGCCTTGTCGAGCTTGTAAACTCTATCCCGATGATAAGGATCTTCAAATCCCTCGGGTTGACTTACATAGACTGTTTCTCTGATTTCCCCATGAAGGAATGCACTCTTCACATCTAATTGGTAGACTTTAATCTTCATGTACGATGCATAGGCAAGGAAGATACGAATGGCTTCCATCCTTGCCACGGGTGCAAACACCTCATTGTAGTCAATCCCCTCGACTTGGCGAAAACCCTGAACCACCAATCGAGCTTTGTTCCTGATAATGACCCCTTGGTCATCCTTCTTGCATTTTAGTACCCATTTGGTGCCAATGACTTTAGCACCTTTAGGTCTATCAACCAGAGTCCATACACCTAACTTCTTGAACTGCAGAAGTTCTTCTTGCATGGCACTCACCCACGCCTCATCATTTAGTGCATCACTGACATATTTTGGCTCAACTGCGAGACAAAACACCGATAAGCACCATCATGAATGTAACCTTTCCATAACCGAGGCGTAATCAGCTGAGTATAGCTGATTTCGGGTTTGTACTCCTGATCTGACATCCCCAATGACATTGTCAAGGGGATGATAACGTTTAGTCGTGATCCTGGAGTAGTAGGAACAGCTACCTCAGAGCCAAGATTATGAACATGTGGTTCTGCATCTGAGGTAGTTGGAGTTTGAGGTTCCGAAGTCGAAGGTGCATCACTTGTAGATGCTTGTGGACTTTCAGGAACTGGAACCTGTTCCTCCTGACTGTTCTGGTCATCTGCTTCAGCTTCATCTTCAGAGGAGGAGTCACTGTCATCGACTACTCCCCCTGACTGAGTAGATGATTCTCCCTGTGTGCTAGATGGTGTATTCAGGATATCATACATCATCCTAGTAGCTAACTCATCATCCGAGGGAGAGAGAGGGATGTTGAAGGACTTGAAGAATCCATCATAATCGAAGAAGTATGCGGGTCCTTTGCCTGTAGGTGGTGTGGTATATCTCTGAACGTCGACATTACACCACACTTCTACAAGACCCGTTGAGTTGTTGTAAACTCGCTTGTTCGGTATGTTGTATCCTAGAAAGATTCCTTCATCCGCCTTCTCGCTGAATTTGCCTTCTTGTGTCTTCTTCAGAAGTGTGCACGGCGCGCCAAAAGGTTCAAGATACTCCAAATTCGGTTTGCGTCTTTGTAGTAGCTCGTAACATGTCTTTCCGTGGCGCTTGACTATTAGGACTCGATTCAGTGTATAACATGCATTCGCCACTGCCTCATTCCAGAATTGGATAGGCAGTTTCGAGTCTGCCAGCATAGTCCGTGCTGTCTCTATCAAGCTTCTGTTCTTCCTCTCAGCAACACCATTCATCTGAGGCGTGTAGGCAGAAGTGAATTGATGCACAATTCCCTTTTCCTTGCAGTATGCCTCCATCCATTGATTCTTGAATTCTGTCCCGTTGTCTGAGCGTACTTGTCTAACTTTTAGCTTGTAGAGAGATTCCAGTGTGGTTACTAACTCCTTGAATGACTCAAATGTTTCTGATTTGGATTTCAGAAACATTACCCAAGTGAACCTTGAGTAGTCATCAGTGACCACAAAACAGTACAAGTCGCCTGCAATGCTCTTTGTACTGACTGGACCAAACAGATCCATGTGAAGAAGTTCAAGAGGAAGTTCTATTGAATGAACTTTCTTTTCCTTATGAGACTTCTTCGTCTGTTTGCCTTTCTTGCAAGCTACACAAAAGTCAGGAAGTTGGAAGTTCTTGACATTAACTCCTCTCACCAAATCCTTCTGAATCAATGATTCATCTTCCTTTGACTAATGTGTCCCATTCTCCTATGCCAGGAGATGGAATCCTTCTCAGTAGCTTTAGATAGAAAGCACTGAACCTCATGATCCGTTGTAGCAGCTGTTGACAGATCCAAGACATAAAGGTCTTTATATCTTGAAGCAGTCATCAGAACTTGGTCCTCTGGGATCACGTAGTCTTTCTTCAGCACGTAACACTTCTTGTTGTCGAAGATGACCTTAAATCCTTTATCACAGATTTGGGAAACAGAAAGTAAGTTATTTGAAGTTGTTGAACGTAGTTCACCTTATCAAACTTAACTTTCTGATTTCCCACTTCTCCCTGAGCTGTGATATAGCCTCCCTTGTTTCCAGCAAAGGAAACATGCCCTCCTTTTATTTGCTTGACGTTTGATAAAAGGGCCCTATTTCCTGTCATGTGCCTGGATGCTCCGCTGTCTACAATCCACGTGTTAGTCTCAGCACTGTATCGAACACCCTGCACATACAAAGTAAATAAATTAGTTTAGGTTAGGAACCCAAGCCTTTACTGGCTTGGGTTTCCCAGAGGCATCACACATCATAAACTCCACCCATTGACCCTTAGAGGGTGAGGGTAGCTCAGGTTCCTTCTTGTCATCAGTATCAGACACGCAGGATGACTTCTCTTTCCATAAGCCAGATTTGTGCAAGGCCTGTTTATGATAAACAGTCGACTGGCTTACAGGTTGAACTTTAGGTTCACTAGTTCTTCTAGGTGGAGTCAGAGAGCTCCTCTTAGAAGACCTAGGCTTAGAGTCCTGAAGGTCAATCTTCTTCCTAGGTGTCTGATAGAAAGGACAATAGGAAGCAATGTGTCCACATTCTCCACAGTTGTAGCATGACCTGCTATCAACTTTATGATAAACTTTCTTTGTGGAGAAGTGTGTGACACTCTAGTAACATCAATCACTTTAGGTTTTGACTCTGGTTCTTTTGATGTTTTCTCTGGTTTAACAAAGTTAACTGTTTTAACCTGTTTAACATCTTTCTCTTTTTGGTTAACTGGTTTTTGACTTGAAGCATGTGAAAAATTAACATTTGAAGTCCTTTTAGGTTCTGATTTGACTCTGTTTGACCCTGACTTTAAGTTAACTTTTTCAAATTCCTTTTCCAGATTAACACAAGGCAATTTACCCTTTGCCTTTGAAGTGGCCTCCTTTTGTTTGTGTCCAGATTCAGTAGATGAACATGAGGTATCTGGATCACTAACAAGAGGAGTAGACACCACGTGATCCTTGATGGGGTTATTATTTACTGGTCTAGTCTTAGTGTTCATCAAGGTCTCAGGTGGTGGTGGAACCACTTTGTAACCTAATCCCTCCCCGTTATTCCTTTCTCTCACTAAGTGTTGAACTATGTGTGAAGAACTAGTCCAACTATGCAGTTTCTGTTTTAATGAATTTACTTCTACTTCTAGAACTGCCTTTTGCTTCTTAGTGTCTTCTAGGGAGTTTAGATAGTACCTAATGTCATTTGCTTGGTTAAAGGCAACTACTTCGGTTTCCCTAAGCTGTTTAGTCAATAGGTCTATCTTTTCTTTATAACTATGCTCATTTTGTTTTAGTACTCTATTAGCCTCAGTGCACAGTTGAAATCTTTTACTAAGTTATCATTATGATCTAATAACCTAGCAAATTTTTCATCTATGCTATTCCTAAAAGTATCACAATCAGAACAAGCATGATTATTAAACATTTGGTCAGTAGTACTTACCTGAGTTGGTTCAGAAGAGCTAGCCATCAACGCAGCATCAGATGTCTCTGGTTCTGGTGATTCTGTCTTTTCTGTCTCTGACGTGGAAGTCTCCTCTTTAGGCTTGTAACTGACCTCGGCTGCAGTTGCTTCTTCACTATGTGACATCGCTAACTCAACTGCTAGATCACCTTCACTCGCAGAATCATCATCAATATCTTCTACACTGGCAATGTTTGATTCCCCTGGTGAGACAAACCTAAAGCTCCAATCCTGTCCTTCATCATCATGAGCAGTCAAGGCTTTTGGATCCTTGTTTGATGAAGTAGAACTGGAAGCTTGCTTGTCTTGGCGAGTAAAGGACGAGAACGGGTTCCCGTTACCCGTCTTCTTTGGCTTGACACATTCTCTTTTGAAGTGCCCCTTCTCTCCACAGTTGAAGCATGTCACTTTGCTCTTGTCAAAGCCAAATGTGGTATCCTTAGTAGCTACCAAATTCTGTCCGGTCTTTTTAACAAACTTCTTCGCCCTCGGGCCCACATTATATCCATCCTCTCAAGCTCCATTTCGTCCACCTGCTCGTAGTCCTCGTCTGCAAGATGGCAGTTTCCAATCTTCCCGGCAACAAGTCCATCATATGAATGAACCACTGCAGCTAAAAGATCCATATGCTCTCGAGCTACTTCCACAGTCACATTACCGAGGTTCTCGGTCTTCAGTTTGGTAGCACTTGCTTCTGATCCAATATAGTGGGTACAAGACGACCCTGACGTGTCTGATCCAGAAGGAGAAGCATGTGAAGGACCTGACGAGCTAGACACAAATGCAGTCTGGAGAGGTGCTCCAGATGTCTTAGCTTGAGGCGTGGCGTTGTACAAAGCTGGATTTTGTGTGTACGAAGACTTCTGAGCTCTGTACTTCATCCTTAGTGCTTCTTCTCGCAACTTAAGAATGAAGTCATTAATATCCAGCTTTGCAAGCATTCCATTCTGTCTCAGGTTAGACACGAATGAAGCCCACTTATCAGGCAATCCGTCTGCAAAGTTACTCACTTTCTCTTCCATGGTCGTTTCCACTCCATGTGTATGCAGTTCGCTCATCAAGTGGTAGAATCTATCTATGACGTCGTCTAAACTCTCGTTACCAATCGATGAGAAGTTATCGAATTCCTTCTTTAACTCCTTTGCCTTGATTGCCTTCAACGAAGCATTCCCATCATACCTCTTCTCTAGCTCATCCCACAGTTTCTTGGACTGCTTATTCTCTGAATACTGGTGGAATATGTCTTTGGGGATAGACTGTGTAATCAATGCATAAACCCTTTTCTCTGCATTGTACTTAACTTTCTGCGCGTCCGTCATCCCACCTAACGTTAGCTTAACTCCATCAGCTCCCACCGGCGTACTATACCCAATCTCAATGGCTTCCCACAGATTAGGATCTACTCCATTGAGGTAGATCTCAAAACGTTGTTTCCAGTGGGGAAACTCATCTAAAGTCAGAGCTTTGGTGGTTTATTGTGATTACCCACCTCACTCTCAAGCAGCAGCAGGTTCTGTATCCTAGAGTCCTTCCCAGCAGTAAAGGCTGACATCTGATCTTCCATGGCGAATAACTTTAAGTCTAATCAAACAAACTTTCACTGATGCGACTGAAGGATGCGAATGGTCTAGTCGTGCGTATGAACTCTGCGACTGGTTCAATCGTGCGGCTGAACTGGGCGATTGGTTCAGTCGTGCGAATGAATCTGGTGCGTATGAGCTATGCGAACGAACGGTTCAGTCGGCCGAATGAAGGTGCGACTAGGTCCAATCGTGCGAATGAGCAATGCGAATGGAGTCCAGTCGTGCGAATGGGTCACTCGTGCGACTGAAGCTGCTGTTTTTGCGAAATTTTCTAGGTTTGACGGGTTTCAGCCGTAAAAATTCGAAATTTCACAAGTTCTAATCGCCTAAGTCCGTAGAAACCAAACTTGGATGAGCAGGGAACGTCCAAGATCACTTTTGACACCAAAGATTGCGTTTTTAGTGCAAAAACACAAACTTTTATGCAATCTTGATTGAATCAACACGTAATCAAGAGCCAAAGCTCTGATACCACTTGTTAGGACCTGGTATTTGAACGAAATACCTAGTGATTAGCGTGTAAACCAACTCAAATAGTGCGGAATCCTATTTGATTGGCGATCCAATCAGTGAGAACACACACGAAGAATCATCAAGAATTGAATCTAACGTTAGAAGTCGATTAGGAATCGATCTAATGTGTTCTGTGAACTTGGAGAACGATTTGGGAGGTCTCTGGACGGCTAGGGTACGTCTGGAATCGTAATGGTATGAATGCTTACGTTTTTCCAAATTGGGTCTATTTATAGGTTAGTATTGTTCAATCGTGCGACTGGACCATATATGGTTCAGTCGTGCGATTGAACCATGCGGTTGATTCATCGCATACGACTAAGTGTTCAGTCGTGCGACTGACCAATGTCAATCTATGTGTCAATCATACGACTGATCCAGTCTCCTGGTTCATTCGTGCGATGGAGTCAATCGTATGAAGTATTCATGCGTATGGTCCATTCGCATGGGCCATTCGCTTGAGAACTTCATTAAGTTAAATTTGAATGTTTTAATTTATATAACATTATGTGTCACACCCCGGGCCCAGATAGGGTGGGACGTCACAGACTAGCAACATCATATGGCAGCGGAAAACAAACCCTTATAAGAGCTAAAAGGAGAGAATATCACATGGCATTAAAGTTTTAAAAAGGTAACGGGGCTAGATACACATCAAGCCCCCAATTAAGTTTTACAATCAACCATAAAAATGAATTTTACTTGTTCAACACAAAAATATAAATTGTTCAAATGTTTCATCAAGGAAATAAGCCAATGCCATGTCACGGGGATAAGTCTAGGTCTTCAAACTGCTAGGATCTCTTTAAACATTACCTGAACATGCTCAAAAGTAATTATGTCAACTATAAAGTTGGTGAATTCAAGTGCTTAAAGTTTAAAACAAAAGGACTATAAATCCTTCTTTGATTAAAAAGAAAAATAATCATTGTTTATCATCGTGGGAGAAATAAAATCATAATCAACCTGCACTCAGTCCCGGTTAGCCTCTTCTAAAGTTGTGTTTTACCGGATATTCCAGAAGGAAGAAACTGAGCCCCATACCAGTGAACCCTACCTGCCCGGATGGTTCACCATAGAATCTTAACAAACTTGTTACATGCCACAAACGATCCCTCGGATCTCAGTGGGGTAACCTTCCTGGAACGGAAGCCACTGTGTGTGGGGGATTCCCCAAATAGATCTATCCATATAAATCAAGCGGTTCACGAAAGAATTAATGATCATGATATAAGAATCAGCAGTGTATCCACAATCCCACATAGAATCATCAAGTAAAGGACAATTATAGTTCAAAAATAACAGAGCATGCTTCACCCCAAACAGTAGTAAAAAGGGGATCACTAGAACTCACCTTAGATATCAAGCAAAAAGAAATTCTTCGCGTGCCGGGAATGTCTCAGTCTAGCACCCTAACATAAGTATATTAAGTGATTCAGCTGTACTGCTCTAAACCTTTTAAGGAGCAACAATAGTGCCAAAGACTTAAATGGACGGGTTCGGCTTTGATTCAGTTAGGGTTTGTATAAAAGGTTCCTTTTATGGAAAGTCATGGTTTTTCATGAAATCAAAGGTTTCTACATTACTAAACAAGAATATATAGTAATTATGCCATTTAAGGGGCAAATGAACTTATGGAGTCGGTTATGAAGTTTTGCAAAATTTACAGTTTTGCCCCTGAAGTTTCAAAATTGATATTTTCTACCCTTAAGATTAGTTTCTTGCATTAAGTGACCTCTATAAAAAAAATCAGGTTCAAGACCTTAATTCGACTTAGTTTTAAGAATTTATAACCAAAATTTCAGTTTATGGACTCGGTTTTGTAAATTACGCGTTTAGCGTTGTCGGTTACGGAAAAACCGAACGATTTAAAAGTGGTTATCTATGAGTTTTCGCCTTTTTGAGTCTAAAACCAGTAGATAAATTTTTAAAGTCATTTTAATAAGTTTCCAACCTTTTAAATCACAAATTTGCCCCTAGTAGTCGAAAGACCCGTTTTTACGTTAAAATGCGTTTTTAGTCGGGTTTGACCATTTTAAAAGCTTGTTTGACCAACCATTTTACTTTTGAGGTTATTTTTATCTTTTAACCTACTGGAAAATCATGATTTTTATAATTTGTAACATTTAACCCATTTATCGTATATTTTTTTTCCTTAAAAACGCCTCTCGGTTTACACCCGGTTTCACTTAAAATCCATTTAAAATACTATTTGACCACTAAAAATTATCATTAGCTCCAGAACACTTTATTAATCCTTAATGAACCTGGAATTCTCTTTAAAAAGTTTATAGTTCAAGATTTCTTGTTTTAAAGTCATTTTAACACGTTTTCGGGTCCCGAAAGTGACCAAAATGGGCCCTAGACACATTATGCCTTTTGTTCCAGAGGTCAAACCATGTTATTAAACTTCATATGCACTAAAACTTACTGAAATAACAGTCCCAACACGTTGCCTAAAGGTTCTACACATACAAAGGTTTCAAAAGGTAAAAATAAGCCATAACCGACCATTACACATGTGTGATTCTTGGTAACTTAAGTTTAATCATTGCCAAAACTTCATCTAACTTAAAAATCAGATTATTGGGGTGTCTTAAAAGTCATTTTGAGCAGGTTACACGTTTTGTTTTGAAGGGTTACAAGATACACAAGTTTGATAGTGCCAAAAACTCCAAAATAGGGTTTTCAAGGGGTAAATCGGGTTCTACCCCTTAGATTGACCATTATATCATGTGATATACCTTCAAGAACGTTGGGAACTCTTCAAGAACAAGGTGGGGGTGAGAGGTTTCTGTTACAACAAGAAAAAGTAAGGTTTTTAGGTGAACAATGAAGTTAAACTTGAGAAATGACCAAAACCGAACATAGTGAGCTTACACTTGATGTATCTCACGGTTTAGAAGGTGTGGATGGTCGTGAATGGATGAAATCTACTTGGATGAGGCTGGAGAATCTCGAACAAAAGCTGGAACCTCAAGTATTGCACGTTCCAAGCCTCAAAACATCACCAAAGGTCACCTTTCTCGTGGTTTGTTGCTGGCCGATGTTGTTGTTGTTGTTGTTCACGATTTTGGAGCTGGAAAGGAGGCTGAAATGGAGAGAATTTTGAGAGGTAGAGATGGGTTCAGCTGATGGTTTTCGAAAATGAGAGAGAGAGAGAATGAGAGGAGTGTGTCTTGCAATTGTATGTAAGGGGAATGGATGATAGGAAGGTGGTGTGTAGTGGTGGACAAGTGTGGTGATTGGTGGCTAGGGGGGGCGGCCGATTTTGTCTTGATGTGTGGGTTTTCTTTTAAATTTTTATTGTAGAATAAATAATATTATGGGGTATTAATTTGAAATGTAGTGTATAATTATTAGTTAGTAGATGATGTTAGTTGATAACATGTGTAGGATCATTCTTGCATGATCTGAGATTTCCAAGTGTGTGGGTGTGTACACATATTTTTAATTGATTCAATTGATATTCTTAATTCTAGCTAGGGTGACTAATCAATATTCCCGGGCACGAATTTTCTAAAAAGTAGAAACCTAAATTGGTTAAAAATCAAAAGTAAAAATCACATGAAATCATAATTTACATCAAATAGCAAGAATTGATTCCAATTTCATATTAGGGTTGTATAGTTTCAATTATTAGTACTCATAGCATGGATAATGATGCAAGTATTCTAGGGTTAGGGTAACAACCTGGAGGTTGGTTGTCACATTATGTATAACCATTCAATCAATCATAAACCCCATTAACCTAATCACGACTCATTAATGAAATATTAAACATTACAAATCACAAACAATCCATATCATTTCATTAATCATTACATATTACATCATAATCAGACAGACAAGATCTATTACATTACAAATCATGATCTAGGGACATACATGCATCAACACCCTGTCACCTTTCTTGGTATCCAGCAGAGTCACCAGCCTTCTCCTTAGCTTTTTTTCTTCCTCATTCAAAGTATCTGAATTAAAGCCAATGAGATTTGCAGCTTGGTCCAATGTTCCTCTGGGCAGATCAGGAAATTGATCTCTAGTGAGGGAACATGAGGATCCATCAACATAAGTCAGTTTGACAGAATCCTCCTCATAGGAGATGTCGCTCAGGGTTGTGCAGTTGATGAGCTTTGTCTTGATTGCCTTGAACTCCTCTAAGGAAAGATGTTTAAAAGGCTGAGGGGATGGTTTGAGAGGTTGATGGGTAGGTTGTGGTGTTTGGGTTCTGGCGAGTGTTTTGGGTTAGAGGATGGGTAGTTTAGGTGGTTGTGGTGAGGAGATTAGTAAGGATGATGGTGTAGGTTCAGGGGTGTAAGGTTCAGTGGTTGGTTCGGTTTTGATGGGGAATGGAAAAGGAATTGGTTCAGGTTGTGGTTGGGTTTGAGGTTGGGGTTGAGTAGCTGGTTTGAAGATCATCTCCTGTCCCCTTCTATACATCTCCTACCTCTTCCCCGAGCGAATGCCAGCCTTTATGTCGCTGACATGTCGCTGGAGGGTCTTCTCAGACATAGGACCCACCTGCCTGCCAGAGAAGCCATGAGCCCAGAGATAGTCTTTCATCCAGGCGTTTTCACCTATCTTCTTAGCAGCAGCTAGTCATGCTTCCTCTTCCTTCTTCCTCTTCAACATCATCTTCTCCTTGGCAGCTCTCTTGCTCTCCTTCTCCATTTGATCTTGCTCTTTGTTAAAGAGCCATAAGATCGTATCATTTTTGTGTGGAGATAGTTCTTCTAGAGAGAAACCCTTGGAGGTTAGGAAAGTTATCCTTTTCCTCCTAAGCTGTTGATCAGCTTCTCTTTCTTTCCTCTCCCTTTCTTCTTCTAAGGCCAACCTAGCTGCTTCTTCTTTTTGCTGTTTTTGCAGCAAAGTTTCCTTTTCCAACTCAACTAACTCTTCTAGTGGTAGCAGGAGTACATCTTCACTCACAGCTTCTAGATTGACAAGTCTGTCAATGATTTCCACCCTTCTTTTATTATTGACAGCCTCCTGGTTGGTTGCAGCTACTTTGCTACTGGCAGCTAGCAGCTTTCCAGTTGGAAGTCCACCTTTTCTTTTAAGCTTTTCTAACCTTGCTTCCTCCTGAAGCTCTTCCTTAGTCATCTTCTTCTTTCCTTTGATGTCTTCGGAAGTGCTAGACTTTGAGGGTTCTTGGATGGAAGGTTCAGGTTGAGTGGTGAAAATGGGAGCTGGAGTTAATGTTGATGTTTGAGCTAGGGGTTGGGTGAGAAAATCCTCCCTATTAACCTCATATGCAAGTTCTAGGATTGCATCTGTGACTATTAGATCATCGGATAAAGAGAATGTTGGAGCTATAAAAGATAGTCTATATTATCAACACAATGGAAGTCAACAAAAGTCAACGTCAAGGTCAAAGTCAACAAAATTCAAACCCGACATGTTCGAGACGAGGAACCGAGACGAGACGTTGAAGATTTAGATGACTAGGAGTTATATTGTAATAAATATATTTTGTGTGAACAAAATATATTTTTGTTTTTACTCATTTTTATGCTTAATATGTAATTTTGTGTTAATTAGCCTAAGTCTAGGGAGTTAAGTGCAATTAGTGAATCTTAATCTAGACTATAAATAGGTTAATTGTCATTAGGTTTTGAGTTAATGGTTGAATGACCAAGAGATTGAGGGATTATTTGTAAACACATATTTTGCAATCTAATTGAAGATCAAAGGGGATTTATTGTGATTATCATTATTTTGATCTAATTCTTCATGATTTGATTCAAGTTTGATCATCCTGGACTAACAATTTGGTATCAGAGCCTTACTAGATCAAATGCATTGAAGAATTGTTGCTGATTTTGAAGAAGTTCATCAATTTTTAGAGAGAGAAAGTGGGGGTCTAGAGAGAGAAAGTAGATCTGAAATTCAAATTTCATCCCAAACTCTATCAATTCATCAGATCTACAACAATCTACTACAGATTTGAAGATATACAACATAAATTCCTGATCTACAACGTAATTTATACAAGATATTGAAAGAAAAATCTAGATCTGAAGAAGTTTCTCTCACACACACTACTGTGTGTGTTCTTGGTGTTCTTGAGCTTCAACATCTTCATCCAACGAATTTAGCACCATTCTGAACGAAAGTTCAAAGTTTCCGGCGAAATTATAGTTTCGTCCGGCGAAACTCCGGCGAAATTCCGGCGAAACTGTAATTCCGGCGAAACTGCAACTCCGGCGAAACTACCAGATTCCGGCGAAATTGTTCTTTTTCCGGCGTAACTACCAGATTCCGGCGAAATTGTTCTTTTTCCGGCGAAACTCCAAACTCCGGCGTAACTACAAAATTTTCAATGAAATTAAAGATAATTCAGCGAATTAAAAACTAATCTGCGAAATTAAAAAAAATGATACTACACCTGCAAATTTGGAGCACCCGAACCCTAGATCTCCAACCCTAAAAAAAAAAAAACCAAAATTTTTTTTTAATAACAACACAATGACATTCATTTGTTCACCAACGAAATGAAACTTCAATCAAAACGATTTACCTAAATCTGAATCTCCCCTTAAGATAAGCTTTTCATAGTTGGTGTACCCAGCATATTGGAGATTTTTATCAGTAGATTCTCTTTGAAATTCACTTCGGCCTGTTAATAAGAAGATCTTGAACCCTAGCTGTTGAAGCTCTGTGTATAACCTGAAACTTGCTGGTAAGGCAGGTGCCTCTCCTGAGTCTACCCACTCATCAAAAGACTTCTCATTGAAGACCTCTGACCCGTATTCATGATTCGCGTAATACGGCAAATTCGATAGTAACGTCTCATCAATATCAAAGATCCAAGCGTTCTTTCCATCACCGGAGACATTCACCGTCTTCGCGTACTGCAATGCGTAATCAGCGATAACCTCCGAATCCGAACGATACCGTTCTCCGTTATCGTCTTGCGGTTTGCTTTGTACGGGCCATTGATGGTGATTTGAAGGTTGAAGATGGTGTTTGTTGAGTGATTTTGATGGTGGTGAGCGGTGGTGGGTTTGATCGGTTGCAGTGGCCGGCGGCCGGATTTTGGCCGGAGGAGGTGGTTTCCGGTGATCTTTGTTTAAGCTGAAAGAATGTGAGATAGTTAGAGAGGAGTGAATGGATGTGTGTTGTTGTTGTTGATGAGAATGAAATTTAGGGTTAGGGTTTATATGTGTTAATGGGTTGGGTTGTTTAAAATTGGATTTTCAATTAGGTTAAGTAAATTGGGCTGAAATTTGATTAATAGATGTTGGTTTTATAAATTGGGCTAGTAAAAATTAAAAATTGGGTTGGGTTTTATAAAAAATTTGGTTAATAGATTTTTCTTCAATTGATTTAATAATTGGGTTTGGATTAAATATTGGGCTGCATATTTTTTTTTAACAAAAGGAGGTTGGGCTTATTTGAGTTCAAATCGATAAAGAAATATTCAACGATTTTAAACCATTTATAAAAAAATACAAGCTGATCTAGCAGCTTGACCCTAGTTGCTAAGATTTTCTAGCGTGACATTTAAAAAAAATTTCCCGGGGGAGAATTATTTTACAATTTTTGGGAAAATTATTTTGGGGCGTTTAATTGTTCAAAATTTTTACAATCATATCATCTTCAGAGGACTTTAAATCAGATAATCTCATAATGGCACAAAACCGGTTTGACTCTTTTGCAGGTACAAAGAAAGAAAAATTGTCAGATTTAATTGATCGATTTTTGAAAGTAACAAATAATCTAAAGAAGCATGTGCCTGATCTCAGTAATCATGAACAAATTCAAAAGCTTCTCGAGTCTCTTCCATCCGAATGGAATCATCAAGTTAAAATGCTGAAGCAAGAAAGAGGTTATGTCGACACAAAACTAATGGATATGATCAACAGACTAAAATCTCTCGAGCTGGATATCCAAAGAAACGAATTTCAACAAGCCGTGTTCCCACATCAAACTAACGCGCTTAATACTCATCTTGTCTCTTCTGTAACAAGCATACTTGATTACAAAACAGAGATGATTGAAAAGTTGAAGTTATTGAGATTTGATTCGGATTTAAATTTTGAATTCAGAGAAACTGTTGAAGAGAACTATGAAGCTCTGAGAGTCAACAATTACACTAAACCGGAGTCTGTGAGAACCGATGATGATAATTTTGGAAAAGTTGATAAAAGAGAGAAAGAATCTGAGGCTGACAAGATGCTGAAGGTCAATGAAGAGGAACAACAAGAAATCACAAGGGTTTGCAACTGTGAAAAGAGCTTAGCTGCAGAACGAACTATCATGGGTCTTCCTTATGAGACTGTTCAGGATATGTGTTCTTCGTCATGCAAAATCCGGTTATTTGGGATTTATAAGGCAAACAGATTGTTATTGGAAAATGAAAAAGAATTAAAAACAATCAATCAGGAATTAAAGAAAAATGAAATTGCTTTTTCAAAAAAACTTAATGAAGCATTGGCTGAAAATGATCTTTTAAGAAGAACCATTTTGGAGCGTAACGTTGAAATTAATATTCTGAGAGAAAGGGCTGTTTTAGCTCAATTTGAAACGACAAAGCTTCAAACAAAGCTTGATAAATGGACCCTTTCACACATGAAAAAGGATGAGCTTATTGCTAAACAACAAGGGGCGCGGGTGAAACATGGGATTGGATAAAATCTGATAGTGAAACTGTATTTAATTCAGTTCCACCCCCTTCTACTTTATGTTATTCACCAATTCCCAAACCTCATTCTAAAAATGATTTGTTTGAACAATCTAATAGTAGTTTGCATGCAGGTTTGAGCAGTGTGAATCTTAAAGAGGTGCGAGATGATTATGATTCTACAACTGGTATGGGATACAATAAATCGAATGCTGACAGTCAAGCTAACGATTGTTCAGTCCCGGTTGTTTGTAAATCTATATCTGCTATTTCTTCTAACTTCTTTGATAAGTTTAAAGCAGGTGAAATTCCTACTTTTGAGCCTGTCAGGGTTGTGAAAGAAGAGATAAATCCGAAATCACCCAATCATCAAGTTGCAACAACAACACATTCTATTCCTGTCAATCAAGATCCATTGGAAGCAGATCTGTGTATACAAAACTGGACAAGCTCAGATGATGAATCAAACATAGAGGAGCGTGTTGGTTCCTCACAGATCAAGATATCTCCTGATATTGTCAAGTCTCAAAAGCTTCCAAAAGCTGAATCAAGACCAATACGGATCTCTACTCCAACAGCAAACCACCTAGTGAATCAGTGAAGATCTCATTCACTGTTCAACACAGCAAACACCAAAACAAGCAAGAATCTGCTACAAGCTCAAAGCAATCTCCAATTCCAAATGCTTCACACAGGACCACAAAGCATCAAAAGCCTTTCAAGGCTTGTTTTGAGTGTGGAAAAGAAGGGCATGTGGTAAAGAAATGTCCTCAAAGGCTTGCGACGAATGGTAAAGGCAAAACAAATTGCTTCTCCGAATGTAAGTATAAAAAGAATGTTCCAGACGGTAGAGGCAACGCGGGTTGCTTCTCTGGATCAAGAGGTAAAAACCACACATCTTTGAATTGTTGAATGAAAAACCCTCCATCCAAACCTTTTCATGTGAAGCCGGTTTCACATGATTCAAAGATGAAAATGACCAAAGGTTTAAAACCAAATTCTTTTCCTTCCGGTCTTAAACAGAAAATGATTTCCAAATTTAATTCATTCAAATCCAAGTTAATTGAACCGAAAAAAATTTGGCAAATTAAAAAGAAGGATACAACAATCCCCGATTGTTTAAACGGTTGTGTGCAGAAGCTTGTTACTTATCTTGATGAAAAAGGAACTTCCAGGACTACGATGGCCTGGGTTTCCCTTTCTAACTAATTTTTAATGAGTGCAGGAACAATTCAGGAGGACTGTTAGTAATCCGGTTAACTGACAGAGATTGTTCTTGATTCAAATTGAGGCGGAACAAACAAGTTAAGGTCATGGTATTTTATCCACAATCTGGATATTTATATGCACAATCACCGTTCTCACTTCACAATCACTGCATATCTTGAGAATTCATTTCTTATCTTCATATCAGTGTAGTTTGGAAGACCTTCTTTGATAATTTTTATTTTTGTACAGTTAAAAAATTAATTAAAAAAATAAAATAAAAATAAAAAATAATAAAAAATAAAAAATAATTAAAATATAATAAAATAAAATAAATAAAAATAAATATAAAATAAAAAAAAGTTTGCAAAAATAAAAATTTAGGGGGAGAGTATAAGTAAATAAAAATGAAAAGAGAACTGGGAACTTGATTTGATATGATTGAGAAATGATTGTATATCTTCTTGCAATGCTTGTTTTTTGCATGACTTGCGTTTTTAAATGAGAAATGATAGTAACTGATGCTGTTATCTGATTTACATCTTATGTTTAATTGCAAATAATAGAAAAATAAACAGATTTTTAATGATATGTTTGGTAGACTCAGCCTGAAGAATAAAGTAGACAGCAGCATAATGATTTAAATTAAAATATCATGCTTAAGGATGTCTGGATTTACGCAATCATTTTGGCTGCACAAAAACTGAGTCCCGACAAAAATTGGATTGAGAATTGATCTTTCACCCATCATGATACAATTCATATATGTCATATCTTTGAGCTATGTCTGGTGTATTTATGTGTCTTGTGTTTGTGCTAATCTCCTCTGCTGTACGGAAGTACTGACCTGGAGTGATGATCTCCTCTGCTGTACGATAGTACTGACCTGGAGCTCTCATCGGCATATGATTAAATGGTCATCTCCTTTGTTATACGTGAGTATAGACCTGGAGCTCTCACCATTTTGGTCTAAGTAGTGTCAAATCATCTAATTCACAGAATGCTATATTCTGTTTATAATCACTTGCACACTAATGCACACGCCTTGCTCTATAAAGATCGTAACTAAATTCAAGAAATCCTGAGGTTGGGTGAGGGTTTTTGCCAAATGATTGTGGGGTCCTAGCATTCTAAAGTATTTAATCGAACCTTAACGAATCATCTACTGCTTGTTGAAAAAGATAGGGCAGGAATTTAAGTGGACAAACATATCAGCAATCGTTATTGATCTGTTTGAGAATTTCAAAATCATTTAAAGACTGTGATTGGATTCAGTTATCAGTGTGATCTCATTGCTTGTCGATGATTAAATTCATCTTTGTGCTAAAGTATATCTTGAGGATATGATCTCATGATCGATTCAGTTCTCGGTTTAAAAAAAAAAAAAAAACATTATATAATAGATATAAAATATGTTATAATACATGTATATAATATAAAATAGAAAAATATAATAAAATTTCTTTTCAAATTTTTTTTAGGTCTTCGATATTATGCTATTACAATTTTATCATTTTCATGCATTTCACAGAAACACGGGTTTATTTTGTTAAAATGAAATGATCTAATTAGAAATGTCGAGATTGTGTTTGTGAATGTGTTTCAGATTTTTGCTTTAAGTGATGGCCGATCATCAGTTGAGCAGTGTACCTGATCAGAGAACCTGTTCCTCAAGTTTGCAGAAGATACCGAGCTAGGAATCCTCCTCCTACATCTTCTAAAGCACTCAAGATTAGAGATTTGGGAAACCTGTTCCAATATCCTTGTAAAGTTTGCACTCGAAAAGGGAGAGCATATAAATAGGGGGAGTTTATGAGATGAAAAATCTTTCTCATTAGATTCAAAAAGATTCAAATTGAAGATCTTTCTACTGTTGACTTCTCGATGCTGATTTCGTTTGAAGACATTGATAATAATAGACTAAGGGGGAGTATTGTTGGAGCTATAAAAGATAGTCTATATTATCAACACAATGAAAGTCAACAAAAGTCAACGTCAAGGTCAAAGGCAACAAAAGTCAAACCCGACATGTTCGAGACGAGGAACCGAGACGAGACGTTGAAGATTTAGATGACTAGGAGTTATATTGTAATAAATATATTTTGTGTGAACAAAATATATTTTATCTTGTTTTTACTCATTTTTATGCTTAATATGTAATTTTGTGTTAATTAGCCAAGTCTAGGGAGTTAAGTGCAATTAGTGAATGTTAATCTAGACTATAAATAGGTTAATTGTCATTAGGTTTTGAGTTAATGGTTGAATGACCAAGAGATTGAGGGATTATTTGTAAACACATATTTTGCAATCTAATTGAAGATCAAAGGGGATTTATTGTGATTATCATTATTTTGATCTAATTCTTCATAATTTGATTCAAGTTTGATCATCCTGGACTAACAGAGAATAGTCCTTTCGCAGCTGCAATCTCAGCTTCAGAAGATTGAAGTTGTTCTTCCGAGGCTTTGACTTGTGCTTCGGAAGTCTATAAGAATGCACTATCTATCCCAACTGTCTCAGTTGCTGGGCCATCAGTCCTTGTTTCCCCTTCGAAATTAATCTCAGGGTCCATTTGGACCTTAGGTTGACCAACTTCCTCAATAGTCGTAGAAGGTGCATTTAACCTTTGAAGCTCTTGAGCTCCGAAGTAAATCACAGACAAGTCAGGACTTGGCTGTTCAATGAGAGATTTCAACAAAAACTTGTTGAAGAACTTGTTGAGATCTTGGAGCATCCTTTGATCCACTTGAATTACAACTGGAGGAGGCTTAGAAAAACTGAAGCTTGTTGCATAGGTTATCTTGAACTTAAGGAAGTGAGAGCTTGACTCTGTGGTTCCTCTTGTCTTTGGCTTTGTCCCTGTATACTCTCCCCTTTTTTTAGTAGCATCATCTTGAGAGATTGATGAGCTGGAGGAAGAGGTCAATGAGACCTGAATTGGTACATGCCTAACAGACCTCTCAATCTATTTCTCAGCTAGTTTGGCCTTGAGATTTTCAATCTCAAGTTGCTGAGTGGCGGACCTATCCTCTAAAGTCCTAACCTTAGATTCAAGGTTTGAGACTTTAGAAAGAAGGTCTTTAATGGTGAGTTGTAGTCTTCCATCATCATCTTTTGAAGAATCATGGGGAGATGAGATAACATACCTAGTATGTTCATCCTCACCACCAGATGTGGTTTCTTGGTGCCCTGGTTTCCCTTGCTCAATGATGTCTCTTTCAGAGTCATCAAAGGGCATGGTTGCCGTAGATTCAGTCTCAGTAATGTTACTACTATCCTGAAGGTCCATTGAGGCTCCTTCAGTAGTGGCAGCTGAATCTACATGAGTCCCCTCCACATCAGTGGGACTCACCTCAGTAAAGGCTTGCTGATGGGGGCTAGAGATAAGAGATCTCTCTGGGCTCTATTGATCCCTGAGAGGGTGTTGTGGATCAACTTCATTGCCCTGAAGAGACATAATATCTTCATCAGTTCCTATTAGTAGGTCAGTAAAGGATATAGAGGTTAAGTCTAATGACCCAGGACTTTGATCAACGTCTAAAGGCATTGAGCCTATGGTGGGGCTGTCCTTTTTGGCTGCTCAGGGGAGTATAAAGACTCTCCCTGAGGGTTTTCAGCTTGGGTTTCGAGCTCATGGGTTTGAGACTAAGGAGACTCAATACCCATATTGAGGTTAATTGTGAAGGATGGTTGGACCTCAGACTGAGTGGGAGCCCATTGTTCCACTCTTGTCTTTTAGATTGAACAGGAGGAGCTTGTTCAATCAGAGAAGATTGAACAAGGGTTCGTTTGGGGCGTCTTTGATAAGTGATAGTGATGGGGTGAGAAGGTAGATTTGGTAGTGTGAGGGTAGTTGCTGGTGTGGGTTCATCACCTGTGGGGTTAAAAGGGATGTCACCACGAGCCATTGGCTCAGTCATACCTGGAAGAAGTGCATTATATCTTCTGGTGAAGTTGGTGGACACTCTTTTCAAAGGTTTGAAGATGGTCGGCCTCATTTGAGGAGCAGTCAGAGCAGGTGCACAGACAAGTTGACTCTGGTGCAGCTCACAATTGATTATGTGCTGAAGGAACCAGGGATACATGAATAATGTGTCCCGTTGGAGATTCCCCATAAGATTGGTCAGCACAAACCTTGAGTAGTTAAAGTGGAGGCTTCTCACCAAACCATGAACTAGACACCCTAGTTCATATGGGATTTGATCCCATCCCCCAGATTTGTTGGACAAGCAATGAAGAACAACATGCAGCAGGAACTTCCAATTGTAAGAGAAGTTAAACTTGTAGACGGTTGATCTGCTTACATCTCCACCATATCCCATTTGGATATAGGTGTTATCCAAATCTGTCTTGGGGAACTCTGTAGGAGCGCCCTCATCATGAAGCTCGAGATGTTCCCTGATGAGTTGTTCAGAAATGACCAACTCCTGGCCACAGATGCTCGATCTTATTACCCTAACCCCATTTAGGGTTTCAATCTGACCATTGGCCTAAAATTTAGCCATGTGATTTGAGTAAACTGTGGGGTTAACAACCAAAGTAGTGTAATAAGATGATTGGGTAAGAAAGGAGTTGATATCTGAGAAGTTGGCATCCCTTGAAGAATCAAGGAGTGCGACTTGGTTGTGCTGAGGGTTAAGTGCCATTTGAGAAAGTTGCAGGAAGATAGTTCGGAATTAGGTGAATTGGGGATGAAAGAAGCTTTTAGGGCAGTAAATTTGGTAAAAAGATGTAAGTGATTAGCCGGGGTTATTTAAATGGGTGAAATGGCGGTTTAAGGGGTTTGGATAAGATGATGGGATGTTTTAGTGGAGGATGTGACAGGGGCGGTAAGGTTTAGTCCATTTAAATAATCCGACATCATTAACAAAATCTTTACTTTTTACAGAGTGGGACCTAAAAGATTTCCGTTACACAGTAAAGTCTTTCTTCCGAGTATAAAGTATTTCCGAAGGTAATGTTCTTCCGAAGGAAAATTTACTTCCAAAGGTAAAGTTTTTACTTCCGAGAGTAAATGTTTCTTTCTGAATGGAGAGTGTTATAAGCTTCGGAAGTAGATCTGATATGAAATCAATCGCTTCTTTCGAAACTAAACACTCTTCCAAGAAGAAAATTATCCTGGGAGGAATTTGCTTAGGAAGATATGTAAAATATCTTCCGAGGGTTAATTCCTCTTCGGAAGAATTTATACTTAGTGAAAATTTCAGAGAAGAACTTTTTGTAACAGGGCTTAGATTGTTTTGACACAAGACTTTACACATTAAAAGGTTTTCAAATGAGATAGGCTAATCAAGGTTTATCATCCCAATAGCTATAATGAGATATTTGAATCTTTGTTCATCAAAGGCTTTGGTGAACAAGTCAGCATATTGTTCATTTGAGTCAACTTTGATTAGCTTGATTAGATTTTTCTCATGAATATCTCTAATGAAATGGTACCTGATATCAATGTGCTTTGTCTTAGAGTGCTTCACTGGATTTTCAGTAATGGAGATAGCACCATTGTTGTCAATATGGATGGGAGTGCTCATGAAGTTGAATCCGTAGTCTATCATCTGGTTCTGAATTCACAGCAGCTGAGCACAGCAACTAGCAGCAATGTATTCAGCTTCAGCAGTTGATGTAGAGACACAGGATTGCTTCTTGCATTGCCATGAGATGATCCTTCCACCAAGAAATTGACATCCACCTGATGTTGATTTCTTGTTGATGTTGAAGCCACCATAGTCATTGTCAGAGTAACCATAGAGATTGAAATCACTATTCCTTGGATACCAGAGACCTAATTTAGGTGCTCATTTGAGGTATCTGAGGATTCTCTTGGTAGCAACTAGGTGAGACACCTTTGGAGCAGCCTGATATCTTGCACAAATACAAGTTGCAAACATGATATTAGGTCTACTTGCGGTGAGATACATCAGAGAACCAATAATTGCTCTATACTGATGTTGATCAGTATCCTCCCCCTCAGAGTCAGGGCAGAGATTATGGTTTCTAGGTATAGGTGTTTTGGCTGCCTTACAATCTTTCATGTCAAATCTTTCTAAGATGTCATTGACATACTTAGATTGATTGATGAAAAACCCTTCCTTCATTTGCTTCACCTGTATTCCAAGGAAAAAGTCCATTTTTTCCATGGAACTCATCTCAAACTTCTTCTTCATGATGCTCTCAAAGTCTTTACACATTTGGTCATTTGAGGAACCAAATATGATGTCATCAACTTAGACTTGAACGAGCAAGATGTCTTTCCCAGACTTCCTTATGAAAAGAGTCTTATCAATGGTACCTCTAGTGTAACCATTCTTCAGGAGAAACTGAGACAATGTCTCATACCACAGCCTAGGTGCTTGGTGCAGCCCATATAGAGCTTTATCCAATTTGCACACATAGTTGGGGTGTTGTGGGTCTTCAAATCCTGGAGGTTGGCACACATAAACTTCCCTATCTATATCCCCATATAGAAAGACACACTTGACATCAAGCTGGTAGACAGTGAAATTCTTGGATGCAGCATAAGCAAGGAAGATCCTAACTGCCTCAAGTCTTGCAACAGGTGCAAAGACATCAGTATAATCGATTCCCTCCTCTTGAGTGTATCCTTGAACCACCAGTCTTGCTTTGTTCTAGATAATCAAGCCTCTATCATCTCTCTTGTTTCTGAAAACCCATTTAGTGCTTATAGGTACTTGACCAGATGGTAGTGGACGTAGGTTCCAAACCTTTTCTCTTTTGAATTGAAGCAGCTCCTCTTGCATTGATTCAACCCAGCTACTATCTTTTAAGGCATCTTCCACCTTCTTGGGTTCCATTTGGGATAAAAAGCATGAGTACAAGCAGACGGTGTGACATCTCTAAATTTTGTTAACTTAGAAGTTAACTTTGTTAAATCTTAAAAGAACCTTTTATGTCAATTTTGAAATTTTGAGGACTTATTATGCTTAATAATTAGTTTGGGATTAACAAATTAAGATAATAATAATAACATTATAAGTGTTATAATGTTTGTTTATTATAATAAAATTTAAGGTGTTAATAACCTTAAATAAAATAATGACTATTATTATTATTATAATAATGACACTAATAATAATAATATTAATGATAATAATATTAATAACAATAATAATCATATTAAAAGTAATCTTGTAAAAAAAAAAAAAATAAAAAATATAAACAATATAGGTGTTATTATTTTAAAACTTGTATTTAACTAGCTTTAGCATAAAATAATAACATTTTAAAACTTCAGGGTCTAAAGTGTAAATTAGTTAGAACTAAAAACAAAGCTTTAAGTTCTTGTTGTTAATTTTAAAAACTACAGGGACTATACTTGTAAAGTTCATAAAACCTCATTATTTCCCTTTTCAGACCCGCATTCCCGGCGAGAGGGCCGGCCACCGGCGGCCACCCCTCCGGCGACTCCTAAACACCCAAAAACACTCGATTTCAATGCAATTAAACCGTTACCTAACCCTCGTGCATCAGATTCGAACCATTAACTACCTTTTAATTGGGTTTAGCGACGGTTACAAGAGCGTTCGAGCTCGAGTAACCGTCGGACATCAAACGGGAATTGTTCACCTATTGAAACCGAACAATAATCGAATTAATAGAACCAAAATCAAACGTTTAACTAGTTCTAAGCTATTATCAACCTCAATTTCATCTGAAAAACGCAAAACCCCCATTCAACTCGTTATTTTCATCGGGCCTTCAACATAGTCGGGCACCTCTTCCCAAACATCATAGCTTTCAATTGGTTGAGGGTTATCAATCCTAAACCTCTGTGGAATCTACGAAGGTCATCAATTGAAGCTAATCATCAGCAAATCTTCGAATTCGAGATCAAACCGATCGTGACTCGTTCATAAACCTATAATCATCAATTCGAACTCAATCATGTAAGTTATACACATCAATATACTCGTTTTTACTTGGGGAATCAAAGCCCCATGATTGTTTCCATTAACACAATCGATTTGGCATTCAAATTGTGGTTCAACCGATTTAGGGTTCTAAAGGAATGGGGGGAAACTATTAGTTGTGTTTAAAACAAATCAAAACCAAGATAAACCGCGGCTGTATGCCTTGGTTCACTGGTTAAGACACCCCATGCCCACTCGGAGGTCACGGGTTCGAAACCCGGCCACCCCCATATTTATTTTAATGGCTTTTTCAGCCTCAAAACAATATTAGAAAATTTCTAATAAATATAAAAAAATGTTTTATAACCTTTAAATATTTTTAAGGCATCAAATAATTGTCTATAATTTTTTTCTAAATTTAAGTAATTAAAAATATTATTTAATAAGACATTTTGAACAAAGGTTATTTTTGAGTTATTTATATTAAAATAGAATTTAATAAATAGTAAATTATTATTGGTCAAAATGTACTCGTTTAAAACTTAAATAATCCTTTTATGTGTATTTAAATTTATATATTTAAATGAGTTTCTTTTAAATAATAACTATTTATATTTTTGAATCAATAAATTAAAAATCATTAAAATGTTTATGAACGCTATATCGATAATTGTAGAGGGTATATATTCCATAGTTGCAAATTATATTATCTCTTGTAAAATATACTTTAACAAATTGTGTAGATTAATAATTGGCCATTGATCAATGCGTTATACTAATTAATCTTAGATAATCGTAAAGTTTTATTTATATCCTAACCTTATCCATTATCATACTTTAAATTCATTTCTAAAATACTTAAATGTATATAATTCCTCTAATGGAATTAAAAATGTAGATAATTACTTTATAAATTTAATACTTATTGAAAACCTCTTAAAGTATTGAAACCCTAATCATTATTTGAACGTTAATCATATTATTAATCTTCACCTTGTAATGCATATTTAGGTGTGTTGGTCCATGTGATCGATGAACAGTACAATTGATTGAATAGTTTGATCAATATCACTTACATAAGCACTATAACAAACAATTGAGAGAAGAATAAGATGAATCAAGACATATTTGAAATGCAAATGAACTAACTCACTCAATATCAAAAAGCACAATGTATTTCAATGAAGTAACTGCTTGAGAATGATAGTTTGCAACAGAATTTCACGTTTTGGGTTTTGCAAACTTCTCATGCAAAATGAAATAACAAAAGTATATATAGCAGTCATAGTTTCGCTGACAGTTTCGCTACAAGCGAAACTGTTATGCCGAAACTATAGTTTCGCCCGGCAGAAACATAAGTTCGCCGGTAAACCAAAACAGCAAACTGTGAGCGAAACTATAGATTCGCTCACAGTTTCGCTGGACTGCCAAAACTACTAATAACTATCAAAATACAAAATGAAACTAACACAAGTCCTATTACAATGAAAAGTAAACATCTATACTAAAGTGAGTCCAACCTATCATGATCTTCAATACTCCCCCTAGGTTGGACCTCACTGTCTTCACTGCTCTTCGTGTTCGGCTCTTCAGCTCCCGTTTCCTCAGCTGCTGTTGATCTGTCTTCAATTCCTCCTGCAGCAATGTCTTGAGAAGCTTCAGCCACTGATTCTCCAAGATTAGTTCCTGCCTCATCAGCTTCATGTGAATGACCACTAGCTCCAGCAAACTGCCTAGTTAAGTCTTGAACATCCATAGCCAAGTCATCTTGTGCTCTCACCTTTTCAGCCAAACTTTTCACCTCTGCCCGAACTCCCCTTATTTTGTTCGCCACATTCATAAACAAGCTTGCCTCCTTCCTTGTTTCCTCACCTGCCCCCGCCTTTATATGATTTTCACAGAGAATCAAAAGATTTTCATCACAAAGCTGAATAACTCCATTGGGTCAAACACCCTAAATTCTAGAATTTAGGGTGTTTGACCCATGGAGTTATTCAGCTTTTGTGATGAGATCTTTTGATTCTCTGTGAAATCATATAAAGGCGGGGCAGGTGAGGAACAAGGAAGGAGGCAAGCTTTTTGAATGTGCGACAAATAAGGAGTTCGGGCAGAGGTGAAAAGTTTGGCTAAAAGGTGAGAGCACAAGATACTTGGCTATGGATGTTTCAAGACTTAACTAGCATTTTTGCTGGAGCTAGTGGTCATTCACATGAACTGATGAGGCAGGAACTAATCTTGGAGAATCATGGCTGAAGCTTCTCAAGACTTGCTGGCAGGAGGAATTGAAGACAGTCACAGCAGCTGAGGAAACGGGAGCTGAAGAGCCGAACGAGAGCAGTGAAGACAGTGAGTCCACCTAGGGGTAGTATGAAGATCATGATAGGTTGGACTCATTTTAGTATAGATGTTTACTTTTCATTGTAATAGGACTTGTGTTAGTTTCAGTTTGTATTTTGATAGTTATTAGCAGTTTTGGCAGTCCAGCGAAACTGTGAGCGAATCTATAGTTTCGCTCACAGTTTGCTGTTTTGGTTTACCCGGCGAACTTATGTTCTGCCGGGCGAAACTATAGTTTCGGCATGACAGTTTCGCTTGTAGCGAAACTGTCAGCGAAACTATGACTGCTATATATACTTTTGTTATTTCATTTTGCATGATAAGTTTGCAAAACCCAAAACGTGGAATTCTGTTGCAAACTATCATTCTCAAGCAGTTACTTCATTGAAATACATTGTGCTTATTGATATTGAGTGAGTTAGTTCATTTGCATTTCAAATATGTCTTGATTCATCTTATTCTTCTCTCAATTGTTTGTTATAGTGCTTATGTAAGTGATATTGATCAAACTATTCAATCAATTGTACTGTTCATCGATCACATGGACCAACAATATGGTATCAGAGCCTTAGTGCTCTTGATTTGTTGAGTTTTGGTGGTTTTGGTCAATATCTAGGTTCAATCAATTTTCATCGAATTATCAGCTGTTTTTTGGATGGAAATTGATTGAATTATGCTTGTTCTTCATTGAGGAAGATTCTACAATCATCAGATCTCAAATTCATTGAGTTTTGGATGATTTTGGATTGATTTTAAGGTGAAAAAGGGTTTTCAGATCGACGAGCGAAACTACAGTTCTTACAGCGAAACTGCGATCTTCATTCAGCGAAATTATGGTTTATTTTGGATCTGAAGTTGTTTTTTAGAATTTCAGCGAAAGTATCTCTTTGAACGAAAGTTCAGCAGTGTTTTTGATCAAGTATCAAGCGAAAGTGCTGCCGAAACTATATCTGAACGAAAGTTCAAGCTTGTTTCCTGCGAAATTAGCAGCGAAACTAAGCAATTGTTGTCTTTGATTCAAGCGAAAGTGCTGCTGAAATTTCAAGAGAAAGTGTCTGAGTTTGCGAAAGTATTTGTTTAGCGAAACTATTAAGCAGGCTTACTTTCTCAGCGAAGTTGTTAGCGAATTTGCCAGCGAACTTACCAGCGAAATTACCAAACTTTCTGCGAAATTATCATGTCAAAATTAACTACTCTCACACTTGCGGATCTTGAAAGTGTTGCTCCTAATAGACCTCCAAGACTCATTAATGGAGATAATTTTGAAGATTGGAAGAGATGTCTCAAGGCTTTCTTTTTCTATACAGATCATAATCAATGGGAATCGATTATTTCAGGTCCTCATATACCTACGGTTACAGTTGGTGATGTCGTTTCTCAGAATAAAGATCCATCTTCTTATACTGAAAGAGATCTGAAACTGATTGATCGTGATCAAAAAGCATTTTGGTGCTCTAACTCTCTGCTTGCTCCTGACATCTACAATCGTTTTGCAGAGCATAAAAATGCTAAATCCCTTTATGATGCTCTCTGTGAATTCTTTGATGGGAATGCAGATCTGGTGAAAGACAAGAGTATTCAAGCTGAAAAGGAGTTTAACTCGTTTGTAGGATATAAGAATGAAAGTTTGACAGATCTTACAAATCGATTCTTAACTGTCTCAAGCACTCTGAAGAAATATGATGAAAGACTCTCCAACAGCGAACAAGTTAACAGACTTCTCGATTCTCTTCCACCACAATGGAGTCTTCAAGTGAGGATGCTCAAACAAGAAAGAGGTTTTACAGATTACAAGCTGATGGATATCATTAATAAATTGAAATCTTTTGAGTTGGATATGAAAAGAAGAGAATTTAACCAGACTATGATGCCCACACCTGGTTTTTCTCAAAATGCTGCTTTATTGTCATCCGCTGCAAACTCTCACATTCAGAATCCAATTCAAGGAGGGAGCAATTCAAGTAATTTCTCAAGTGGTAGTAATCATGTTGGAAAGGAATTGGGAAATTCTAAGGTGAATGCTGAAACTACTATTCCATCAGAAACAATGGCTCTTTTGGAATGTTTGTTCAGAGCTATGAAGCTCTTGTTGCTGGTGAGTTGAAGGGTAAAGGAATGACTATGGAGGATATGTATCAAGTTGATCCTGATGATTTGGAAGAGACTGACATTCAATGGCAAATGGCAATGTTAACTTTAAGAGCTCGGAGGTTTATGGAAAGAACGGGAAGAAAGAACTTCGGTGGTCAATCATCAACCTCAAAACTAGGATTTGACAAGTCAAAACTGAGATGCTTCAACTGTAAACAATTGGGACATTTTAAACGTGAATGTCCATTACCAATTGTAACAGATCCTAGTAACACTGGAGTGCCAAGATTGACAGAGAAAGTAAAGGAAGAGGGAAATTCGAAAAAGGAGTCAGCCTTGATTTCTAATTTTGACTGGAGTGCAGAGGTGGAAGAAACCAGATCTGAAATAAATCATGCTTTAGTTGCTGAGATTGTGAAAAGTGATGAGATGGAAGTTGAGAAAGATGAGTTTGTGCTGTTTAAAGAATTCAAAGGAGAGAATGAATCTTCAGTAAAGGAGAAAGAAGAGAAAGATGATGGAGAGAAGAAAGAGAAAGCTACAGATTCAAAAGCTGTGAAAGGAAAAAGAAGGATGATGCGGCCGCTACTGTTGAGGAAAGGAAATCGAGTACTCCAGTATGCATGTGCGATAAAGCTTTAGCTGCCGAAAAGATGGTAATGGGACTTCCTTATGAGGTAATACAGGATATGTGTTCATCTGCTTGCAAAATTAGACTTTTTGGGGTTTATAAGGCTAATCGTTTGTTAATTGATAATGAAAAGGATTTAAAACGAATTAATGATGAACTTAAATTGAATGAATCAAAATATTTGTGAAATTAAATGAGGCTTTAAAAGAAACTGATCATTTAAAAAGAATTGTTTTGGAAAGGAATGTAGAGATTAATACTTTGACTGAACGAGTTGCTCTGGCTGAATTTGAAGCAAGCAAACTTCAGTCAAAGTTAGATAAATGGACTATTTCTGGAATGAAACATGATGATCTTTGTAAATCTCAACGGGGAGCAAGAATTAAAACTGGTTTGGGTTATGAAAATGTACAGGTTTATCCTCCTCCTAGTACATATTGTTATTCTCCTATGCCTGTTCCTCATCCTTCTAATGATTTAATCAAATCAGATACTGATAGTATGTCTGCAGGTTTAGTTGGGAATAACTCTAAGTACATTCGTGAAGACTACGACTATGGACCAACTAGTGGGCTTGGATGCACTAGTTCTAGTACACCTGAAAAATTGCAGTCTGTTTTAGATAATAAGTCTAGTTTAAATTCAGTATTTGTTTCTAGTTCAAATGTAACAGACTTGAATGTCTCATGTTCTCCTGATTGTTCTATTTCATCTTGTAATTCAAATCTTAATAGTGATGATTTTTGTTCTGGTTTTGAATTGAATGAATCTGATGTTTCACCAAAAGAATCTGATGTTTCACATAACACAACTGAGCAACTTAAAACTAATTCTTTTGAAAAGTTCTTTTCTCAACCTATTCCATCTTTTATACCATTAAATATGACATCTTCAGAAAAATGCAGTTCTCCTTCTTCTGAAACTAGTACCAATGGTACGAGTTTTACTGATTTGTCAAAAGAATCAAGCTATGATTTTGTAAAGAATAATTCTGAGTCAAATAAACAAAAACATCATGAGATGTATGAGACATTCAGTGATGTTGATTCTAGTTTGTCTGAATGTGATGAGGAGATTATTATTGATCCTATTTTTACCTCATCACATCATCGATCTAGATTCAAACATCATTGTTTCAGGTGTGGTGAAGAGGATCATCTTATCAAAAATTGCCCTTTGATTGAAAGATCCTCTAATAGAAATTGTTTTGGGAATAAATTGACAAAATTGGTTAATATTTCTTTCATAAAAAATCAGCTTCTTTGAAAACAAAGGTTGTTCAATCTTGGGTCCCTATTACTCCTGGCTAAATGATTTGTTCATTCATTTCAGGGATCTTCTTCAAAGATTGTAAACAGTCTGTGGCATGTTGATAGCGGCTGTTCCAAACACATGACGGGATTAAAGGATTTGTTGACTAATTATCGAATTATCAATGGAGGATATGTGGCATTTGCTGGAGACAAGAAGGGTGGAAAAATGATTGGACAAGGAGAAGTTACTAATGGCTCTCTTACTCTTGAAAAAGTCAACCATGTTCCTGAATTGGCATTTAATCTTCTGAGCGTCTCTCAAATTTGTGATAAAGATATTCCAGTTCTATTTAAATCTGACGAATGTTTATTTTTGAAATCAGAGATAGCTGTTCCAGAAGATTTAATTCTCATGCGTGCTCCAAGGAAACACGATACATATCTTCTTGATATGAATTCTAATGAGTCAAAAGCTACTGCAACTTGTCTTCTTTCAAAAGCATCAACATCTGAGTCACTCTTGTGGCATCGTCGATTGGGCCATGTCAATTTTAAGATAATTAATAAATTAGTAAAGAACAATCTTGTTAGAGGACTTCCTTTAAAAGATTTCTCTGTGTCTGAAAAATGCATGGCATGTGCCAAAGGGAAACAACATAAGAAATCTCATAAGCCTAAACTTTTAAATAGCATATCAAGTCCTCTAGAGTTGTTACATACTGATTTATTTGGGCCAATTAGTGTTAAATCCATTGCTAAAAAGTCTTTTGTCTTGTTGTTACAGATGATTTTTCACGTTATTCATGGGTGAGATTTCTTGCTCACAAAAGTGAAGTTGCTGAGGAATTGCAGAAATTAATCATTTCAATTGAATCAGTCAGTAAAAAAGTTATGGGATTAAGAAGTGACAATGGCACTGAATTTAAAAATCAGATTCTTGACTCATTTTGTGCTCAAAAAGGGATCGTGAGACAATTTAGTGCTGCAAGAACACCCCAGCAGAACGGAGTTGCAGAAAGAAAGAATCGTACTCTTGTGGAAGCTGCTCGTACAATGTTGATAGAATCCTCACTACCTGTCATTTTCTGGGCTGAAGCTGTTAATTGTGCTTCTTATGTTTTAAACAGAGTGCTAATTGTGAAAGATAAAGTGAAGACTCCTTATGAACTTTTTCATAAGAGGAAGCCACTAATTGATTTCTTTCGCCCATTTGGATGTTCTTGTACGCTTCTGAATACTCAAGCTCAAAAGACCAAGTTTGGGGCTGTTTCTGATGAATGTTACTTTGTTGGATATTCTTCTTCACAAAAGGCATATCGAGTTTACAACAAAAGAACACGTATTGTTCAAGAGTCATTTTATGTTGATTGGCAAGAATCAAATCCTACTGAAGTTAAATCTGAACCTGCATGGTTCTTTGATTCCGATACTGTGTTCAATTCATTCAATTTGCCAGTTTTCGATGATGATATGTCAAGTCCATGTACTCAAACGAATATTATTCCATCATCTTCATCGTCTGTTTCATCAATTCCACAAGTAACTGATGCTGTTTCAATTGATGTCAGCTCATCGTCTCCGATGCCTGATCAAGCACCATTATCTGATTCTTTATCACCTACATCTCTTAACTCACCTGATTCATCACCTGTCATTGATACACCTTCACCTTCATCTACTCTTTCTCCGGCGGCGGTTGATACTTCTTCAACTATCTTTCCTTCTTCTGGAGATTATAAAACTTTGAAAGATCATCCACTTGATAATGTAATTGGATCTGTTTCTGATGGTGTTCGTACTCGAAGTCAATCTGGTCTGATTAATGTTTGTCTTTTCTCATGCTTCATTTCTCAAATTGTTCCTAAGAATGTTCATGCTGCTCTACAAGATCCGTGTTGGGTAGAGTCTATGCAATTGGAACTTCAACAGTTCAGGAAGCTTAAGGTTTGGACTTTAGTTGATTTACCTCCCAACAAGTATCCAATTGGTACAAAATGGGTGTTCAAGAACAAACCAGATGATCGGGGCGTGGTGGTGCGAAACAAATCTAGACTTGTAGTGCAAGGCTTTGCTCAAGAAGAAGGTATTGATTATACAGAAGTCTTTGCTCCAGTTGCTCGTCTTGAAGCAATCCGTATATTTCTTGCTCATGCTGCTCATAAACAATTCAAAGTGTACCAGATGGATGTGAAATGTGCTTTTCTCTATGGCGACATTGATGAAGAAATATATGTGTGTCAACCACCAGGCTTTGAAGATCCTGATTTTCCTGATAAAGTGTATAAACTTGATAAATCTTTGTATGGACTTCATCAAGCACCCAGAATCTGGTATGAGACTCTTACACAATATCTTTTAAGCAATGGTTATTCTCGTGGTACCATTGATATGACCTTATTTAAGAAGGAGGTGAATGGTGAAATGATCTTTGTTCAAGTGTATGTCGATGATATTATTTTTGGATCTACAAACTCTAAGTTGTGTAGAGAGTTTGAAGAAGTGATGAGCCAACGGTTTGAAATGAGCATGATGGGAGAAATGTGCTTCTTTCTTGGTTTGCAAGTTGAACAACAGAAAGAAGGAATTCTTATTCATCAAGAGAAGTACATTAAAGATATTCTGAAGAAATTTAAAATGGATGATGCGTCTACTGAAATGACCCCCTTTACTGCTCAGACGTGTCTCACTCCAGACGAAAATGGAAACCAGTTGATCCTCATCTTTTTCGTTCTATGATTGGCTCTCTCATGTATCTTACTGCAAGTCGTCCTGATATCACTTTTGCTGTTGGTTACTGTGCTAGATATCAGTCGGCTCCAAAGGAATCTCATGAGAAAGCTGTCAAACGAATTTTTCGTTATCTCAAAGGATCATCTCGTCTCGGACTGTGGTATCCATATGGTGGAAATTTTGATTTACATGCTTATTCTGACAGTGATTCCAATGGTTGCAGGTTAAACAGAAAATCTGTGTCTGGAGGATGTCAATATTTGGGTAATTGTCTGGTATCTTGGCAGAGCAAGAAACAAACAACAGTTTCTCTTTCTACAGGGGAAGCTGAATATATTGCTGCATCTAGCTGCTGCTCTCAAGTTCTCTGGATACAACACCAAATGATTGATTATGGAATCAATTTCCTTCATACACCTTTATTCTGTGATAATGAGGCTGCCATTGGAATCGCTAAAAATCCTATTCATCATTCTCGCACAAAGCATATTGAAACCCGAATTCATGCGATTCGTGATGCTCAAGAGAAGGGTTTCATTAATATTATTCCCATTGATACCAAAATCAAAAGGCTGATCTTTTCACAAAAACGTTTGACAAACCTCGTTTTTATGAATTGATTTCTATGCTTGGGTTAATATCTTTTTAAATTTTATTTTCTATTTCTTTGATATAATTTAAAAATAATAATATTAAAAACATAAAACAAAAAAAAAAAAAAAAAAAAAAAAAAAAACAATTTTTTTAGTTACAATTTTTCTATAATTATTGACATATGAAAATAAAAATTTGGGGGAGTAATATCAGTATTTTGAGATCGGATTTAACATGATGAGAAATGATTGTATATTCTCTAAATATTTCTTATTTACATGACCAGTAATTCTATGAGAAATGATAGTAACTGTCTCTAGATTCTGCTTCATAATAAAAAAAAAAATAAAAGGAAATGGATCAATTCTTTGACGATATGCTTGATAGACTCAGCCTGATGAATGAAGTAGACAGCAGCTTTATGGTTAAATTAAACTTTATGCTTAAGAATGCCTGGATTTACTCATTCATTTTGGATTGCACAAAAACTGAGTCCTGACAAAAATGGATTGAGAATGAATCTTTCGTTCATTGTGCTTTGTTAGTCATCATTCTCTGCTGTTTTATTTTTGTGTTAAGATGTCTTGTGTCTGTGCTTATCTCCTTTGCTGTACGGAAGTACTGACCTGGAGTGATGATCTCCTCTGCTGTACGATAGTACTGACCTGGAGCTCTCATCAGCACATGTTCAAATGGTTATCTCCTCTGTTATACGTGAGTATAGATCTGGAGCTCTCACCATTTTGATATAATTATGTCAAATCATCTTATCGATGAATTTCTCTCAGAATGAAATATTTTGTGTATAATCATTTATATACTTTTTCAAAAGTTTGCTTCATGAAGATTGATTCATAATTCAATAAATCCTGAGGTTGGGTGAGGGTTTTTACCAAATGATTGTGGGGTCTTAGCATTCTAAAGCATCTAATCGAACCTTAAATGAATCATAAGCTGTTGTTTGAAAAAGGATAAGGCATGAGTTTAAGTGGATAATTATATCAGCAATCGTTATTGATTTGTTCTAATTTCTGTGGTTTCTGTGCAGATTGTGATCAGATCTTGTTTTCAGTATGATCTCATGACTGGTAGATGATTTTTAATCATCATTATGTTCTAAAATATTTAGAGAATGTGATCTCTGATTATTTTAGATCTCATTATGTGATGTGCTTCCCTGAGTATTATTGTTAATAAAAATAATAAAAAAAAATAAAAATAAAAAAAAATAATAAAAAATAATAAAAAATATAAAAAAATATATAAAAAATAATAAATAAATAGTAATAAAAAATAATATAAAAATAATAAAATTTTGGTGCGAAATTATTCTTTCGCTGACTGTTTCGCTAAGCGAAACTGCAATTTCGCTAGGTTAGCTTATAAGTTGTTAACCAGTTATCTTTTAGCGAAATTACAGTTTCACTGAGCGAAACTGTAAATTCGCTTGACGAATTTATAGTTTCGCTGCCAGCGAAACTATTGACTATATAAGTCAATTTTGCGAAATTTTCTTCATAACTTCGCAAATCTGGTTTAAGTCGACTGTTAGGGTTTTTGGTTCATATACAGCGATATTGATTTGAAATTGGTTTTTGGACCGATTTTGAGTGATTTCTCTTCAGGTGTGAGAGTTTCGAACATGAATTGATCATTTAATCTGGATTACATCTTTGTTCTGGCAAGCGATTTGGATTTGTCGCTTCGGTGGTTTCGCTGTTCGTTCAGCGAAACTACCGAAGTTTCAGCGAAATTGAACGAAAGTTCACTGTTTTTCAGCGAAACTGTAAAGTTATGCTGTCCGAGCGAACTTAACAGTTTCGCCACATCTTATCTAATTTCGCAAAGACTAATCCATTTCACAGTTTCGTCTATAATTTCTCAAGTCAGCGAAACTAATTTGTAACAGCGAATCTAAATTAATTTTGGTGAAACTAATTGCGAAACTACTTTGAATCATTCTAATCTTGTCGAAAATACTTTTTGTTCTGCGAAATTAACAAGTTTCTATGAGCGAAACTATAGTTTCGCTCGTCGAAACTGTTTTGATTTCCTTGACGAAACTGTCTTTAATTCAGCGAATCAATCATGTTTAGTGAGCGAAACTATTGTTTCGCTTGCCGAAATTAATTGTTTCTTTTGTTTGTATCTTATTTCTCTTATTTTCAGTATTTCTTATTCAAATTTATTTGTTGATCTTTTCAGATTATTATGGCGAATCTAAAGTTTGACGAGAGGAATAACATTACTGCCATATTAGATGATACTTTGCCTAAAGCGGCCGGATTTCGAGATTGTATTCGATGGCTCCAAAGATCACCCATTGCATATGCTATCTCTCATTCTCCCACTATATATGATCTTCACATTAGAGATTTTTGGAGGTCAGCGGAATACAACACCGGAGGAGATGTTCAGAGGATCACAGCTAGAGTACTTGCTCATGATATATCTATCTATTACTGCTGAAGATGTGTCGAGGATTCTTAGACTGGACGATGATACTGGTGATGAGGTTGATATGACAGAATCTGAAGTATTCCAATCTTTCCGGCAAATGGGATATGAGGGACCAGTTTTTGGGTCAAGGAAAGAGATTAAAAAGTCATTTTTATCTAAAGAATGGAGATATATAGCTCACGTGTTTATTATGTGCTTAGATCACCGTAAGGGTGGATCAGATGGACTTAATCTTGACTGGGCCAAAGCAATGGTGATATGTTGCAAAGGAGAGAAGGCAAACATTGCTAGATTGATCTTCGCTTGTATGGCAGAAAACGTTTATTTTTGAAATCAGAGATAGCTGTTCCAGTTCTATTTAAATCTGACGAATGTTTGATTTTGAAATCAAGATAGCTGTTCCAGAAGATTTAATTCTCATGCGTGCTCCAAGGAAAACGATACATATCTTCTTGATATAATTCTAGAGTCAAAAGCTACTGCAACTTGTCTTCTTTCAAAAGCATCAACATCTGAGTCACTCTTGTGGCATCGTCGATTGGGCCATGTCAATTTTAAGATAATTAATAAATTAGTAAAGAACAATCTTGTTAGAGACTTCCTTTAAAAGATTTCTCTGTGTCTGAAAAATGCATGGCATGTGCCAAAGGGAAACAACATAAGAATCTCATAAGCCTAAACTTTTAAATAGCATATCAAGTCCTCTAGAGTTTGTTCATACTGATTTATTTGGGCCAATTAGTGTTAATCTATTGCTAAAAAATCTTTTTGTCTTGTTGTTACAGATGATTTTTCACACGTTATTCATGGGTGAGATTTCTTGCTCACAAAAGTGAAGTTGCTGAGGAATTGCAGAAATTAATCATTTCAATTGAATCAGTCAGTAAAAAAAAAAGTTATGGGATTAAGAAGTGACAATGGCACTGAATTTAAAAATCAGATTCTTGACTCATTTTGTGCTCAAAAAGGGATCGTGAGACAATTTAGTGCTGCAAGAACACCCCAGCAGAACGGAGTTGCAGAAAGAAAGAATCGTACTCTTGTGGAAGCTGCTCGTACAATGTTGATAGAATCCTCACTACCTGTCATTTCTGGGCTGAAGCTGTTAATTGTGCTTCTATGTTGTTAAACAGAGTGCTAATAGTGAAAGATAAAGTGAAGACTCCTTATGAACTTTTCATAAGAGGAACCACTAATTGATTTCTTTCGCCCATTTGGATGTTCTTGTACGCTTCTGAATACTCAAGCTCAAAAGACCAAGTTTGGGGCTGTTTCGATGAATGTTCTACTTTGTTGGATATTCTTCTTCACAAAAGGCATATCAAGTTTACAACAAAAGAACACGTATTGTTCAAGAGTCATTTATGTTGATTGGAAAGAATCAAATCCTACTGAAGTTAAATCTGAACCTGCATGGTTCTTTGATTCCGATACTGTGTTCAATTCATTCAATTTGCCAGTTTTCGATGATGATATGTCAAGTCCAGTGTACTCAAACGAATATTATTCCATCATCTTCATCGTCTGTTTCATCAATTCCACAAGTAACTGATGCTGTTTCAATTGATGTCAGCTCATCGTCTCCGATGCCTGATCATGCACCATTATCTGATTCTTTATCACCTACATCTCTTACTTCACTTGATTCATCACCTGTCATTGATACACCTTCACCTTCATCTACTCTTTCTCCGGCGGTTGATACTTCTTCAACTATCTTTCCTTCTTCTGGAGATTATAAAACTTTGAAAGATCATCCACTTGATAATGTAATTGGATCTGTTTCTGATGGTGTTCGTACTCGAAGTCAATCTGGTCTGATTAATGTTTGTCTTTTCTCATGCTTCATTTCTCAAATTGTTCCTAAGAATGTTCATGCTGCTCTACAAGATCCGTGTTGGGTAGAGTCTATGCAATTGGAACTTCAACAGTTCAGGAAGCTTAAGGTTTGGACTTTAGTTGATTTACCTCCCAACAAGTATCCAATTGGTACAAAATGGGTGTTCAAGAACAAACCAGATGATCGGGGCGTGGTGGTGCGAAACAAATCTAGACTTGTAGTGCAAGGCTTTGCTCAAGAAGAAGGTATTGATTATACAGAAGTCTTTGGCTCCAGTTGCTCGTCTTGAAGCAATCCGTATATTTCTTGCTCATGCTGCTCATAAACAATTCAAATTGTACCCAGATGGATGTAAATGTGCTTTTCTCTATGGCGACATTGATGAAGAAATATATGTGTGTCACCACAGGCTTTGAAGATCCTGATTTTCCTGATAAAGTGTATAAACTTGATAAATCTTTGTATGGACTTCATCAAGCACCCAGAATCTGGTATGAGACTCTTACACAATATCTTTTAAGCAATGGTTATTCTCGTGGTACCATTGATATGACCTTATTTAAGAAGAGGTGAATGGTGAAATGATCTTTGTTCAAGTGTATGTCGATGATATTATTTTTGGATCTACAAACTCTAAGTTGTGTAGAGAGTTTGAAGAAGTGATGAGCCACGGTTTGAAATGAGCATGATGGAGAAATGTGCTTCTTTCTTGGTTTGCAGTTGAACAACAGAAAGAAGGAATTCTTATTCATCAAGAGAAGTACATTAAAGATATTCTGAAGAAATTTACAAAACTGGATGATGCGTCTACTGAAATGACCCCTTTACCTGCTCAGACGTGTCCACTCCAGACGAAAATGGAAAACCAGTTGATCCTCATCTTTTTCGTTCTATGGGTGGGCTCTCTCATGTTCTTACTGCAAGTCGTCCTGATATCACTTTTGCTGTTGGTTACTGTGCTGATATCAGTCGGCTCCCAAAGGAATCTCATGAGAAAGCTGTCAAAACGATTTTTCGTTATCCTCAAAGGATCATCTCGTCTCGGACTGTGGTATCCATATGGTGGAACATTTGATTTACATGCTTATTTCTGACAGTGATTCCAATGGTTTTTGCAGGTTAAACAGAAAATCTGTGTCTGAGGATGTCAATATTTGGGTAATTTCTGGTATCTTGGCAGAAGCAAGAAACAAACAACAGTTTTCTCTTTCTACAGGGGAAGCTGAATATATTGCTGCATCTAGCTGCTGCTTCTCACTTCGCTGGATACAACACCAACCTGATTGTATTATGAATTTAATTTCCTCATACACCTTTATTCTGTGATAATGAGGCTGCCATTGGAATCGCTAAAAATCCTATTCATCATTCTCGCACAAAGCATATTGAAACCCGAATTCATGCGATTCGTGATGCTCAAGAGAAGGGTTTCATTAATATTATTCCCATTGATACCAAAAATCAAAAGGCTGATCTTTTCACAAAAACGTTTGACAAACCTCGTTTTTATGAATTGATTTCTATGCTTGGGTTAATATCATTTTAAATTTTTATTTTCTATTTCTTTGATAATAATTTAATAAAAATAAATATATAAAAATACATAAAAACAAAAAAAACAAAAAAAAAAAAAAAAAAAAAACAATATATAAAAATTTTTAGTTACAATTTTTCTATAATTATTGACATATGAAAATAAAAATTTGGGGGAGTAATATCAGTATTTTGAGATCGGATTTAACATGATGAGAAATGATTGTATATTCTCTAAATATTTCTTATTTACATAACCAGTAATTCTATGAGAAATGATAGTAACTGTCTCTAGATTCTGCTTCATAATAAAAAAAAAATATATAAGGAAATGGATCAAATTCTTTGACGATATGCTTGATAGACTCAGCCTGATGAATGAAGTAACAGCAGCTTTATGGTTAAATTAAACTTTATGCTTAAGAATGCCTGGATTTACTCATTCATTTTGGATTGCACAAAAACTGAGTCCTGACAAAAATGGATTGAGAATGAATCTTTCGTTCATTGTGCTTTGTTAGTCATCATTCTCTGCTGTCTTATTTTTGTGTTAAGATGTCTTGTGTCTGTGCTTATCTCCTTTGCTGTACGGAAGTACTGACCTGGAGTGATGATCTCCTCTGCTGTACGATAGTACTGACCTGGAGCTCTCATCAGCACATGTTCAAATGGTTATCTCCTCTGTTATACGTGAGTATAGATCTGGAGCTCTCACCATTTTGATATAATTATGTCAAATCATCTTATCGATGAATTTCTCTCAGAATGAAATATTTTGTGTATAATCATTTATATACTTTTTTAAAAGTTTGCTTCATGAAGATTGATTCATAATTCAATAAATCCTGAGGTTGGGTGAGGGTTTTTACCAAATGATTGTGGGGTCTTAGCATTCTAAAGCATCTAATCGAACCTTAAATGAATCATAAGCTGTTGTTTGAAAAAGGATAAGGCATGAGTTTAAAGTGGATAATTATATCAGCAATCGTTATTGATTTGTTCTAATTTCTGTGGTTTCTGTGCAGATTGTGATCAGATCTTGTTTTCAGTATGATCTCATGACTGGTAGATGATTTTTAATCATTATTATGTTCTAAAATATTTAGAGAATGTGATCTCTGATTATTTTAGATCTCATTATGTGATGTGCTTCCCTTGAGTATTATTGTTAATAAAAATAAATAAAAAAATAATAAAAATAAAAAAAAATAATAAAAAAATAAAAAAATATAAAAAATATATATATAAAAAATAATAAAATAAAATAATAATAAAAATAATAATAAAAATAAATAAAAATTTTGGTGCGAAATTATTCTTTCGCTGACTGTTTCGCTAAGCGAAACTGCAATTTCGCTAGGTTAGCTTATAAGTTGTTAACCAGTTATCTTTTAGCGAAATTACAGTTTCAATGAGCGAAACTGTAAATTCGCTTGACGAATTTATAGTTTCGCTGCCAGCGAAACTATTGACTATATAAGTCAATTTTGCGAAATTTTCTTCATAACTTCGCATATCTGGTTTAAGTCGACTGTTAGGGTTTATTGGTTTCATATACGGCGATATTGATTTGAAATTGGTTTTTGGACCGATTTTGAGTGATTTTCACTTCAGGTGTGAGTTTCGAACATGAATTGATCATTTAATCTGGATTAGATCTTTGTTCTGGCAAGCGATTTGGATTTGTCGCTTCGGTGGTTTCGCTGTTCGTTCAGCGAAACTACCGAAGTTTCAGCGAAATTGAACGAAAGTTCACTGTTTTTCAGCGAAACTGTAAAGTTATGCTGTCCGAGCGAACTTAACAGTTTCGCCGCATCTTATCTAATTTCGCAAAGACTAATTCTCATTTCACAGTTTCGTCTATAATTTCTCATGTCAGCGAAACTAATTTATAACAGCGAATCTAAATTAATTTTTGGTGAAACTAATTGCGAAACTACTTTGAATCATTCTAATCTTGTCGAAAATACTTTTTGTTCTGCGAAATTAACAAGTTTCTATGAGCGAAACTATAGTTTCGCTCGTCGAAACTGTTTGATTTCCTTGACGAAACTGTCTTTAATTCAGCGAATCAATCATGTTTTAGTGAGCGAAACTATTGTTTCGCTTGCCGAAATTAATTGTTTCTTCTGTTTGTATCTTATTTCTCTTATTTTCAGTATTTCTTATTCAAATTTATTTGTTGATCTTTTCAGATTATTATGGCGAATCTAAAGTTTGACGAGAGGAATAACATTACTGCCATATTAGATGATACTTTGCCTAAAGCGGCCGGATTTCGAGATTGTATTCGATGGCTCCAAAGATCACCCATTGCATATGCTATCTCTCATTCTCCCACTATATATGATCTTCACATTAGAGATTTTTGGAGGTCAGCGGAATACAACACCGGAGGAGATGTTCAGAGGATCACAGCTAGAGTACTTGCTCATGATATATCTATTACTGCTGAAGATGTGTCGAGGATTCTTAGACTGGACGATGATACTGGTGATGAGGTTGATATGACAGAATCAGAAGTATTCCAATCTTTTCGGCAAATGGGATATGAGGGACCAGTTTTTGGGTCAAGGAAAGAGATTAAAAAGTCATTTTTATCTAAAGAATGGAGATATATAGCTCACGTGTTTATTATGTGCTTAGATCACCGTAAGGGTGGATCAGATGGACTTAATCTTGACTGGGCCAAAGCAATGGTGATATGTTGCAAAGGAGAGAAGGCAAACATTGCTAGATTGATCTTCGCTTGTATGGCAGAAAACGTGATGGCAGTGAAAAAGGATAAATGGTTGTTATATCCTCGTTTTATTCAGATGATGATTGATGATTTGATTCCTGATGTTCCTAAACACGATGAAGTTAAGAGATTGGTTCAGATGAACCCTCGGATATTTGCAGATTGCTGTGCTATACGCCATGATTTCAGCGGTAAAATAACCCATCTCTGGGAGAACATGTATCCACCAGAGCGATGGAATTATATCAGACGAGTGGATGAGTCTGAAAATAAAAGAGCTGAGGATACACGGGTGAAACAAGCTGATGCAGCTAAGAAACGAAAGAGATATGCAAAGGAGAAAGATTATGATTTTGAAGAAGATATAGATACACAAGCTGAAGAGATAAGGGTGGAGAAGGAACGAAGGTCTAAAAAGAGGACTGACTTTGTAGAACCTGAACGGAGATCAAAACATAGACATGAGGGTTTCACAGCTGGGAAAGAAGCAAGTGCTTGTCTTGATGAGGATATGATTCGTGGTCTAAATACTTCATTGGCTAATGAGTTAAGTATGATAAAGACCAAACTGATGAATCAAGAGATTCGGGAACAACAGAAAGATGAGATCATGGATGGAATGAAAAAGATGTTGATTGATCAGAACAGCTTGATTAAGAAGTTATTTGAAGAGATCTCACAGATGAAGGCTGCTGCTGGCCTACCCAGTCAACTAACTCAATCTGAGTTAGATGATATGACTGATTTATCTAAGTACCCATTCTTGAATGTTGGTACCTCATCAAAGGTAGGAGAGGGCACCTCTGGAGCAGCTGACACTGAAACAAGAGAACAAGAGATTTCAAGAGAAGAGGATGAAGAGGCTGGTAGAAATGATGAAGATGAGATTGTTGAGGCTGAGTTTGTTAATCTACAGTTTGACTTTGATAAAGATATTTTGGGAGAAGAAGTGATTGTTAAAGCTACTCATGAGGAGACATCAGATAAAGGTAAAAGTTTGATTGATGAAGAAGAAGAGGAGGATGAGCAGTTGATTGATTATGATTCTGAGCCGGAATTCTATGAAGTAGATGAAAGACCTCTAGTGTATGTGGCTAAGAAGGGAGAGGATGAGAATGATGTGTTTGAAATGGATAAGAGTGATTGGTTGATAAAAGAGAAGGAGGCTGAAGAACTCACCCCTCTGTTTCAAAATTTGGAGGGTTTGAACAGAAAGGAAGCAGACAAAAAGATAATCAGCTGGTGTTATAATCCTTTCTTAAAGATGTTCTTGATTAAAAGACGAGGAGGCAATATCAGTTACATGCTCAAGAGGAAGGCGTTTAAGACCTTGCCTAAGTGGGATCTGAGACGATTAGCTACATTGCCTTTGATTAATGCTAATTTAAGTGAAAGGGCAGAATTTCTGGAGAAGGAGATTAAAAATGGTCTAAATGATAATTTTGAATCATTTGGTTTTATGAAGGCTGAACGAAAGAGATCCAAGAAAGACAAAGACTGGGAGACAGGGAAAGGGAGAATTGTGTTGAGAGTTAAACCGCCTAAGACTGTGAACAGAGTAAGACTGGCTGATCCTCTTCCTCCTCGTTTACAGGACTTTGAGAAGTGGTTCTATGATAATAACACCGGGGAGGCTGTGATTAGAGTTAAACAAGGAAAAGAATTTAGGGTGTTTGACCCAATGGAGTTATTCAGCTTTTGTGATGAAGATCTTTTGATTCTCTGTGAAAATCATATAAAGGCGGGGGCAGGTGAGGAAACAAGGAAGGAGGCAAGCTTGTTTATGAATGTGGCGAACAAAATAAGGGGAGTTCGGGCAGAGGTGAAAAGTTTGGCTGAAAAGGTGAGAGCACAAGATGACTTGGCTATGGATGTTCAAGACTTAACTAGGCAGTTTGCTGGAGCTAGTGGTCATTCACATGAAGCTGATGAGGCAGGAACTAATCTTGGAGAATCAGTGGCTGAAGCTTCTCAAGACATTGCTGCAGGAGGAATTGAAGACAGATCAACAGCAGCTGAGGAAACGGGAGCTGAAGAGCCGAACGAAGAGCAGTGAAGACAGTGAGGTCCAACCTAGGGGGAGTATTGAAGATCATGATAGGTTGGACTCACTTTAGTATAGATGTTTACTTTTCATTGTAATAGGACTTGTGTTAGTTTCATTTTGTATTTTGATAGTTATTAGTAGTTTTGGCAGTCCAGCGAAACTGTGAGCGAATCTATAGTTTCGCTCACAGTTTGCTGTTTTGGTTTACCCGGCGAACTTATGTTCTGCCGGGCGAAACTATAGTTTCGGCATAACAGTTTCGCTTGTAGCGAAACTGTCAGCGAAACTATGACTGCTATATATACTTTTGTTATTTCATTTTGCATGAGAAGTTTGCAAAACCCAAAACGTGGAATTCTGTTGCAAACTATCATTCTCAAGCAGTTACTTCATTGAAATACATTGTGCTTTTTGATATTGAGTGAGTTAGTTCATTTGCATTTCAAATATGTCTTGATTCATCTTATTCTTCTCTCAATTGTTTGTTATAGTGCTTATGTAAGTGATATTGATCAAACTATTCAATCAATTGTACTGTTCATCGATCACATGGACCAACAAGGTGTCTTGTAATGAATACTTGGGATCACTTTGGATCATCCTTTAATCTTTATTTATCATCTTGTAATGCTTATATCAATGTGAGTATTTCCATACCCCTTTTGCTTATTTTCACACTTTGGGGTGAAACATGTTAACTTTTTATCATTGCACTTGTAAACTTATTTGAGACTTGTAAACTTTATGGCAATTCATCTTGTAAAGTTGTGGTTAGTTGAACTTCTGTGGTTACCATGTTATGGCGTTATATGTACAATCATTAACTATTGCTAGCCCAGCGAAGTCATAGATCTATGGGTAAGACAAGCCTGCTTGGTTGATCCAAGTACACTTAGCTGATCGTATATACTTTTAACGTTTGAGAATCGTAAAACATTGTCGAGGTTTGATTGTTGCATTGTTCATAACATCCCTAATCACTTTATTCACTAACTTATGACTTGAATTGCCATCTTTTATATACTTATGTATTGAAAACTATGGAATGCTCACCAACATTTTTATGTTGACCTTTTATTTTTAACATGTTTCAGGAAACGCCCAAGTTTGATTTCTACACTTTGAAGCTTGCACATCTAGGAATGGACCTAGATTAATAAATAAAATAGAATGATTTGTTACATTCTATGTAATGCTTTTATTTCCTTTGAGACTTATGTTTGTAATGTGACAATTGAAACTTATGCTTAAATTATATTTGGATTATTAATAGCGTTATGTGGCTGTGAACGATCTTAACTCTCACTCCTCGACGTTTCCGCCGTCAAGGTTGGGGTGTGACAGATTGGTATCAGAGCCCATAACTATAGGGATTTAGGTTATTAGAAATGGTGACCTAGACTATAGTTGCATGAACCTCATAGAAAGATCCTTATACCTTTGTGCTTACATGTTGTTTGCATGTTACATAATGCCATGCCTTTTGTGCAACTTGATGCCTTAGCATAGGATTGCCTTATGTATGCTTAAACTTAGTTACTTGTCTCCCTAAACTTAACTTTGACTCTTTGACCCTCCCCGACAAATGAACTTTCTAAACTTATTCTCAACGACATGTGGAATCTGCATTTATCGTTGTGGGTTCAATTTCTTAGACTCTATGTCTAATCTATGAAAATCTCATCAAGGTTTTGATTTCATAAACCAAAGAAATTTGTGTGACACATAGACACCTGTATTCTGGTTTTCCTGGCAAAAGGCCTTCGGGCTAAGGCAAGCATATCGTATAAATCTCATTACGAGACCAGTTATGCTTACCTGGGGATTTCTGGGATGAGTGATAAACTATGGTCAACATACACAAGTCTCTATGGCAAATGGGTCAATTTACCTTGACGTGTCAACGATTCCAAATGGTAATGCGTTACCAAATGGAACCATCCTCTTCGTATCTTAAAATCTTTGACTCCTTGAACTGGTATCACTTCATTCTTATCATACATAATGTTCGTGTTAATATTGAACCTAACCGACATTTCAACTCTTACGTTTAAACACCGTTACACGTTGAGCGTTTCATGAAACTATTTCTATATCTTGACCAACGTGAACATGGATCTTAATATACCCAAAGATATTGGGAATCTAAACCGAATGATCATCAAAAACTTTAAACCGTTACTTATGGTTCTCAAGTCTTCTTAAGGATGTGTCCCATAACTAAAGAACATGCAATTCTATAGGTGGAATTCTTACATCTCGGGATACTTTGTCTAGGCAAAGTGTAAATGGTGATTTGACTCGATCATTGAATCCATTTACATGACTCGAAACCCATGAGATGAATGATCACTTATAAGTACGTGTGCCTTCAATAAGACTATGGTTGACCTCATATCTTGAGAAGTCTATGTATTTCTTTCGATTGTGAATCGAATGTTCACACCTCATTGTGGTGTTGAATAATTTCCTGCCCTTGATTTCGTCTTCCCGATTGAAACCATCCAAGAGTTGAACACCACAACAAATTCTGTTATCTTGAACTTTGATCTTAAGCTTGTAAGCATGATTTCGTCCTTTTGTTACATTGATGTAACTTGAAATTTTTCGAATTTCTAATTGATATTATTTTCCTTTTGTCGTTAGGTCAAACTCCGTACCGTCTGCACCGTGAGTGATGCAAGTGTTTGCAAGTCAACTTATGACTAAGAACACACGTATCTCCTAAATGATTCTAACTCATCAAAACAGGGGTGATTCCCTTACTTTGATGATTCTCTATTCGTTTCGATAAATGGTTTCCAATTATGATTTATAAAATTTTATCCTCTGGATTGGGATGATTTCCTTATCCCGAGGATTGACTTCAATTATTTTCTTTGGAGTGACATTTCACAAATGACATGATCTCACCAAAATAGGATTGAAACCCGTACTTTGGTGACAAATGTCAATCTTCGATTGTTTTCTTGCTATTACGAAATTCAATCATCAAGATAGGCGTGAATTCCATACCTTGATGATAATATCATCTTTATGAATTGTATTTGTTCAAATGAGACGACTTCATCAAAGTAGGAGTGAATTCTGGATTTTGATGAAGAAGTTCATCTCGTTATATTTTGTTTTTGTAAAACTTCACCGTTAAGATAGGAGTGATTTCCCTTACCTTAATGGTGAGTTACCTCGTCTTATTTTGGTGGATCCTCAACAAGGAGTTGGGATCGAACTTTTTTGATTGGTAAGTTAGTGGTCATACCTTGGGATTACACCATCAAGTTAGGAGTGAAAACCACACCTTGATGACTATTCTCATTTCTTGATCTCCAACTTACCAAGGTTTCAATCAAGTGACAAGGAACATGTAGTAACTTGAAGGGTGAACCAATGTTATTGTTTGGACCTATCAAGCCAAAGCATGATTTCTGAACTTGAAAGGAGACCCGATCACTCTTGGATTGATTTTGATTCCGAGCTTGGAGCATTTGAATTCTTAAATCGATTTCTCTCCCTTTATCTTCATGTTTTGACTCGATCTAGCTACATCGAACCATTTATTCCTTACTTATCAACTTTCATTTTGAGTTGTCATCAACACATGATTGTGTGATGGTAGTCTTCTTAAATAATCTTTCTACTAAATAAAGACATTAACAACTTGTGGTTATGTCTTTCTAGTCATACGAATGTTCTCGACTGTACTTATGGGTTTGATGAATTACGTATGCAATCTATATTTGGAAATTTGTTACCTTGCAAGACATGGTTACAAATGCATGTCTTATTGTTTGCGTTACTTCTTGAACCACTTTTGAACCCTTAACCTTGGAAAAATCTTTAAAACTCTATCTTGGTTTCGACTAACGAGACTCGTTATTATTTACATTGTGACGTGAAGGTTCATAGAATTTCGTAATTTGTAGTCATGGGTTTGGCATAAAAGAAAAGACAGAACTTGGTATGTGTCCAAGTGTCTTACCTTCACATATGACAAAGCCTAGCAATTGTGTTCCTATGAATCTCCTGTTTAACTTTTCATCACTAAGTGCCTCTTATCTTAGATGCCATGATGACAAATGGTGCATTATAGGTCGATTAACTAATTTCATATTGACTCATGTGGGTTAACGGGTCGAGAAATTGGCTCGTATCTATCCCAAATAGTCGTATACCGTGGTATGTCGTTGAACATCGATCATTAATTTGGATGATCAATTCATTTTCCGCTTTTAATAATGTTCCTAACCATCGTCGTGAACTTATTCCAAAATCTTCGCATATCGTATTATTCTTAGACCGATGATTGGTCAAAGGAGAGATACATATTCACAAGATATGCGTTAAGATCGTTTCATATAGTGACGTTTGGGATTCTTAAATCCTGGCGGTTAACCTTTCTTATCATTGTTGGTCTTTTAGTGATTTCTAGACATCATTTCACTATGAAATTATATTCTAGAAGTTGTGACTTATAAATCCAAGGAACCACGGTAACTCGTCATCGTTTTCCAACGTCTCATCTCAAAACGTCTCGCGTTTATTATGTTAAGAATCTTGTAAGATTCCATAAAGTGAAGCGTTTCACCTGTAATCAAACGTCAATCACAGTTCGTTGTACACTCACCTTTCATTATAATTCCTTTGTTCATTTAAGTTTATTCTTAATTTCGGGACGAAATTCTTTTAAGTTGGGGAGACTGTGACATCTCTAAATTTTGTTAACTTAGAAGTTAACTTTGTTAAATCTTAAAAGAACCTTTTATGTCAATTTTGAAATTTTGAGGACTTATTATGCTTAATAATTAGTTTGGGATTAACAAATTAAGATAATAATAATAACATTATAAGTGTTATAATGTTTGTTTATTATAATAAAACTTAAGGTGTTAATAACCTTAAATAAAATAATGACTATTATTATTATTATAATAATGACACTAATAATAATAATATTAATGATAATAATATTAATAACAATAATAATCATATTAAAAGTAATCTTGTAAAAAAAACAAAAATAAAAAAATATAAACAATATAGGTGTTATTATTTTAAAACTTGTATTTAACTAGCTTTAGCATAAAATAATAACATTTTAAAACTTCAGGGTCTAAAGTGTAAATTAGTTAGAACTAAAAACAAAGCTTTAAGTTCTTGTTGTTAATTTTAAAAACTACAGGGACTATACTTGTAAAGTTCATAAAACCTCATTATTTCCCTTTTCAGACCCGCATTCCCGGCGAGAGGGCCGGCCACCGGCGGCCACCCCTCCGGCGACTCCTAAACACCCAAAACACTCGATTTCAATGCAATTAAACCGTTACCTAACCCTCGTGCATCAGATTCGAACCATTAACTATCTTTTAATTGGGTTTAGCGACGGTTACAAGAGCGTTCGAGCTCGAGTAACCGTCGGACATCAAACGGGAATTGTTCACCTATTGAAACCGAACAATAATCGAATTAATAGAACCAAAATCAAACGTTTAACTAGTTCTAAGCTATTATCAACCTCAATTTCATCTGAAAAACGCAAAACAATCCCATTCAACTCGTTATTTTCATTGGGCCTTCAACATAGTCGGGCACCTCTTCCCAAACATCATAGCTTTCAATTGGTTGAGGGTTATCAATCCTAAACCTCTGTGGAATCTACGAAGGTCATCAATTGAAGCTAATCATCAGCAAAACTTCGAATTCGAGATCAAACCGATCGTGACTCGTTCATAAACCTATAATCATCAATTCGAACTTAATCATGTAAGTTATACACATCAATATACTCGTTTTTACTTGGGGAATCAAAGCCCCATGATTGTTTCCATTAACACAATCGATTTGGCATTCAAATTGTGGTTCAACCGATTTAGGGTTCTAAGGGAATGGGGGAAACTATTAGTTGTGTTTAAAACAAATCAAAACCAAGATAAACCGCGGCTGTATGCCTTGGTTCACTAGTTAAGACACCCCATGCCCACTCGGAGGTCACGGGTTCGAAACCCGGCCACCCCCATATTTATTTTAATGGCTTTTTCAGCCTCAAAACAATATTAGAAAATTTCTAATAAATATAAAAAAATGTTTTATAACCTTTAAATATTTTTAAGGCATCAAATAATTGTCTATAATTTTTTTCTAAATTTAAGTAATTAAAAATATTATTTAATAAGACATTTTAAACAAAGGTTATTTTTGAGTTATTTATATTAAAATAGAATTTAATAAATAGTAAATTATTATTGGTCAAAATGTACTCGTTTAAAACTTAAATAATCCTTTTATGTGTATTTAAATTTATATATTTAAATGAGTTTCTTTTAAAATAATAACTATTTATATTTTTGAATCAATAAATTAAAAATCATTAAAATGTTTATGAACGCTATATCGATAATTGTAGAGGGTATATATTCCATAGTTGCAAATTATATTATCTCTTGCAAAATATACTTTAACAAATTGTGTAGATTAATAATTGGCCATTGATCAATGCGTTATACTAATTAATCTTAGATAATCGTAAAGTTTTATTTATATCCTAACCTTACCCATTATCATACTTTAAATTCATTTCTAAAATACTTAAATGTATATACTTCCTCTAATGGAATTAAAAATGTAGATAATTACTTTATAAATTTAATACTTATTAAAAACCTCTTAAAACTATTGAAACCCTAATCATTATTTGAACGTTAATCATATTATTAATCTTCACCTTGTAATGCATATTTAGGTGTCTTGTAATGAATACTTGGGATCACTTTGGATCATCCTTTAATCTTTATTTATCATCTTGTAATGCTTATATCAATGTGAGTATTTCCATACCCCTTTTGCTTATTTTCACACTTTGGGGTGAAACATGTTAACTTTTTATCATTGCACTTGTAAACTTATTTGAGACTTGTAAACTTTATGGCAATTCATCTTGTAAAGTTGTGGTTAGTTGAACTTCTGTGGTTACCATGTTATGGCGTTATATGTACAATCATTAACTATTGCTAGCCCAGCGAAGTCATAGATCTATGGGTAAGACAAGCCTGCTTGGTTGATCCAAGTACACTTAGCTGATCGTATATACTTTTAACGTTTGAGACTCGTAAAACATTGTCGAGGTTTGATTGTTGCATTGTTCATAACATCCCTAATCACTTTATTCACTAACTTATGACTTGAATTGCCATCTTTTATATACTTATGTATTGAAAACTATGGAATGCTCACCAACATTTTTATGTTGACCTTTTATTTTTAACATGTTTCAGGAAACGCCCAAGTTTGATTTCTACACTTTGAAGCTTGCACATCTAGGAATGGACCTAGATTAATAAATAAAATAGAATGATTTGTTACATTCTATGTAATGCTTTTATTTCCTTTGAGACTTATGTTTGTAATGTGACAATTGAAACTTATGCTTAAATTATATTTGGATTATTAATAGCGTTATGTGGCTGTGAACGATCTTAACTCTCACTCCTCGACGTTTCCGCCGTCAAGGTTGGGGTGTGACAGACGGTCCCATTGTGAGTTTGTCCTCTTGTTCTCACGCCTTTAGAGACTTCCCCTATGATGTTCTCAGCTGGATGAGTGTTGTGAATCCTAAGTCTAGGAATTACCTCCAATTGCAAAGATAGATCCAAATTGGACATATTTTGCTCAGGAGCTTGAACACTTGGTCCAGCTGTTGTTTCAAACTCATTCAATGATGACTGATTGAATGAATGAGAAACATCATCATCATTTGTTTCCTGTGAAGTAGCATTAACAGTTGCCTGTTCCTTCAAGATGTTACTTCCATCAGCTTGGTGTTATGTAGTGACACCTGATGAAGTTTGAGGGTCAACAGGTGAACCGCTGGTTGAAGCTCCTCTATTACTTGAGATAGTTATACTGTCAGATCTGCCAATAGTTGAAACTACAATTTTGAAAGATTCCTCAAATTGTTGATTTTTAATGTTATAAACTCTATAAGCTTTAAAGTTAGAGGAATATCCAACAAAGATAGCATCATCCGACTTTTCAGCAAATTTTGCCAAATTGTCTTTTGTGTTAAGTATGGTACACCTACTGCCAAAGGACCTTAGAAAGCCAATGAACGGTGGCCTCTTGTTCCATAGCTCATAAGGGGTTTTTCCATGTGGCTTAACTACAAGAACCTTGTTCTGCACATAGCATGCAGTGCTGACTGCCTCTGCCCAGAATGTTAGAGGCAGCTTTGAATCAGCTAACATGGTCCGAGCAGCCTCAATAAGTGTCTTGTTCCTCCTCTCAGCAACACCATTTTGTTGAGGAGTTCTAGGAGCACTATATTGTCTGGAAATCCTTTTTGAGTTACAGAATGAGTCAAGAACGTGGTTCTTAAACTCTGTACCTTGATCACTTCTAATTATTTTAACCTTGTGATCAATTTGATTTTCTATTTTAAGAATAAAAGATTTTAAAGTTTCAGTAGTTTCATCTTTGGTTCTTAAAAAGAATACCAATGTAAATCTAGTAAAATCATCAACAATCACAAGGCAGTATGATTTCCTTCCAATGCTCATTATACTTGTGGGACCAAATTGATCCATGTGCAATAAGTGTAATGGAGTGGTGATGGAGTTAACAACTTTGGATTTAGAAGATGCCATGTGTTGCTTTCCTTTCAGGCATGCAACACAGTTATCTTTGTAGAAAAATTTCTTTTTAGGCAAACCATGTACCAAGTTATTTTTAGCCAATTTATTCATTGTCTTGAAATTTACATGACACATTCGTTTATGCCATAATGCTGACTCATCACGATCAACTTTGGAAAGAAAGCATGATACTTCACCCATTGGGGAAGCATTGTTTATATCCAGCTTGTAGATATTCCCTTTCCTGGGAGATCTAAGAAGCACCAATTCCTGAGGAATTGTCATCCCGGGTTTGAGGATAATGCACTCATGTTCAGTGAAGAGCAATTGATGCTTTTGATCATAGAACTGAGAAACACTTAACAGGGTATGTTCAAGCTGTTTGACAAAGTGAACTTTGTCAACTTTTAATTTTCCATTGGATATACTTCCTCTGCCAGAAGTATATCCTCCGGCCTCACCTCCAAACTAGACAGGACCTCCATCATAATGTTGAAATTGTTGAAGGAGAGATCTGTTCCCTGTCATGTGCCTGGAGCATCCACTATCCACAATCCAAACATTGTTATTCTTGTCATATGGATGTCCCTGCACATAAGATGAGATTATTAGTTTTGATTGGAAACCCAAGCCTTGTTGGTCTTGGGTTCTTCCAATGATAGAGACATAATTGAACCAAAATTTATGCATGGGGGTTCAATGGATGTCTTTGAAGAAGAGGTTTGGGTTGCAGCATCTTCCTTGATCTTCCATTCCATCCCTTGGTTGATCATGGAGGATGAGCTTGTTGAAGCTTTTGCAGCATGGCATTCTTCCGAAGCTTCTTTCTTTTCGGAAGAAGCCTTCACCACCTTTTCTTCCGAAGTAGTCTTCTTCTGGGATGGTTTCAAGGGGACTCTTTTATTCTTTTGAGTCTTGACAGCTTTAGCTTCCGAAGCCATTTTCCCTTCGGAAGAAGGACTTTCTTCCGAAAGCAACCTTGCTTCGGAAAAAAGCTTTCCATTTTCATCACTTGAACCATTTGATATGGTCCAAATCAGAAACCTTTCCTGACTCCTTCCTTTTTAACATTATTTTCATAATGTGTGCTAGCAGGATTGTAGTAACAATCTTTGGCCATGTGGTTTTGCAGACCACACATTATGCATGCAATGTTAATCTTTTGGGAATTTGAGGATTGTTATTTCTTGTTCTTTCTCTTCATCAGCAACCTTTCCCTTTAACTTTTGATCCTTTGGTAGGACAGGAGTGCTGGTACTACACTCCTTTCCTGAATCAGAATTTCCTACCACCTGGAATCCAACTAAGATAAATACACCCTTTTGCTTTGGGTCCATCTTTAGCTTAGACTCAGCCACTTTCTTGGCAGTTTTTCTGGCTGCCTTAGCTCTGCTTCTTCTGGATTTGGTGGTCAGGGGTTGATCATCAACAGTAGGAGTGGGTAAAATTACCTGGTTCTTCCCAGTGATGGTCTTCATGGTTGCATCACTCTTTGACTCATGAGAAGGTGGGTCAGCAGATGGAACCTCTTGCTCTTCAGTACTACACTTTGGTTGTCTTATAGACTTATAAGAGTGTGGTGAAGCAATTTCATTGGTTCACAACCCATCTTTGTTTTGGTAACAAAGCTTTGAGTGAGAGGATGATGCAAGAATGGCTTGGAAGTTTTGCTCAGAAATAGCATACTTCCTAGCTTGAGCCTCAGCTGTGACAAGCTGGGCTTGAGCCTCAGACAATTTGGATATTAAATCCTTTATTTGAGTCTTATAGTTTGTGTGTTCATGTTTTAATAAGGACACAGTTTTCTCCAACTCCTTAATTTTTCTTTGATAGTCAGATTCAGCCCTTTTAAAATCAGATTTTAAAACATTTAAAGACTCAATATCAGATTTAATCTCTATATTGTAGTCCTGATACAATTTAACCTTAGCAATACAGGCAGGAGTACAGAGATGTTCATATACCTTATTGTCATCTGTTCTGGCCATGAGTGCTTGAGCAGGAGTCACATCCTGTACGATGAAGCTCCATTCAACTTCTTGAGCCATTACAGCTGTCTTTGTTGACTTTCCAGTGGGCTTTGGTGTAGAGGGATGTGTGGAGGCCTGTGGGTTCCCGGATTAGACTTGGGAGCCTTGCATTCCCTTGCAAAATGACCGTGTTGGTTACAGTTGTAACATTTGGCCTTGGTTTTGTCAAACCCAAAGTTGTTGTTGATTGGGTTCGGGGAAATTGCCTTCCAGTTCTCTTGAAGAACTTCTTTGCTCTGTAGGTTAACAGAGCAATTTGTTGGACTATGTCCACATATTCCACGTCATCTGGGCTGACGCACTCTAGATCATCAAAGCAATACTGATAATCACTAGAGTGTCCACTTCCTGAGACAAAAGCACAGCTATCTTGAAAGGAACTTTGCTGAGCTTGTTGAGACCTTGGAGTCTCCGGAAATGTGATGTATGGCCCAGAAGAACAGGATGGCTGCTGGGTGTAAGTCAGGTACTGTTGAGGTTGGGAGGGTCCTGAGCCTTCAGCAACCATTAAAGCGTTGCTAGCAGGAAGACTCAAGGGTCTGTTTGTCTGATGGCCTCTCTTGTTTTCCATTTCCAAACGGTATCCATCAAGGATGTCATAGAGTTCGGTCATGGTGAGGGTGTTCAAATTTTCTGTTCTCTTGATGGAGACACAGTAGAACGTCCACTCATTGGGGAGTGCACTCATGAACTTTCTTGTGAGGTCTCTAAGTTCAAGAGCATTTCCCACAGACTGAAGGGAAGAAATGAGATCCATGTACCTGAAGTATTGCTGGCTGAGGGTCTCTCCAGCATTGTAGGTGAAGTTCTCGAACTGCTGCTTCAGTGAGTCCTTCTTGGAGTCATTGGAGCTAGAGTACATGTGAGCAAGTGCATCAAGCAGTTCTTTGGCTGACTTGTAATGCTCAAACCCCACCATGATGGAGTTAGAAATTGCAGTCATGAGAACAGTCATAGCATTGCTGTAAATGTCCAGCTTCTTCTGGTCCACATCTTGTTGTCTTGATACCTGATGAAGCTTTCCATGCGTCTGCTCCATGACCTTAAGTTTTCAGGGGTGATGATGGGTGCTTTATCATCGTCCCCATCTCTACTTCAGACTTGTTGAGGGCCATTTTGAGTGTAGTGTAAGGAGGAGTGAAAAACAGGTTGATTAGGATGGTAAGATCTCACAATCAAGAGCCTAAAAAGCTCTGATACCAATTGCAGGATCGGGTTTTGTCACTTAACACTTGGATTTCTCTCAAACTCATTTATACTACACTCAAATCAGATGAAGTAGAATCTCTTCTAAGAGTTTATAATAATATAATAAGTAGCAAAGAACACAAGGAAATAATTTTCAAGGCACTTGTATATATTACTTCTCAACTCAAAGTATTAAAAGACTCTTACAAGCATGAAACAAGAGTTACAATGAGAAACTATATATACTAGATCCTACAGCCGGATATACTTTGATACCAGCTGGAAACCTAAGACTAAAGCATATACTATAATGCTAAAGTTAAGGTATCTTAGATAAAGTATTATCTAAGATATTGGTAGTCATGACATGTCCATGACTTACCTTTTGTCACCAACTAAAGTTGGCAACTGTACTAACTGATTAAGGGGCTGTTTGATTGTGCTGACCCAGTATGAGCTGACTGAGTCAGAAGCTGACCCAGTCAGAAGATCTGACTGAGTCATACATCTGACTGAAACTTGAGTGTTTGATTATGTATCTGACTGACTCTGCTGACTGAAACTTGAGTGTTTGATTATGTATCTGACTGACTCTGCTGACTGAAACTTGCCTTTGTATTTTAACTTGTGATGTGTAATCAATAGAAATTAACGAACTTTCAAAAGAACATAATAGCTTTAAAATTCAAAATGTCATACAAAATACAAGTTAAACATAAATCAAGTTAACATAAATTACACATAATCCGAATAAAACACACCGAATTTCAAACATATTGCAAGAGTTTGCATACAAATCAACTTGAAGCATTTGAAAGTAGTTGATTAGCAATTTGGTCTCGCAAAGCAGTCATATATTCAACGCCTTCTGAACCCCACTCCATGCCTTGTGTGTTTTCACTATCGCTTCCTCCACCTTCACCATCAGGAGTAAACATAGTATTTTGTTCAAAGTTTGTAAATAATTCGTCTTGAATATTGTATTTCCTTATAAAGTTATGGACTGCAAAACAAGCAATGACTACGTCTCTTTGCACTCGAAAAGGATAAGGAGCCATTTGTTTTAAGATTGGGAATCTTGCCTTCAATACACCATAAGCACGCTCAATAACATTTCTAAGGCATGCATGAGCATGATTGAATCTTTCTTCTTTAGTTAACGCCCTTCGCCGTCGAAAATCTGCTAACTAATACCTTGTATTACGGTACGGAGTCATAAATCCACGAGTGTTGGTATATGCAGCGTCACAAAGATAATATTTATCTGCAAATGTGAGTGTGACATGTGATAATATATATCAAGAATACAAATAATATATGTAGTAATAAAAGTTATAGTTATATTATAAACCTGGAGGAGGAAATCGAAATCCAGAGGTCGGATTAAATGCCACTTCTTTCAAAACTCGTGAATCATGTGCTACGCCTTCCCATCCAGCCCATACAAAGGTGAATATCATATTAAAATCACATATTCCTAGCACATTTTGATAACATTCACCTTTTCCTCTTCCCCTAAAACAAGTTTGTTGATTAGCGGGCACAACTGCATGTACAAGAGTTCCATCTAAAGCACCTATTGCTCCGGGAAATATGCTTCTTAGCCTTTGAAGTCTCTCCGAGGTATCTGTAGTTTCGTCTGAAGATGTTGGGACTATAATTTCTTTAGCAAAACACATCATTGCAAGTAAAACCTCATGAAAACATTTATGAACTGTTTGATTGGAGTGTTGAAATCGTCGTTTCACCACACGAAAACGTTCATTATGCCCTATAATATGTAGGAACATAGCCATTTTCTCTTCAATGCTTATAGTCTTACTAGGTCGTAACCAATTTCGTTGTGAAAAATGACCACATAATAGTACAAATGCCTCACGTGAAAGTCTCATCATTTCTTGACATTGTGTAGAAGATCCATGTAATAATTCATATGTATATGCATGCCCGGTTAAAGCAGAATCATTATCTCTTATTCTTTCAATTCTTTCCTCTCGTTTTCTTTTCCGGGCCAACATCAACCAATACCATGAAAGTAGAACGAATGATAAAATTTCACCATCCGTATATATACCTGTTAAAATTGATTCAAAATATTTATAAAAGTCACACAATATACGTAACAAAAGTCATACAATATCCATAACAAAAGTCATACGAATGTTTTACAAAAGTCATACAAAAACCATACATAGAGACATACGATATCCATCCAAAAGTCACACAAAAGCCATACAAATGTTTTATAAAAGTCATACGCAAGTCAAAAAAAAAACACAAAAGTCAACCAAGTAATCCAAACTTCCTCCCTGCATTTCTCACCCACGACTCGCAGCTCACCGGCTTAAGACGTAACCAAACTTTTCTAATATCAGCACTTTCACCAAATAGCAAAAGAGCCGTGTTGTATCTCGGATCTTCTTCCCCCCATTCCATTTGTTCTAGCTTCTCCATGCATGCGTCCATTTCTTTATCAACATTATCTTTTTCCACCAACATCTTTGCAAGATTGATTATTTCATTCCCAACTTCTCTTAAATCATCATCTGTTGTTTTTCTACGAACTTCTTTGCTACTTTTAGTACTTGCCTTGCGTTTTGAACGACCCGAAGATTCTTCACTTACAGGTGGGAGATCTGTTTCCATCTGAGTGTACTGAACATCATCCACATCATACTCAGAAGAACCTTCAACGTGATGAGGTAGTGTGGATGATGGCCCCCAACTAAAAATGCCGGTCGCGGTCACCCTCTCAAATAATTTCGTACAAAGATCAGGGCAAGGAAGGGGTGCATTTCTCAACTTTTCCACAAACTTGTTCAACTGTTTGAAAATTTTTTATAGTTATAATCAAGCTACTAAATAATCTTTTATTAATAAGGTTTTCATATTAAAAAAATACCTTTGCCTCCGCTTCCCATTCTTCATCGCTCATATTGAAAGTGTTGGTTATAGGATCATAAATATTCCCTGTTTTGTTTTTCAGTTTCACCCAAGCCCCGTACTTTGATCTCAAGTAGTCATATCGATTCTTCATTTGTTTATGTTCAACAATGAAATTATGCTCATTTTTCAGCTTTTCCGCAACAACTTTCCATGAGGATCCTTTAAGGCTACTACCCTCTCGACCATTGATTGTTATCTCATGTATACACCTTCGAGAAAAGTTTTGTCAACACATTCTAACTTCCAAATAACTCTACTTTTTTTTTCTGCCATGTCTATATACAAGTAATCAAGAAGTAATATCAAAATCGATTTAAAAAACCCAATCATGAAGAACTAATACACACATCTAAACAATATCAAATTACCAACATCAAGAACCCAATCATGAAGAACTAATACACACATCTAAACAATATCAAATTACCAACATCAAGAACCCAATCATGAAGAACTAATACACACATCTAAACAATATCAAATTACCAACATCATAAGATCAAGAACCCATATATCAAATTACCAACTAATCATAAGATCAAGAACCAATCATGAAGAACTTCTTACCCAATCTAAACATTATCAATTTACCAACTAATCATAAGATCAAGAACCCATCTAAACATTATCAATATCAAATTACCAACATCATAAGATCAAGAACCCATCTAAACATTATCAATTTACCAACTAATCATAAGATCAAGAACCCATATATCAAATTACCAACTAATCATAAGATCAAGAATTACAAATTGAGCAAATTACCAACTAATCATAATATGAAGAACTAGATATTGAACAAAGATAAAGTAGTAGGTACCTAGCTCGGGAGAGGTGACAGAGGCAGCAGGGGGGGGAGGGGGCAGGGGGGAGGATGGTGGTAGAGGCAGCCGGGGGGAGGGGGCAGGCGACAGGGGGAAGGCGGCAGGGGGGGGAAGGCCGCAGGGGGAAGGTGGCAGCGGGGGGAAGGCGGCCGGCCGGAGGCGTCGGAGGTTGCAGCGAGCGGTTGCAGCGACCGACGGCGGGGGTTGCAGCGAGCGGTTGACGGCGGGGGTTGCAGCGAGCGGTCGACGGCGGGGGTTGCAGCGAGCGGTCGACGGCGGGGGTTGCGCGAGCGGTCGACGGCGGGTTGATGCGTCGGGGGGAGGGTGGCGGCCGGCCGGGGGGGGCGAAGGTGGAGGTCGTTGGGGTGTTTAGGGATTTTAGGGATTTTGTGGTCAAGGGGAGAAGAAATTTTTGGGTCAGAGATTAAAAAATCAAAGTCTGGGTCAGCAACACTTACCAGGTCAGACCACCCAGTCAGACCAATCAAACACCCTGACTGGCTGACCGGGTCAGCCAGTCAGTGGTCAGCTCGTGGGTCAGACCAATCAAACACAGCCTAAGGTAAACAGTGGAATAAAGTATGGTCAACTACATGGCTTTTGAGAAAATGCCATGCAGTATCTCAGAGGTCTGCAGCGGAGTGTCAGAGAGACCATACTTATGTCCACTAGATAATAGTAGTGTCTTCTGAAGGTAATTTGGCTTCAGAAGAACAAGTTCTTCCAAAGCCACTTATACTTCGGAAGAGGCTTCTATACTTCCGAGGCTTGTGAACTTCTTTCATACTTCGGAAGTTGACTTCTGATCTTTCACTCTAAGTCTTGATCTTCAGAAGTGAATAGTTTGTCTTCGGAAGTTGGAGTTTTCCTTCGAAAGTTGATCTTACACTTTGTCTTCGGAAGAACTCCTTTTCCTTCGGAAGTTCCACACTTAGCTTTAGAAGCCCTTTATTAGCTGCACCAAAATAATCTAAGTGATTTGGTTTTGGTTGCACCAGTCTTTCTAGATCCAACAATACCCATGTAAATCTTGTAAAATCATCAACAATCACAAGGCAATATGATTTCCTTCCAATGCTCGTTATACTTGTGGGACCAAATAGATCCATGTGCAATAAGTGTAATGGAGTGGTGATAGAGTTAACAACTTTGGATTCATGAGATGCCATGTGTTGCTTTCCTTTCAGGCATGCAACACAGTTATCTTTGAAGAAAAATTCCTTTTTAGGCAATCCATGTACCAAGTTATCTTTAACCAATTTATTCGTGGTTTTAAAATTGACATGACACATTTGTTTATGCCATAGTGTTGACTCATCACCATCAGCTTTGGAAAGAAAGCATGATACTTCACCCAGTGGGGAAGCATTGTTCATATCAAGCTTGTACATATCTCCTTTCCTAGGAGATCTAAGTAGCACCAATTCCTGAGGAATTACCACTTGAGCCATGTGATATGGTCCAAATGAGAAACCTTCCTTGACTCCTTCTTTCTTAACATTATTTGCATAATCTGTGCTTGCTAGATTGTAGTAACAATCATTAGCCATGTGGTTTTGCATACCACATATTATGCATGCAATGTTAGTTTTTGAGGAATGTGACTGTTGTTTCTTGCTTTTCTTGCTTTCCTCAACAGTCTTTCCTTTTAACTTTTGATCCTTTGGTAGGACAGGAGTGTTGGTACTACACTCATTTCCTAAATCAGAGTTTCCCACCACCTGGAATCCAACTGAGATGAACACAACCTTTTGTTTTGGGTCAATCTTCAACTTGGACTCAGCCACCTTCTTGGCAGTTTTTCTGGCTGCCTTAGCTCGGCTTCTTCTGGCTTTGGTGGTCAGGGGTTGATCACTGGCGGTAGTAATGGGTAAAATTACATAGTTCTTCCATGTGATTGCATCATTCTTTGACTCATGGGAAGGTGGGTTAGCAGATGGAACCTCTTGCTCTTCAGTACCACACCTTGGTTGTCTAATAGACTCATAAGAGTGTGGTGGAGCAATTTCATTGGTTCCTAATCCACCTTTGTTTTGATAACAAAGTTTTGAGTGATATGATGATGCAAGAATGGCTTGAAAGTTTTGCTCAGAGATAGCATGCTTCCTGGCTTGAGCCTTAACTGTGACAAGCTTGGCTTGAGCCTCAACTGTGACAAGCTAGGCTTGAGCCTCAAACAATTTGGATATTAAATCCTTGATTTGAGTCTTGTAGTTTGTATGTTCATGTTTTAACAAGGACATAGTTTTCTCTAAATCTTTAATTTTCTTTTGATAGTCAGATTCAGCCCTTTTAAAATAAGATTTTAAAATATTTAAAGACTTAATATCAGATTTAATTTTCATATTGTAGTCCTGATATAACTTAACCTTAGTAATGCAAGCTGGAGTACAGAGATGTTCATATACCTTGTTATCGTCTGTTCCAGCCATGAGTGCTTGAGCAAGAGTCACATCCTGTACCATGAAGCTCCAATCAACTTCTTGAGCCACAACAGCTGTTTCAGTTGATTTTCCAGTAGCTTTAGGTGTAGAGGGATGTGTGGAGGCTTGTGAGGTTCCCGGGTTTGATTTGGGAGCCTTGTATTCCCTGGCAAAGTGACCAAGTTGGTTACAGTTGTAATATTTGGCCTTTGTCTTGTCAAACCCAAACTTCCTGTTAGTTGGGTTCTGGGGAAACTGCCACTAGTTCTCTTGAAGAACTTCTTCACTCTATAAGTTAATAGAGCCATCTGTTGGACTATGTCCACATACTCCACATCATCTGGGCTGAAACACTCTAGATCATCAAAGCAATACTGATAGTCACTAGAGTGTCCATTTCCTGAGACAAAGGCACAGTTGTCCTGGAAGGAACTTTACTGAGCCTGTTGAGACCTTTGAGTCTTAGGGAATGTAATGTATGGCCCTGAAGAACAGGATGGCTGCTGGGTGTATGTCAGGTACTGCTAAGGTTGGGGGTCCTAAGCCTTCAGTAACCATTAAAGCGTTGCTAACAGGAAGGCTTGAGGGTCTGCTTGTCTGGTGGCCTCTCTTGTTCTCCATCTCTAAACGGTATCCATCAAGGATGCCATATAGTTCAGTCATGGTGAGGGAGTTTAGATTTTCTGTCCTCTTGATAGAGACACAATAGAACGTCCACTTATTTTGGAGTGCACTCATGAATTTTCTTGAGAGATCTCTCAACTCAAGGGCAATTCCCACAGACTGTAGGGAGGAAATAAGATCCATATACCTGAAGTATTGTTGGCTGAGGGTCTCTCCAGCAATATAAGTGAAGTTCTTGAACTGTTGCTTCGGTGAATCTTTCTTGGAGTCATTGGAGCTGGAGTACATTTGGGACACTGCATCAAACAGTTCTTTGGCTGACTTGCAATGCTCAAACCCCACCATGATGGAGTTGGGTATAGCAGTCATTAGAACAGTCATAGCATTGCTATCAATGTACAGCTTTTTGCGGTCTTCATCAGAGTATTCTTCTACAGCCTTCTCTATCATGGCACCATTTCCACCTGGTACAGCCACCTTTGGTTTGTAAGGGTCATTGATAATAGATTGCCACAGTTTGCTATCTTGGTACCTGATTAAACTTTCGATGCGTCTGCTCCAAGATCTAAAGTTTTCAAGGGTGATGATAGGGGCTTTAGTCATTGTCCCCATCCCAACTTCAGATTTTTGGTTGAGGGCCATTTTTAATGTGGTTAAGGAGGAGTGAAAAGCATGTTGATTTGGATGGTAAGATCTCACAATCAAGTTGACATGTCCATGACTTACCTTTTGTCACCAACTAAAGTTGACAACTATACTAACTGATAATGAATAAACAGTGAAATAAAGTATGGTCAACTACATGGGCGTGGGAAAGCATCATGCAGTATCTTAGAGAGTTGCAGCGGAGTGTTAGAAGGATCATACTTATGTCCACTGGTTCATAGTAGGTTCTTTCGAATTCCGAAGCCACTTATACTTTGGAAGAGGCTACTTCTTTCCGAGGCTTGAGACATTCTTCAGGTCTTCATACTTCGGAAGTCAATGTCTTGAACTCTTCTAAGTGTTGAACTTCGGAAGAAAGACTTTGTCTTCGGAAGTTGGAGTTTCTCTACGGAAGCTTCATCAGACTTAACATTCGGAAGCTCAGCTTTTGCCTTCGGAAGTTCTTCATCAGTTGCACCAAAATATTCTAAGTGTTAGTTTGGGTTGCACCAGCCTTACTTGATCCAACACATACGATATGGTAAATATTTTTCTTTTTGAGCATGTTTCTAATACATGAGGTAAATTCAAGATATGTGGTTTGTAGGTCCGGATTATATAGCACGTAAGTCCTAAATGTCGTACGAGTACATGTAAGTCCTGATGGCTTGCAAGTCCTAAAACTTACTAAATTTTGTGTTCAGATACATTACCCAGACTAGTCATGCTCAATAGATATTTTAAGAAAATCAATAAACAGTTAGATTTTTTTATTACAGGTGGAAGGTTTAATTGTGCTTCTTTTCTTTGATAAGGTGCCAACCAGGTAAGTGTTGGTTTACTTATTTAGGTATTCTGGTGTAACACCCCGAAAAGTCGAAACGAGTCATTAAGGATAATGGGCTTAAATAATGGGTATTTAATAAAAGAAGGAAATGGGTTATGGGCCAAAATTTGGTTTATGGGCAAGAGCCTAAGTGATTAAGGCCCATAATCAGCCCTTAACCAACTCAAATCAGCTCCATCTCCATCATTACAACCCTAGCCACCAAAATTCGTAGAGAGAGAAAGTAGAGAGAGAAAGTGAAGAAAACCCAAGATTTGAAGCTTCTAAGGTGAAGAGGTTGAAGATCTGGGTGTTGGAGCATCAAGATCTAAGAAAGAAGCAACAAATCCAGGTAAGAATCGACCTCTAAACCCTTCTGTAGATCAAACCCGGATTCTAGGGTTTTGGGTTTTGAAAAGTTACAAAGAATCGCATAAAGGTCACATTTTTACGTATGAAAACATGTATAAAGCTTAGATTTAGCCTCATGGATGATAAACTAAGAGATTGGACATAAAAAGTTATGATTTTGGGTTAAAAACGGTCTGGTCCGTAATTTTTATGCGATCTGCGAAACTGCGTGTTCATCCAGCGAATTTGCATATTCAATCAGCGAAACTGTGGATCTTCCTGCGAAACTATAGTTTCGCAGGTAGTTTCGCAGACATGGTTTTCCAACGAAAGTTGGGCGAAACTGGCAGCAAAACTGGCAGCGAAGATGCCAGCGAAACTGCCAGCGAAGGTGCTAGCGAAACTAGCAGCGAAACTGCTGGTGAAACTAGCAGCGAAACTGTTGGCGAATCTAGCTGCGAAATTGCTGATCTTGCAGCGAAATTAGCAGCGAATTTAGGCTGAAAGTAACCCGTTTAAGTGTAAGCTATTTGCAGGCTGTGTAGAGTGATCCTAGCCTTGTAAGCTTAGCCTAGAAGTTATTCTTGGTATCCAGGTGAGTTCTAGATCCCCTATTTACAAGTTTTCCATGTTTTGGGGCTATTATGCATACTAAAATACGTTTTTAAATGACCAAGTTTTTAAGGGGTTTTAACAAGAAGAACGATTTTTCTATAAGTAAATGTGTTATATAAAACCTTAAATATAAAAATTTTTCGCGCTGACCTGGCAGCCCGGCCCCAGCCAGGGGCGTTGCCCCTTGGACCCCACTAGGGGCTGCTGCCCCTAGGACCCCGCTGTCAGGGGCTGCCGCCCCCGAACCCCCGCTGTCTCGCGGCGGATCGATTATGTTTTACGATGATTTTACTTGGCATGATGTGTACTTAATAAGTTAAGTATTATATATATTAAAGTGGAAGATGATATTAATGAAAAGTGAAACTTAATGAATGTTACCCCCGGGCCCGTTTGATGATGGAAAGTCTTGCAAGCACTATGATAGACTTCACTTATGTGAGTCTAATGTATGATGATGGATCTGTATTCATGAGCGGGCTATGTGCCTTGCAGTGTGGATCAACTGTCGGGGGTTAGCTACCGTTTCATGTGTACCGACAGGGATTGGCATTTGTTGTCAATCAACATGGAGCTCTTGCTTTGTGCAATCTCATTTATGATGAAAGTGAAAGATAATGAAAGAATGAAAGATAATGAACATGCTTACTATGATGCAAGTAATGTTATGTACTATGATGTATGCATGGTCATTATATGAAGGATAAAGTTTATATTTTCTTATATTATTTAAAACTAGAACTCACTCAGCGAAGCTGACTTTTATGCATAATAGTTGGCAGGTAAACGCTGATGCTGAGGATGGCACATGGAGCTACTTGGGGAGCTATGGATGGCATTCAAGTTTATGAAAATCTTTATTGTAATTTAAGAACAAGTAATATGTTTTGTTTATAATTAAATGACAAATGTATGAGTACGATGTGTTTTCAAAGGTTTAAATGAATGTTTAATTATTTCCGCTGCAATGTTTTATTATTAAACTGATTTTATGCTATGGTTAACCAACTGTGAGGATTCCCGGGAACGGGGTCTTACAAGTTGGTATCAGAGCCAAAGTTTAAGAGAATTGGGTAAACTATTTTCAAAACCTAAACTTAAACTGAAAATGGGACCGAATGAAGGATGCCAATCCAAGTAGCTACGTGCCATCAGGTAAAAGTTTCAAGTAAACCGGAATTATGTGCGTGTGCTATTTGTTTTATGTGCTTGTAGATTTGAATACTGATATGTGTTAGGATAGTGATTGCTTGGGACAGGAGGGTAAGGTAAGTGATTAATCGCACTTGGCCACTGTAATTAAGGACTTACCATACTTATAATGATCTGAGCAATTATCTTGAATAACCATTTTGGTGTTTGAATCTTATAGGAAATAGTTATGGCTGGTAGAAAATCTGGAAAGGCAACCCGAGGAGGTGCTCGTGGCGGGCGTACTACTGTGCCACGTGTCACCCGGAGCAAAGCTAAAGCTCCCGAGACTGTTCATGAGGAGTCAGACCTCCATAGTCACCCGGAGGGGGAGGGATCAGCCACCCTCAAACCCACTGTGAAGGAGGCTATCGCTGACGAAGTCTACAATGTCATGCAAAATGTCTTACCCTCGGTGGTGACCGAGGTGATCAAAGCAGTCAAGGATGGAGAGAAAGCTGAGAAGAAAGGGAAGGAAAGTGAGAAGAATTCAGGAAAGTCCACTGGGAGGACTGAGGAATCTGAAGAGGAGCCATCAAACCCTAGAGTGGTAGTCCATGATGATGACAGTGATGAGGAGTCCGAGAGAGAGACTACTAGAGGGTGCAACTATGGGGCATTTCAAAGGTGCAAGCCCCCAACCTTTGACGGTAACGGCACTGCTACTGCCGCTCATCGTTGGGTCAGAGAGATGGAAGCGGTACTGGAAATTAGTGAGTGCCGAGAGGATCAAAAAGTTAAGTTTGCCACTCATTCCTTCGTTGACTCAGCGTTATGCTGGTGGGACAATATTGTCCAGGCTGAGGGGAAGCGATCGATAGCCAAGATGAAGTGGTCTGAGTTGAAGGAGTTAGTACTGGAGGAGTATTGTCCCCATCGGGAATTAGACAAGATTGAAAAGGAGTTCTTGTATTTGAAAGCTGGGAACATGACTCATCAAGAGTATACCTCCAAGTTCAATGAACTTGCAAGACTTGTGCCAGATATGGTGACACCTGCGTCCAGGAAGATCAAAAGATACATACAGGGTTTGCCTGTGGACATCAGGAGGCACATGATTGCAGCCAGACCGGGTACGTTTAGGTCTGTGGTGGATTTAGCTGGGAGGTTGTACGATGATAGAGACCCGGCGCCTGTACAGAAGAAGGTGGAGAAATGGAATGGGAACAAGAATGGAAATGGGAAAAGGTTCGGAGGTGATAACTTCCGGAGTGGAGAGAAGAGGATGAGGGTTGAAGATCAGTCTGGGAGACAAGGAAATTCTGGTGAAGGAAGGTGTTTGTAGAAAATGTGGAAAAGGTCATTCAGGGGAGTGCAGAGCTGGGACGGGAAGATGTTTTAAATGTGGAGGCGAGGGCCACTATGCTAGGGATTGCAAGGTGGGGAGGTGTTACCAGTGTGGTGAGATGGGTCATGCGGGAAGAGACTGTAAGAAAGGAAAACCAGAAGGCTCAGGAACGGTTAAAGCTGGAGATAAGGAAGGGGTGACGGTTCAAGGCGAAGGCGAGGGCATTCAACATAACTCGCGAGGAGGCCAGGGCAGACCCAGAAGTAGTTTCAGGTATGTTTCTGGTAGACCATGAATATGCTTCTGTGCTCTTTGATTCTGGTGCTAGTAGGAGTTTTGTGTCTGCTGCCTTTTGTCGTTTGTTGCATGATAAGAGTAGAAAGTTAGATGAGCCTTTCTATGTAGAAACAGCCATTGGTAAGTCCACTAAGGTAACTGAGGTGGTTGAGGATTGCCTGATTGAGTTAGAGGATTGTAAGTTCCCTGCTAGGTTGCATGTTATGGCCTTAGGAGGTTTCGATGTGGTGTTAGGCATGGATTGGTTAGCTACCTATGAAGCCAATATGTATGTAGTAAGAAGATAATTCGTCTAACAGCGCCCGACGATGGTAGTTCTGTTACGGTTCGTGGAGATAAGGTGTGCTGTGTACCGAAGGTCGTGTCGATGATCACAGCTGAAAAGTACTTGAGACGTGGGTGCAGCGCTTACTTGGCCTATGTAAAAGATGTGGATGCGCCAGAGCCACAATTATCAGACGTGCCAGTAGTGCGCGAGTTTCCTGACGTCTTTCCTGAAGACCTGACCGGTGTGCCGCCTGACCGCGAAATCGAATTCCAGATTGATTTGCTACCGGGAGCACAACCTGTCGCTAAAGCACCGTATCGATTAGCTCCTTCGGAGATGGTAGAACTGAGGGACCAGTTGCAAGATTTATTGGATAAAGGCTTCATCCGACCGAGTATCTCTCCATGGGGTGCTCCGGTTTTATTCGTCAAGAAGAAAGATGGTAGCATGCGGATGTGCATTGACTATCGCGAGCTCAATAAGCTGACCGTAAAGAATCGGTATCCGTTACCAAGGATCGACGACCTGTTCGATCAACTTCAGGGTGCCAGCTGGTTTTCAAGGATAGACCTGCGGTCTGGTTACCACCAACTGAAGGTGAAAGAACAAGACATTCCTAAGACAGCGTTCCGTACGCGTTATGGACACTACGAATTCCTCGTCATGTCCTTTGGTTTGACCAACGCGCCAGCTGCTTTATGGATCTTATGAATCGGGTATGTCGGCCGATGTTGGATAAATCGGTGATAGTGTTCATTGATGACATCTTGATTTATTCAAAAAGTGAAGAGGAGCATGCCGATCATATTCGAGAAGTATTGGAGACGCTCAGAAGTGAGAAGCTATATGCTAAGTTCTCTAAATGCGCATTTTGGCTACGAGAAGTTCAATTTCTGGGTCATGTGGTTAATCCTGAGGGGATCAGGGTGGACCCTGCGAAGGTTGAAGCGGTGATGCAATGGGAACCTCCAAAGACGCCATCCGAGATTCGTAGTTTCTTAGGCCTGGCAGGCTACTATAGGAGGTTTATCCAGGATTTCTCCAAGATAGCTTCTCCTTTGACTAAGTTGACCCGAAAGGACGTGAAGTATGAATGGGGTACTGATCAGGAGAACGCCTTCCTAGAACTGAAGATGAGGTTAACTCAAGCCCCTGTCTTGACGTTACCTGAAGGGAACGAGGATCTGGTGGTCTACTCGGATGCCTCGTATGCAGGATTGGGTTGCGTGTTGATGCAACGAGGGAAGGTGATAGCCTATGCTTCTAGACAATTAAAGGTTCACGAGGCCAATTATCCCACCCATGATTTGGAGTTGGCTGCGGTGGTGTTTGCATTGAAGATTTGGAGGCACTACCTGTATGGGGTGAAGTGCACCATCTTCACTGATCATAAAAGTTAAAGTATTTCTTTGAACAAAAGGAACTCAATATGAGGCAGAGGAGGTGGTTGGAACTGATCAAGGATTATGACTGTGAAATTCATTATCATCCAGGCAAAGCCAATGTGGTTGCTGACGCCCTTAGCCGAAAAGGACGACCCGAACCAATTCGGGTGAGGGCTTGCCAGATAATCATGACGCCTGATGTTATGAAACAAGTGAGGGAGTTCCAGGATGAGGCACTAAGAGAGGATAGAGTCAACTCTGAAAGGATGAAAGGACAAGTTTCAGACTTGGGGGAAAACACCTTGGGTGTTAGAACCCGATCTGGAAGAATGTGGATCCCTCTCTATGGGGATCTAAGGGAGAAAATCATGGATGAGGCTCACAAAACTCGATATTCCATACACCCCGGTGCCACGAAAATGTATCAAGATCTGAAGAAAGATTACTGGTGGCCGGGAATGAAGCGAGATGTGGCTAAGTACGTGAGCAAGTGTCTGACTTGCTTGCAAGTGAAGGCAGAACACCAAAAGCCATATGGGAAGATCCAGCCTTTGGATATCCCTGAATGGAAATGGGAACACATCACAATGGACTTCATCACGAAGCTGCCTCGCACGGCGAGGGGAAGCGACGCAATCTGGGTGATTGTTGACCGTCTAACAAAGAGCGCCCATTTCCTACCAATTCGTGAGACGTATTCCTCTGAGAGGTTGGCAGAGCTATTTATCAAGGAGATCGTGGCTCGTCACGGTGTGCCAGTGTCTATCGTTTCGGATAGGGACACGCGGTTTACGTCCAAGTTCTGGAAGAGGTTTCATGACTCAATGGGGACTAGACTGCATATTAGTACGGCTTACCATCCCCAGACAGATGGTCAGTCGGAAAGGACGATCCAAACTTTAGAAGACATGCTACGAGCCTGTGTAATCGACTTTGGAGGAAGTTGGGATGAGCACTTACCGTTGGCAGAATTCTCATATAATAATAGTTACCATGCCAGCATTGGTATGCCACCTTACGAGATGTTGTACGGTAGGAAGTGCAGAACGCCCGTGTGTTGGGGTGACATCGGGCAGAAGGAATTGGGGAGTCTTGAAGTGATTGAGGTCACAACTGAGAAGTTAGATAAGATTAAGGCGTTCATGAAAGCTGCAAAGGACCGCCAGAAGTCTTATGCTGATAAGAGGCGTAGACCGATAGAATTTGAAGTTGGTGACAAGGTTATGCTCAAGGTATCGCCCTGGAAAGGGATCATCAGGTTTCGAAAAAGGGGAAAGCTAAGCCCAAGATTCATAGGGCCATTCCGTATTATCGCAAGGGTAGGAGAAGTGGCCTACAGATTAGAACTACCTGATGAGTTGAGTGGAATTCACCCTACGTTCCACGTATCTCATCTCAGGAAATGTCTGGCAGATAATGATGCATTTGTACCATTAGAAGACATTGAAGTCGATGAACGGCTAAATTATGTAGAGCAGCCGGTGGCCATCCTTGATTGGAAAGAGAAGCACTTACGGAATAAAGTGGTTCCACTAGTACGGGTACAGTGGAGACACAGAAAAGGGTCAGAATCTACGTGGGAGACCGAGGAGGAGATGAGAAAATTTTACCCTCAATTGTTTGATGACTGACAGGTTTCGAGGACGAAACCTAAATAAGTGGGGGAGACTTGTAACACCCCGAAAAGTCGAAACGAGTCATTAAGGATAATGGGCTTAAATAATGGGTATTTAATAAAAGAAGGAAATGGGTTATGGGCCAAAATTTGGTTTATGGGCAAGAGCCTAAGTGATTAAGGCCCATAATCAGCCCTTAACCAACTCAAATCAGCTCCATCTCCATCATTACAACCCTAGCCACCAAATTCGTAGAGAGAGAAAGAGAGAAGTAGAGAGAGAAAGTGAAGAAAACCCAAGATTTGAAGCTTCTAAGGTGAAGAGGTTGAAGATCTGGGTGTTGGAGCATCAAGATCTAAGAAAGAAGCAACAAATCCAGGTAAGAATCGACCTCTAAACCCTTCTGTAGATCAAACCCGGATTCTAGGGTTTGGGTTTTGAAAAGTTGCAAAGAATCGCATAAAGGTCACATTTTACGTATGAAAACATGTATAAAGCTTAGATTTAGCCTCATGGATGATAAACTAAGAGATTGGACGTAAAAAGTTATGATTTTGGGTTAAAAACGGTCTGGTCCGTAATTTTTATGCGATCTGCGAAACTGCGTGTTCATCCAGCGAATTTGCATATTCAATCAGCGAAACTGTGGATCTTCCTGCGAAACTATAGTTTCGCAGGTAGTTTCGCAGACATGGTTTTCCAACGAAAGTTGGGCGAAACTGGCAGCAAAACTGGCAGCGAAGATGCCAGCGAAACTGCCAGCGAAGGTGCTAGCGAAACTAGCAGCGAAACTGCTGGTGAAACTAGCAGCGAAACTGTTGGCGAATCTAGCTGCGAAATTGCTGATCTTGCAGCGAAATTAGCAGCGAATTTAGGCAGAAATTAACCCGTTTAAGTGTAAGCTATTTGCAGGCTGTGTAGAGTGATCCTAGCCTTGTAAGCTTAGCCTAGAGTTATTCGTGGTATCCAGGTGAGTTCTAGATCCCCTATTTACAAGTTTTCCATGTTTTGGGGCTATTATGCATACTAAAAAACGTTTTTAAATGACCAAGTTTTAAGGGGTTTTAACAAGAAGAACGATTTTTCTATAAGTAAATGTGTTATATAAAACCTTAAATATAAAAATTTTTCGCGCTGACCTGGCAGCCCGGCCCCAGCCAGGGCGTTGCCCCTTGGACCCCACTAGGGGCTGCTGCCCCTAGGACCCCGCTGTCAGGGGCTGCCGCCCCCGAACCCCCGCTGTCTCCGCGGCGGATCGATTATGTTTTACGATGATTTACTTGGCATGTTGTGTACTTAATAAGTTAAGTATTATATATATAAAGTGGAAGATGATATTAATGAAAAGTGAAACTTAATGAATGTTACCCCCGGGCCCGTTTGATGATGGAAAGTCTTGCAAGCACTATGATAGACTTCACTTATGTGAGTCTAATGTATGATGATGGATCTGTATTCATGAGCGGGCTATGTGCCTTGCAGTGTGGATCAACTGTCGGGGGTTAGCTACCGTTTCATGTGTACCGACAGGGATTGGCATTTGTTGTCAATCAACATGGAGCTCTTGCTTTGTGCAATCTCGTTTATGATGAAAGTGAAAGATAATGAAAGAATGAAAGATAATGAACATGCTTATTATGATGCAAGTAATGTTATGTACTATGATGTATGCATGGTCATTATATGAAGGATAAAGTTTATATTTTCTTATATTATTTAAAACTAGAACTCACTCAGCGAAGCTGACTTTTATGCATAATAGTTGGCAGGTAAACGCTGATGCTGAGGATGGCACATGGAGCTACTTGGGGAGCTATGGATGGCATTCAGTTTATGAAATCTTTATTGTAATTTAAGAACAAGTAATATGTTTTGTTTAAATTAAAGGACAAATGTATGAGTACAATATGTTTTAAGGTTTAAATGAATGTTTAATTATTTCCGCTGCAATGTTTTATTATTAAACTGATTTTATGCTATGATTAACCAACTGTGAGGCTTCCCGGGAACGGGGTCTTACATCTGGCCGTCTAATATGATGAATCTGAATTTATAGACGCTAATCATTGATATATTTGAATCGAGGTTGTCCATATGGAAATCATGCTAGTGTTCATTTACTATTTTACGTCACTTGCAAATAGCCCCCCTTCACTATTGATTACTACTGTTCTTGGATCTTTTGGATTATTTTATAAGTAACTTTTTCTCATCCTGTCATGTGTATTGAAAATCCTTGAAAGATTTCATTTGAGGTTTTTTGAGGGAGATAATGAGGAGAGGAAACTGTATTAACCGCATTGGAAAACGGTTATGACTTCTAAGCATTATGGTAGTTGGGATTGGGTTGTTGGAAATATTTAATTAAGCTCTTTTGTAAAAATGAACTTGGAGGTCCGTAAATAAACCGAGCGGTTTATGGGTTAATATTATCTCTCGTGTGCTTCATATGCAAGTAGGGTCTGTTGAAATAGTGTGCGGCAAAGGATGAGAACACTTTTAAACCTCATGAAGCCGGGATTATTCATTTTTCTCCGCTTCAAAGGAATATTGGGTGTGGTGATGATACTTTGTTTTGGAAAGATTGTTGGTTGAATAATTCGATACTAGCAGGAATATTCCAAATGTTCTTTGCGCCAGAGGTAGAAAAAGACTGCTTGGTGTCCCAAAGGTTGAGCAGCGCAAGTTGGAAGTGTCGGAGACAAGTTCGAGGGGGCACTAAAGAAGCTCAGTTGCACTTGGGCAGATTCATGTCAACCAAGAGATGGCTTGGTGATTGTGGTTGGTTGATGCCTCGGAGGGCACGGTCAAGGGTGTGTGGGACTCGGTCGATGGGGTTTTGCCTCCTAATTGGGCATAGAAGTAGGCAAAGCTCAGAAGACGTAGCACGTAGGTGAAGTGGCATGTACTTTGAAATAACTAATTATGTAGTTAATATAATGTAGCAATCCAACAGAATGACAACCCACGTTTCTTGCAAAAAAATGTATTAAAGGATAGCAGCACCCACACGACTTAGTATATAAGTCTATTGTAAGAAACTGGATTCATTTACCACTGACTAAGTGTATGTTTGTCATGAGAACGTTTAACACTAAGCTTCTTATCATAAGTTACAACCAAATTTCTTATCAGTTCTACGCTGATTCTTTTTCCTACTACAATCATCTCCTCTATCAAATATTATTAATCATGAACTGAAATCTTAAAGCAAAAAGGTCTGAATAAATACCAATATTCTATAAAGAAACTGAAACCACATATATATCTAAACTAAACAGTAACCTGCTTTTGACAACTCTTCCCAACACAAAACTTGATCCAACATCATCCGGTCTAAAATACGTCAACACTAAAAACAACAAATGTCGACTTTTTTCGACTTATAAGTATGTGTTGCGTGAGAAGGATGGTAATGGAACGGATTCCTGTGGACGAAATATGACGAGAACAGCAAACATGCCAATCATTGGAAGCACGAGAAGCCATTTTAGCAGTTTGTAATAATGGAGATGAAAGGTCAAAGAGAATTCATCAGAAAAGTATAGCCCATTTTTGTCTGTCATTTCCACCACCACTGTTCCTGTCGTTCTTACACCGACCGTTGGCAACTTCATCCTGTATTTTCCAGGTTTATCATAAACCTGATTGCTTTTAATAGTTCTTTCCCCTTGGTAGTTTCCAGGAACTAATAACAATGTCTGAAATGTATGTTTGGCACGGAAAAAACCAATTAGATCATAGTGCTTCGGTAAATGAATCAAGTAATACTATTAGAGGTCGTAAAATTGACACGTTTACTTATAAACGGATCCATTCAGGTTGACTTTATCATGATGCAATTCTGACCAAATTACTTACGACAGGCATACTTGGCTGAAAAGGAAATGGTCGAAAGGGTGGAAAATCACTAGGCATATTTTAAATGCATAAACTCCAAAATCATCTTTGAAAAAGTTAAAAATATTATGGAAATAATATACCTAAAGAACAGCACACTTTTGTGGTAACTCTTAAAATCAAGAGTTAATTTCAATTTTGCTCCCTAGGTTTAATGAAAGTAATCATTTTCCTCCAAAAGATTAAAAACATCTATTTACCTCCAAAAGTTTCATAAGTTGTTTTAATTTCAGTCCAAAAGTTTCATTATTTTGGATTCAAGTTGAAACATTGATGAAACTTTTGGAATAAATTAAAAAAACTTATGTAACTTTTGGAGGTAAATTAATGGTTTTTAATCTTTTGGAGAAAAATAATTATTTTTCAAACCTTAAGGAGCAAAACCAAACTTAACTCTAAAATCATTCATAATATTAACAAAAAAGTATTGATTTAGGTTCATAAGATTATTATTTATTCCAATAGCCAAAGATTTGTATTTACTATTTAGAGTTGGGTAAATGGGTGAGTCGGGAGACTTTGGATCAGAACAGGTCATTTCAGTATGGCTGAAAACAAATCTCCTTGGCCTGGCCAACCCACAAGCACTTTCTGCCTTTTCTTTTCAATTCTTATATTTGTAAGTGTTGTTCTATATATAAGTAAAAATAAAATATTCCTACAATGATTATCCAAATTTTATAATAAAATGCCTTAGGAGGCTTTACACATTTTAAATAGACTTTGGGTTACTTTCAACACATTACCATTACCATTATAGCCAATTTTCATTTTACCTGAAATGAGTGAAAATTGCCACCTCTAGTTCTTTTAAACAGTGTAAATTGTCAAAAAAAAATTGCATTACGTATAATTTAACCGTAGTAATTCTTAAAAAGAGTCGGGGCATACTGCTCTTACCGTAACATTATAGGGGGCTTGATATCCAGACGGTACCCTGTGTCTATCTACAATCTCTATTTCAACCCAGAAATGTTTACCTTCTTCATCACGGAATGTTCTAGATGAAGGTGTCACATAGACACCTTCGCGATCAATACGAGCTGCAACATTATTCCGTCCTTGATTATGTGATCTCCACGCCTAGCAAAGCAAAACACAAAAAAAAAATGTATTAAGAATCAACAAGTGGAAGTAGTAGTATGAGAATAAAATTTATGCCATGCCTTGAGAGGATGATGTGGGGCGGGGGTTGAAAAACAAAAAACATTGCCATTCATGGTTGTCACAATAAGATCAAGATCATCTCCACCATCAACGTTGTCTGCTAACACCATGCTATATCTGTTCATCAATGATTCACCAATTTTAGCTAAACTTATGGGAAATAAGGCAGAAACTAACAAAAGCATAAAATCTTAATAATTCATATTTTAAAGATTAGTATCAGAAAGCCAAGCTGGGAGTCTATGTTTAAAAGTAATATTAGAATTAAAATAATAATGTACAACAATAAGATTTACTGGAAGTGTTACAATACAATTTGTATTTTGTATAGACTATCATATATTATAAGCATATATTTTTATGTATTTACTTGTATTTTATTGCCCGTTGTCTAAGCTTGTAAATGGTAAGTCTTTGCCCCCACTCTATTTTTCCAAAAGAAATTAACAAGTTGTCCCCAGGCTTCCATAGTCAACAATTTGGTCATACAGTTAAAGCCACACATATGAAGTCGAACAACCCTAATGAACTACACAAGTCAGGTGCCCGATGTGATTAGAAGTGGCGAAGTTGTTGAGTCAGGCGGATTGGATAACGAGACACTTCGTGTTTGCATCAAAATATGTAATTTTAGAATGGTTAAGGTTGGATTTGGATGATCAAAACACTTTTTGTTAAATAATTCCAATTTTCACCATATAACTAGTGTGTGAATATAATCACAAAAGTTACTCTATTCCAACCTAAAATAATTTATTAAGGCTTTTTGCAAATACAATTTTGCAACATTAAACCCAATTGAAATGTTTTCTTTTAAGCTAATTTTGTTTTTCCTGACTTTACCAGTTTAATATGTCAAAGTTAAAACATAACAAACACTCGTTTATGGTTGAAGTTGGCATTGCTTGCCGTGGTACTTCGGTGAAGGAAAGAATCAGCCAAAGTTTGTAGAAAGAGGAACTTACGATGTTTCACCAATATCCACAACGTCAGCACATGAAGTTGGACCATCAATGAGATACAAGTAACCATCAAATGATGTTGTGACAATGGTAAGTCCTTTCTTCTTTTCCCTGCGCTTGCTCAAGTCAACCAGCAGAACTTGATTCATCACTCTCCCATGAGTTCTATATGGATAAGGGCGCACATACGAGCCATCTTTTCCACTAAGCACATAAATATTTCCTGATATCGTTGGAATCACCACATCTGTGTGCCCGTCTCCATCCACATCGCCAACAGTTGCACCCTAAGAATGTTATAAACATGTTAGTGGGTCAAGCCAGTCTATACCATTTCAACCCATGAGCCATGTTTCCTTACCTGAGAAATTAAGCTCTTAAGATGGGCTTCCCAAATTTCTACACCTTGAGGAGTCCATGCAGCAACATTCCCATGTGTGTCAGTAGTAACCAATTCAATCTTCCCATCATCATTAATATCAGCAGCTACTACAGCTCCCTGAATTTCAGCCATCTCAAGAGGGAACTTTTCCCTTACCTTGCCTGAATCACAATTAAAATTAAAATGCTTTGCACATTAATTTCTCAATGAATAATTGAATTACCTTTATGATCCAAGACATAAAATAAGCCATAAGAAGTGCCAACAAGGATGTCTAGGTATCCATCACCATCCAAATCAACCACTGTTGGAGATGAATATATATACGCACGGTACTTCGCAGTATCTGTACTTAGATCCAGCTCGGCAGTCCACTTAATTTGTTTGGTCTCAAGGTTAAAAACAACAATTCCACCACCAACATATTTTCCAATTTCAATACCACCAAGCTCCTTCACACGCTCTGCGTTGTCATAGTACCTGTAAAAGGATGCCTATGGTTAAAAAAGCAGCCATGATTAAAACCCATATACAATAAGAGGACACTCACTCCTGGTCAAAGAAATATGAGACTGCAACAATCATCTCTGAAATCCCATCCTGATCAATATCAGCTATCACCTAAAAATAACAAGGAAACAAGCATATTTCATAATTCATTCCAATATCACATAACCTAAGATGGTCTATCTCATAACATGTAAGACTTACAGGAGTACACAAAATGTGTGAATCAACATGCACATAACTTTGAGATGCCTCGTGTTGTGCTTCATTCCACTCCTCATCTCCCCACATTGTTTCATCAACATAATCATCATAGTCATAGTTATATTCATCTGCCAGCTCATCATTGTCACGAAGTAACTCAAAAGATGAATCAGCATCAGCTTCTAGGCCTTCCTCATTTTCCACAGTTGCAACAGGAACATCCTTCTCATTGTTCTCTTGTGATTTTTCTTCAAGAAGCCTTCTTCCGGTGCTTGTTTCATTATTAGTAGCTTGTACATTGTCTGGTGCTGTATTTAATGCGGTGTTGTGATAGTCCTTTGGCAACTCAATATGTGGACCAGATTTATTTTCTGCATTATTGCTGTTCTCTGGCAACTCAATAGGTGAACTAGTTTTATTTTCTGCATTATCACTGCCCTTTTCCAATGAGTCTGTACTAGCAGCGCTCTCATTATGTGAATTGTTAACGTGTTCACCCAAAGAAGTATTCTCTGTATTATTTGGTGATTCGGGTTTTAGATGTGTTTCAGTCTCTTTCCCCTTATTCTCCTCCAAACCAGATGTATGGTTAGCTCCTGTGGGGGCTGGGGAAATGTTTATTCAAGTGTAGGCTGGTTAGATATTTCTGGTACAGTTTATAATTTCAAGTTTTAATAACATCTAAAAAGGCCAGTTAGAAAAATTCATTGTTAATAAAATCCATTCATCTTTATGGCTGTCACCTGATAAAGGTTAAGCTTAGATAAATGCCAGACAGACTTGATGTTACATTTTTTTGCTCGAGTTACAAAAGATGTAGAAAAATTAAATTGGCCATCAAAGAGATCTTATAAGTGACTTAATAGTTTCCGTATACATGGGACTATATCCTGTTGTTAAAGGGAACTATTGATAGCAAGTAAATTGCCTTTTCTCCATTCTACTAATAAAAATATATTTATTTTGCCAATGTAACATGAGTTCAAACCAACTATCCCCACTGGTGCAACTTTTTGACAAAACTTAAAGAGCAACTTGCCAGTTGACAGAGAAGTAACTGGAAAACGGTCAAGCCACTTTTTAAGACAAGTGCAAGGGGAGAGAACATGAAAAAAGAATCAAGAATCCTAGAATGAATCTCTTGTAGTAAAGTGGCCAAAAAGTATATACTCAGTCGCAGGAGCTAAACAATTATTTCCAGGATTATTGTATAAAACATAATGACGTACGAGATATGGAGTGCATAACAGCCTCCTGAACAAGTAGGTCATCATGAACATCTGGATGAGAGTGGTCAACTGGATCTGGGTTCAACCCCACATACCAATCTCTTTTAGCTTTTAGCCTAGGAACTTCTAATTTATCTGACATCATATAACCTGAAGCCCTGCATAGAAAAAGATACTGAATCTGGATGTCTAATAAGAAAAGATAAAAATGCTGCAAGTTAAAAAAACAGTTGTACCGGAAGAATAGCACCTCGCCATTGTATGTAGCCAGAGCTATTTCTCTCACACCATCCTTGTCAATATCATACAAGAGTGGACTGGCATGAACAGTAGACTGATGGAAAGCAGGCCATCCTGATAATCCATGTAAAAGAACAACTTAAGATCAACCAAGTAATCATATTACTTGTTTAGTTGTTCATCAGCTTATGCAACTAAAAGTCTAAACCACAATAAATGTGTTCCATCCACATCATTCTTGTGCAGACATTCCTCACAATATCATTCCAGATATCGATAAAGGATTCATAAAAGTGAAATATTATAGGTAAGCTAATCTTGTATGTAATATATTTCGCTTTACTAGTCACGAGAACATTTTGTAACGAGTTTCACAATATCTCAAGATTGGTACAACTTACATATAGACAACTACAAAAGTAGTGTAGGTACATAAAGTCATAAACAAGAATCGATTCATTCTAACTGAATGACACACCTGGCATTTTGTCTCCATCAGAACCTTCCAGGACTTCCAGGTAGTGAACAAAAGATGGAACAACAACATCAAGTTTGCCATCACTATGAAAAAAGTAACCACAAGAAAATTACTATAAAATGCCAACTCTTCTACAATTAAGTAGAATAACGGACAACGCATAAGCTGCTTGGAACTATCCAAGGTTAATTATTGTATCCATGAATGAGTAAGGTAGCTTAAAATATAACATGACATGAAATATAGACCAACAGAAGAAGGTATAACACTACATTCAAAATAAAGTTTTCAACTCTCTTTTACCTGTTGATATCAGCAATCAATGGTGTTGCGTATATGCTAGAACTAACTTCCGTCTGCCATCTTAGCTCCAAATTCTGAGGGCATTGTTTGTTCAACAACTCATCCTCATCACTATAGACACCAAGCATATAAAAAATTAGTTATAGCACCAACTGTAAAAGGTGTAGGTGGTTAGACATGCTTACCAAAAGCACGTAAAGTATAACTCTTTCAAATTTCACCAACTCTAAATCCGTATCATACTACCATTCTTCCCATTCTAATTTATATGAAAAAAAAACAAAATAAAACATTACACTACCTGCCTACTTCGTTGAAGTCACAAAAGTCAAAATTGTTTATAGCTCTTGAGTCTTGACCTAAAAACTAGCAGTTGTAAACTACATAACTGTTATGAGGTATGCTTCTTCAACTAGAAGAACAAAATTATCCTAACTATATTACGTGTCATTAACTTGAGTGATGTTTGGCCTGGTCATTGTGTAAGAGATAGTTACATCCATTCTAATTGAAGTATGAAATTTCCCCAAGGTAAAGTGTAACCCCTAATCAAGTTGTTGTGAGATGGCATTTCCATAATGAACTAGAATACTACCAGTAGGCTTTAACAGATAGCTCACAAATGACTCACAATCGCTACCAGGTTAATACAATTCCCAACTTGGAGGTCAGTAAGAAGCCAGAAATATGCCCAAAAACCATGATCCTGGTCCAATTCACTACATCGAAAGAACCGATCAACAAGCTGACAACTAGTTCCCAAATCAGCAAAACCCATGGTAAGGATTACTCCTAGGCCTTAATTAAGAGCTCATAACATAAAATCACAAGGGGGTGATGCTTCCAACAATACAGAAGTAGCAAAAGTATAAAGAAAAGGGCCATCCATAGCAAAATAGATGAAAAAGTAAGAAGACTTACAAATTGGGATATCCTAAGTTATCGTCGGTGGCTTCACGTTCACGGAACTTGTTGGATTTAGGCTCCTCTCCATGGGTAGAAATGAATGCTACAGAAAAGACTAGTAACAGGAATAAAACCCTAATTTTCATGAAGACCTTGATCGTAGTGAGTTCACTAGAAGATCAAGGTATGCAAAATGAGGGAATGGTGGATCAATCAAAGAAACCCTAGGGAACTTGATAACAAAAGTAGAATCGATGATCCTGTGACCGTGAGGGAGGACGATAGCAGTCACTGTGTATTAAGACCTCAAACTTAATTGGAGTTACAGAAGACGTTTCAGGATTTAATCACCCTTCGATTCTGTAATTTTCCGCTCTTAAGCAAATCTCATATGATTTTACTAGGCTAATGACCGTGTGTAACACGCATCCATGAATGTTTAAAATCACACATGAGAATTTATTTGTCTTAATCAAATTACTTAAAAAAAATTTGCACTTATAAAATTTTTATTTTCAATCAGATCATTAATGTTTTATGATTGTTTTAATTAGATCACTCACAAATTGTAAACATATATTTTAGAATATTAAATAACATAAGAAATTGACAATATTTATAAGGAATTGAATTATTTTATAATTATTTCAAAATTTTGAAAAATATGAGTGAGCTTATTGGACACTTCTAAAACTTTAATAATCTGATTGTAACAAATAAAAATATCAATGATCTGATTGAAACAAATAAAAATATAAATGACCTAACTGAAACACTCCTAAAACTTACTTATTATTCTATCAATTTTTCCCTAAATTAAAATAAGAGTATTATCATAATATAATAGTATCAAAAAATTACGTCGTTCCGCAGTAGAAACAAATGAAAGTAAAATGTTTGAATAGAAAAATTAAAAAATATCAAGTAATAAACAAATTTGATAAAATTTACAAAAGTATGTAACAATGATACATAACTATCACAATGAACAGTTAACATTAAAAATTAAAGATGTAAATACTTTTTGTGTAATGGTATTGAATGTTATAAAAGATTGGTAAAAGTCATATCAATATAAAGTTGTTAAAAAATAAACATTAATAAAAGGGTTGGGATATGCAGACACCATGTCAGGTGCTATACACACATCCTTTGACTTTTTTTTACGGTCCGTGAAGACCCATACGGGTCGTAAGGTGTCTGCGACATATTAAATATCATATTTAATCAGCCACGACCGTGAAGTTAACTAACGGGTCGTAACCTTTTATCCATGTCACGTTTTACAACCCGTGAAGGTAGTGATTCACAGCATGTGAAACGTTTCACGGGCCGTGAAGGTTATCCGAGTATTTTTGTTTTTATTAATTATTTATCGGTGTTCGTGATTTTTAATTTTTTATATTATTTGACGTGACGTATTATTTCTCGTAAAACGTGTATCAATTATTTGATTTGATATAATTGAAAGATCATTTAAAGGACGGTCACTTACAACACAACACACAATGAGGAGAGTGTTAGAGTACTTAACAGATCAAATAGGGAACTGGTTACTATATAGTTTGATACTTAGAACACAAACAAATATGAGACAGAACAAGAAGCAAACAACACAAGTATTGGCCTTCAAAAATGTTATATATTGCTCTCAAGTTCTTTACAAATGTTACAAAGCATAAGAAAAGATACAAGGACCTGAGATACTTTATAGTACATCCTACAGCCGATCATACTTAGAAAGCCAACTGAAACCATATGATCTAGACAACAACAAAATCAAATATAGAGTCAAAAGGCAGATTGCCTTTTGACTAGTGACTATGACATGCCATAGCTCACATCCTAATATATTACAAAAAGGATAAAAATACATAAAGTAGAAAGCACAGACTCAAGACCTCAATGTACAGTTACCACAAGCATGAACCTTTTCACCAACTTGTGAAAGTTGGTGAATCAACAGAGTTGCAGCGGAAAGCGGTCCAGCTTTATGGAATAGTACATCAGATAAAGCATGTTTCACAAGTCTTCAGAAGAAATCAGCCTTCACTTCTTGGCTTCGGAAGACTTTGTCTTTAAAGCTTCGAAAGACTTCATTTTTGGCTTCAGAAGATGTTGGTTTTGGCTTTGGAAGATTTTACACTTAGAATAATTCTTATGCAAGATGTAAAACTTTCGAAGCATTTCTACTCTGCACTTAAGTGCATGCATGCAGGAGAGAATTAAAATGTTTTAGGTGCATCAGCCTTACATTAAACCTTACAAACTCCCCCTAGGCTGATGCTACCAAAACATTTAAAGACCTTAGATGTTGACAGTCCTCATCATGATAATGACCATACCCTTCTTCATAAGATGGTCACGATCACTCAGACTTTCAAAGTGTCTTCTCATATCAAAGAGATCATGAAAAGGTAAGTTGAACATGTCCTGCCATGTGTAGACATCTTCACCACCTTGATCTCTGATTACATGCCATCTTTCTAGATTAGTAGTGAAGGTCCATGGTAAGATGGTTCTTCCTGATGCAAGAGGAGCTACTTGGATTGGAGTTGGTTGAGTTGCCTCTTCATGCACTCTCTCAGGATGATCTGATTCATCCTGAGGCTTAGAGGTGGATGACTTTGACTTCTTCTTCTTCTTTGATTTGGGGCTTGAAGCCATCCTCTTCATCCTCTTTGGAAACTTCAACTGAGAAGACTGGCCTTGAGCACCATGTTGTTCAGTCTTGTCTTTCTCAGTTAGGTCTACCTCCCTCATAGGTTCAGAAGGAGAGGGAGTCTGACCCTATTGTGGATCAAAAGATGAAGTTTGTTGAGGTTCAGCAGGAGGTCCAGGTTGTGTTGTCTCAAATTGTTCAACCTTAACCTCCACTTCAGGAGGGGCTTGACTTGGTGGGAAGTGTAAGTCAATGAGCTCTCCTCTCTTGATCTTCTGCTTGATCACCCTTATGTGCTCATCTATGGTGGATAGAGACATAGGGCCAAGTCTCCTTCCGAAGAATCCATATAGCTTCAAGAAGCTCATCATCCTCTGCCTGTCAGTAGACTTCTTTTGACTCTTTTGGATGATGGCTCTTGACTTGGTTGTTTCTTCCCTTATCTTTCTCTTTGTTGCTTTTTGTAATTTGAGTACTTGAATCTCAAGTTGTTTGAGATACTCAAACTCAATATAATCAAAGGAAAAGGGAAGAAGTGTAGCTGCCTGGTAGAGTCCTGTGGCACTCAGGTAGTTGATCATGTTTTGCCTATCAACTTCTTTATCTACCTGAGGTTGTGGAGTTGCCACAGCCTCATTCACAGGGCTTTCTTAAACTGGAGAGAGAGTAGGAACATGTTTGTACAATCTTTTTTTTCTTCTTTCTTCTTTGATCTAGAGGAGCAACCTTGCATCTTTTGCTTCCTTCCTCTCTCTTGACACTTCCATGTCTGCCAGTTCATTTAGTTCTTCTAAGGGGAGGGAAATGATCTCATCAATGTTATAGTTCCTGGTCTGCAGGTAAGTAATCCTGACTGTCCTTAACTCATCACTTGAGTGTTTTTTCTAGGGGCATCCCTAATTGCAGCTTGCATGAAGCCTGAAGACCTAGAGGAACTTTCTCCCCTTAGCTTCCTCTTCCTCTCTCTCTCTCTCTCCTCCTCCTCAATTTCCTTAGGAGTCATAATCCTTTTCCCTTTTGACACAGGATGGAGAGAGCTTTGGCCTTCATTTCCTGGTGTAGCATCCAAGCTCTGGCCAAAGAGAGGCTTTAAGACACCTTCACCAGCAGGTGTTTCACAAAGGGGTTGGATTGTTGAAGTAGTTGTTGGTGTGACAATGCTCTCAGGCTCTATCACTGGGCCTTCAGTTGAAGTTTTCCCTTTGAAACTAATCTCAGGGTCTGACTCATCATCCAGATGACCAATGACATTACCTGATTGCCATTGTCTTCTTCTTTGGATGAACTCTTCAATAATCATGTCTTGAATCCTTTGGGCCATCCTGTCATCTTGCCTAGATTGGCTTGGATTGGCAAGTGGCATGTTGACCAGGTCAAGACCTTCATAGTAGTTCAAGGTCTGAAAATTGAAGACTTCTTGCTGTCCTTGAACTCTTTGAAGTATGAAGGCTCTTCTATCAGCATCCTACCTTCACCCAATAATATAATTAGAAGCTACTCAGGGTGGAGTTGACATAGCCCTTAGAATTCCCTCCTCAAACAGTTGTTGTATGAGTGAGTTCACATCAAAGTGAACTTGAGGAGGTTGCTGAGTTTGGACAACTGCAAGTGAGGATGGTAAGTCCTCAATATCCATACTCTGTTAAGAACTTCCAGGTATCGTGATTGCTATGACTTTCTCCCCCTTTTTGGTAGCATCACCCTCTTGCATAGGTGAGCTAGGAGTTAGGTCAATCACATCTACAGGTTCTTGTGTTCCTGGATGAGCTCCTCTTAAAGGTAACTCAGCTAGTTTTTTCTTAAGATAAGATATCTCAAGTTGCTGATCATTGACCCTATTTTGTAAGGTAGTCATTTGAGATTCAAGGTGACTAACCTTAAAGACTAAATAGGAGCATGATTGTGACAGTTTTTGCACCTTTAGTCTCATGTTCCCCTCATCTTCATCAGAAGAATCATTGGGGGATGAGAGTATTGGACCAAAGTGTTGGATCTAGAAAGGCTGATGCAACCAAAACCAAAACACTTAGACAATTTTGGTACAACTTATAAAGGTCTTCCGAAGCTAAGTACAGAACTTCCGAAGGCAAATGGAGTTCTTCCGAAGCCAAAGACAGAACTTCCGAAGATCATCTTCTAAAGGAAGACTCCATCTTTCGAAGACAAAGCCTTGGCTCTTCCGAAGTGAAAGACTTAGAAGAATCAAGAGTTCAACTTCTTAAGTATAAAGATATGAAGAAGTCCTCAAGCCTCGAAAGAAGTAGCCTCTTCCGAAGAATAAGTGGCTTCGGAAGAACTTGTTCTTCTGAAGCTAGTTAACCTTCGGAAGACACTACTATGAACCAGTGGACATAAGTATGGTCCTTCTGACACTCCGCTGCAAGTCTCTGAGATACTGCATGGCGCTTTCCCACGCCTATGTAGTTGACCACACTTTATTCCACTATTTACCTTTTATCAGTTAGTACAGTTGCCAACTTTAGTTGGTGACAAAAGGTAAGTCATGGACATGTCATGATTACCTTATCTTAGATAATACTTTATCTAGGATACCTTAACTTTAGCATTGTAGTATATGCTTTAGTCATAGGTTTCCAGCTGGTATCAAAGTATATCCGGCTGTAGGATCTAGTATATATAGTTTCTCATTGTAACTCATGTAATATGCTTGTAAGAGTCTTGTAATACGTTGAGTTGAGAAGTAATATATACAAGTACCTTGAAAATTATTTCCTTGTATTCTTTGTTACTTAGTATAGTATAATAAACTCTTAGAAGGAATTCTGCATCATTATCTGATCCGAGTGTGTTACAAGTGAGTTTGAGAGAAAAATTAAGTGTTTTGTGACAAAAACCGATCCTGCAATTGGTATCAGAGATTTTTAGGCTCTTGATTGTGAAATCTTACCATCAAAATCAACCTGTTTTTCACTCCTCCCTACACCACACTCAAAAATGGCCCTCAACCAAAGGTCTGAAGTAGAGATAGGGACGATGACTAAAGCACCCATCATCACCCTTGAAAACTTTAGATCATGGAGCAGATGCATGGAAGGCTTCATTAGGTATCAAGACAGCAAAATGTGGCAATCTATTGTCAATGGCCCTTACAAACCAAAGATGGCAGCACCAGGTGGAAACGATGCCATGATAGAGAAAGCTGTAGAAGACTACTTTGATGAAGACCAGAAGAAGCTGGACATCGACACTAATGCCATGACGGTTCTAATGACTGCTATACCCAACTCCATCATGGTGGGGTTTGAGCATTGCAAGTCAGCAAAGAACTGTTTGATGCACTTGCTCAGATGTACTCCAGCTCCAATGACTCCAAGAAGGATTCCCTGTAGCAACAGTTCGAGAACTTAACTTATATTACTGGAGAGACCCTCAGCCAGCAATACTTCAGGTATATGGATCTTGTTTCTTCCATTCAGTCTGTGGGAATTGCCCCTGAACTGAGAGATATGACAAGAAAGTTCATGAGTGCACTCCCAAATGAGAGGACGTTCTACTATGTCTTTATCAAAAGAACAGAAAATCTGAACACCCTCACCATGACTGAACTTTATGGCATCCTTGATGGATACTGTTTAGAGATATAGAACAAGAGAGACCATCAGACAAGCAAACCCTTAAGCCTTCCTGCTAGCAACACTTTAATGGTTGCTGAAGGCTTAGGACCCCCCAACCTCAACAATACCTGACATACACCCAGCAGCCATCCTGTTCTTCTGGGTCATACATTACATTCCTTAAGACTCCAAGGTCTCACAGGCTCAGCAAAGTTCTTTTCAGGACAGCTGTGCCTTTGTCTCAGGAAATGGGCACTCTAGTGACTATCAGTATTGCTTTGATGATTTAAAGTGTTTCAACCTAGATGATGTGGAGTATGTGGACATAGTCCAACAGATGGCTCTATTAACCTATAGAGCGAAAAAGTTCTTCAAGAGACTTGGAAGGTAGCTTCCCTAGAACCCGACTAACAGCAAGTTTGGGTTTGACAAGACATAGGCCAAATGTTACAACTGTAACAAACTTGGTCACTTTGCCAGGGAATGCAAGGCTCCCAACTCAAATCCGGGACCCCACAGGCCTCCACACATCCCTCTACACCAAAAGCTACTGGAAAGTCAACTGAGATAGCTGCTATGGCTCAAGAAGTTGACTGGAGCTTCATGGTACATGATGTGACTCCTGCTCAAGCTCTCATGGCTGGAACAGATGACAACAAGGTATCTGAACGTCTATGTACTCCAGCTTGTATTGCTAAGGTTAAGTTATATCAGGACTACAATATGGAAACTAAATCTGATATTGAGTCTTTAAACATTTTAAAATATGATTTTAAAAAGGCTAAATCTAACTATCAAAAGAAAATTGAAGAGTTAGAGAAAACTGTGTCCTTGTTAAAACATGAACATACAAACTACAAGACTAAAATCAAGGATTTAATATCCAAATTGTCTAAGGCTCAAGCCCAGCTTGTCACATCTGAGGCTCAAGTCAGGAAGCATGCTATTTCTGAGCAAAACTTCCAAGCCATTCTTGCATCATCCTCTCACTCAAAGCTTTGTTATCAAAACAAAAGTGGGTTGGGAACCAATGAAATTGCTCCACCATATTGTTATGAGTCTATTAGACAACCAAGATGTGGTATCGAAGAGCAATAGGTTCCATCTGCTGACCCACCTTCCCATGAGTCAAAGAGTGATGCAACTATGGAGACCATTACAGGGAAGAACTAGGTAACTTTACCCACTCCTACCGATGATGATCAACCCTGACCACCAAAGCCAGAAGAAGCCAAGCTAAGGCAGCAAAAAAAACTGCCAAGAAAATGGCTGAGTCCAAGCTGAAGATAGACCCAAAGCAAAAGGGTGTGTTCATATCAGCTGGATTCCAGGTGGTAGGAAACTCTGATTTAGGAATGGGGTGTAGTACCAGCACTCCTGTCCTACCAAAGGATCAGAAGTTAAAAGGAAATATTGCTGATGAAGAAAGAAAGAACAAGAAACAACAATCCTCAAGTTCCCAGAAGACTAACATTGCCTGCATAATGTGTGGTCTGCAAAACCACATGGCCAAAGATTGTTACTACACATTATGCAAATAATGTTAAAAGAGAAGGAGTCAGGGAAGGTTTCTCATTTGGACCTTATCAAATGGTTCAAGTGATGAAAAAAGGAAAACTTGTTTCCGAAGCAAGGTTGCTTTCGAAAGAATGTCCTTCTTCCGAAGGGAAAATAGCTGCGGAAGTTAAAGCTGTTAAGACTCAGAGAACAAAAGAGTCCCTTGAAACCATCCCAGAAGAATACCGCTTCGGAAGAAAAGATGGTGAAGGTTTCTTCCGAAAAGAAAGAAGCTTCGGAAGAACGCCAAGCTCCACAAACTTCAACAAGTTCATCTTCTATGATCAACCAACGGATGGAATGGAAGATCAAGGAAGATGCTGCAGCCCAAACCTCTTCTTCAAAGACATCCATTGAGCCTTCATGCATAAACTTTGGTTCAATTATGTCACTATCATTAGAAGAACCCAAGACCAACAAGGCTTGGGTTTTATTTGTTGATGAGATCATACAAATAATATTGACACCAATTTAGAAAATGGGTTTTCTAAAACGTTGCTTCGTAATAGAACAACATTATATAGATAATTTGTTCATGAGAGATTATTTGTTTCAATATTTAAGTGAGTTAAATAATAACAAATAAAAGTGTGTTAATGTTATAAAATTAAAAGAGGTTTTAATTTTATAATGTAATGGGTTAAGAGTGTAACTTTTTATAAAAATTAAAATGGGGGGAACCCATTTTAAGTATGGATTTTGGCCGCCCAAAAGGGCTGGAGTTCTTGGTTTTCTTTTGATCTAAGGAAGACTTAACGACACTCCTAACACTCTTCAAATAACCCACACTTTCTCTTACACACACACATTGCAAAACTCTCTCCAAGGAGGCTGAAATTTTCGGATTCCAGGAAGAACAAGCTGAAATTTTCGGACTTTTGAGGAGCAAAGGAAGAGAGTTCTTTGGTGTTGTGCTCCCTAACAAGCTTGGTGTTTGGAAGGGCTTGTGGGTATACAAGCTTGAGGTCTTCTCCTTTGAAGGCTAGACATTCAAGAACATCTTCTTTCTCTTTTACATCTACAACATCTTGTGCAAGAAAGGTTGTTTCTTTCTACACCCTATGGTTGTTTGTCTTGTTTGATAGCATACTATTTCACATATATTATTGATCTTGGATTTTGGGTTTTGTTTGTGCTTTAAAATGGTAAAATTTTCAGATTACAAACCATATGTTAAAACCTATATTGCGCTGCGTTTTTATAGATTATTGGGTTAAACTAGCCTTGGTTTACATGTTACAAAACCCAACAATGGCATCTAGAGCCGGATATGTGGAATATGTGCTTCAAAAGGTCTTGAAAAGTTAGTTTTCATGGACTTTTTCAACCCATTAGGGGCTGTTTTGTTGTGGATATATGGATCACTTATGTTTCAAGTTTTAATCTTGCATGTTTTAGTATAAACCTTGAAAGATTTACATCAAATGGTGGATTGTGTTATTTGGACAAAACCCTAAAGTTTTGGTTCATGTTGGCTGAAACTTTAGGGCTGAAATAAGGGGTTTATTGTTATTCTTGGATGTTGAATGTGTTTCATATTTTGGTGCATAACATAGCCTTGGCCTTATGTGTTTTGGTTTTGGTTGATTGTGATTTGTCATGTTGGTTTTGATTCTTGTAAGGGTTGTAATTTTGTGTTTTGTATTTTGGGTTGTAATTTATTTATTCATTTGGTTATGTAATAAATAGATTAGCTGCATTTCTTTTATTAGAAAAATTGTATTAGGATATGATTTTTGTAAAAGAAGATGCACAAGATGAAGACCCAAAGGAGGACACAAAAGACATGGACACTTGAAGCATTTGGATGTGGATTCAAGTGGGAGTTCATGGACACATTTTGATGTGTCATCTCAACCCTTAGGAAAGACCTTATGACAACACTTGTGATGGCAAACAAGTGTAGTCAACTTAGTGGCTATGGTTATGCACTCATGTTTGTATGTTTATGCTTGTTTGGATGTTTGTTGTTTGATTGATTGGTTGATATTTGGATATGCATAACAAACTCATTAACAAACTTTACAAGCTGAAAATTTGATGGTTCTTTATCATTAAGTGGTTAACAAAAGGTTATTAAAAGGATTAATGGTTTTAATAAAAGAGGTTTTATTAAAAGTGAACCATAGGGTACCTTGTATTTAAAAGCATGCAAATATAAGGTACATAGAGTTTTCTAAACTAAGATTATGAAAACTTAAATTTCTTTTATAAACAAGTTTAACACCGTCCTTTTGCACAACACTTGAGTCATTTGGAAACTCTTAATGGGATAAAGGTCACCTAACCGTTTTGAGGGAACTTGTGACTTGAGGTGGGGATACCATATTTGTGGGATAAAGGTCACCTAACCACTTATGTTGGAAAACTCACATGTGTGTGCAAGTAGGGTAAACTTGATTTGCAAACCATATTAAATGGATCACCTACAATATGGTTTACAAAGGTGTTGATTGGATTAACATGCTGACTATACATATGATGTTTTAAAGTCGATCCCATACCCTAGAAGTTGCAAAGGGTTGCAATTGTCAAAACGTTGACTACCTTGTTAATTTAAATAATGGGATAAAGGTCACCTAACCACTATTTAAATGTAACGTTGGATTCTAGATTTTAAAATTGTGTAAGACACTTAAGAAGGGGTTTTAATTATTAAAATATGAACATATCAAAAATACTAAAATTGAATGTTATATTTTGTAGATGGCCACCAACAATAATGAAAACAATGAAATCCCATCCGCTCACTCACTATCTCTAAGAACCATTGTCCAAAAGGAGCGTCTAAACCATAATAACTTTATTGATTGGTTTCGAAACTTGAGAATTGTTCTCAGGCAAGAAAAACGATCATACATCTTAGACGATCTGATTCCCGATCAACCTAATGAGGATGATGAGGAGACCTTTAATAATTGGGTGAAATACACTGAGGACTCGGTCCAAGTGTCTTGCCTCATGTTGGCAAGTATGACTCCAGATCTCCAAAAGGAGTATGAACATCATGGAGCATACGACATGATAACCCAGTTGAAGGAAACGTTCCAACAACAAGCAAGGGTAGAGCGCTTCGAAACGGTTCGAGCACTCCATGCGTGTCGTATGGACGACACCCAATCTATTTCATCTTATGTACTTAAGATGAAAAGCCACAACGACCGCCTCGAAAGGCTGAATTGTCCCGTCTTGAAAGAGTTGGCTACGGATTTGATCCTCAACTCTTTTCAAAAAGGTTTGAAAACTTTGTCATGAATTATAACATGAACGGGTGGGACACGAACATAAGTGAGCTTCACTCTATGCTCAAAACTGCCGAGGTGGCCATGGGTAAAAGGGTTTTACCTGTTCTCATCGTCAATGAAGGTGGGAACAAGAAGAGGCCTCACCCCGCACCCAAGGCAAATGTTGCCAAGGGTAAGGGGCATATTAAGGGAAAGGGAAAGGGAGTGGTAAGAGCGCCTCCACCAAAACCCGCGGAGAATAAGCAAAAGGTTGCTTCAAATGACCCATGCTTTAAGTGTGGGGAGATTGGACATTGGGCAAGAAATTGCCCAGTCCATCTCAAAGAGTTGCAAGCTAAGAGGGATGCCGGGCAAACCTCAGGTACAATTTACATGATTCATATTAATCTAAATTTAATATCCTCTAACACATGGGTATTGGATACCGGATGTGGAACTCACATTTGCAACTTATTGCAGGGGTTCAAAAGAAGTAAGGACTTCAAGAAAGGGGATGTTAGCCTCTACATGGGGAATGGGGCTAAAGTTCAAGTTGAAGGCCGAGGGGACTACATCTTGAAGCTTCCAAATGGTTTGGAAGCAATTTTGAACAATATTTTGTATGCTCCTAGTTTAACTAAGAACATTATTTCTGTTGCCCAATTAAGACAATATGGTTATGTTTTGACATTTATTGAAAATGAAATTCATGTTTCTTTAAATGGTATATTTTATTTTAAAGCTATTCCTATTAATGGTATTTATGAATTGGTTCGTGAAAACACATTATATGATAGCTCATTGTACCAACCACCTCTAAGAAACTCAAATTGGATTTGAGTGATACCTACCTTTGGCACTGCCGTCTTGGTCATATAAACAAGAAGCGCATACAATCACTTCAAAAGAGCGGTCTTTTAAAACCAAGTGAATATGATTCATTTGATGTATGTGAATCTTGTTTACAAGGTAAAATGACTAAGGCACCTTTTAGTGGCAAATCTGAAAGGGCAAAAGATTTATTAGGCATCATACATTCGGATGTATGTGGTCCTTTTAAACTAATGACTAGGTACCATAAAAGATACTTCATTACTTTTACCGACGACTATAGTCGATATGGTTATGTGTACTTGTTAAGACACAAAGATGAAGCTTTTGAAATGTTCAAAATCTTCCAAAATGAAGTAGAAAATCAACTCAACAAGAAAATAAAAATTCTTCGCACCGATAGAGGAGGTGAATACCTAAGTGATGCTTTCAGAGATCATCTTAGAAGTTGTGGTATTGTCTCACAACTATCTCCACCTAGAACACCACCACACAATGGTGTGTTCGAGCGGAGAAATCGAACTCTATTGGATATGGTTCGATCTATGATGGCTAGAAGCTCATTGCCTCTATCATTTTGGGGTTTCGCTTTGCTCTCTGCGGCCCGTATCTTGAATATGGCCCCAACCAAGAAAGTGGAAACGACACCTTTTGAAGTATGGCATGGAAGGGTTCCATCACTATCATATTTAAAGGTATGGGGTTGTGAGGCTTATGTTAAGACTCCCACCTCAAACAAACTAAAAAGTCGTTCCACTAAGTGTATCTTCATTGGATATCCTAAGGATTCTATGGGATATTATTTCTATGATCCATTGGAACAAAAGGAGTTTGTTGCCAAGAAGGCTGAGTTCTTAGAAGCTAAGTTCCTTACGGAAGGAACTAGCGGTAGAACTGTGGATCTTGAGGAGGATCAAGAACCACAAACCGATACATGTTTGGTTGACACTAGCACTCAACATGAGGATGTTGGGAATGATCAAGTGGTTGATCAATGTACACAAAACGTTCGCAGATCTGGTAGAATTAGTAATCCACCTGAAAGATATGGATTTTTCGTAGATGGATGCTATGTGGTAGATTCCGATGAACCAACCACCTATCATGATGCAATGTCCAATTTGGATTGTGACAAATGGCTTGAAGCCATGAATGTTGAGATGCAATCCATGTATGACAACCAAGTGTGGGACTTGGTTGAACCACCTCTTAACTCCAAGATAGTTGGAAGTAAGTGGGTTTTCAAGAAGAAAACCGATATGCATGGAAACTTGTATACTTATAAAGCCAGACTTATAGCAAAAGGTTTCACTCAAACTCAAGGGGTTGATTATGATGAGACCTTCTCACCAGTTGCAATGCTAAAGTCTATTAGGATATTATTTGCCATAGCTGCTTATTATGATTATGAGCTTTGGCAAATGGATGTCAAAACCGCTTTCCTAAATGGATATCCTGAGGAAGATGTCTATATGGTTCAGCCTGAAGGTTTTGTCGACTCAAAACATCCTAACAAAGTATGCAAGTTAAAGAAATCAATCTATGGATTGAAGCAAGCATCAAGGAGTTGGAATCACCGTTTTGATGAAGAGATAATCAAATTTGGATTCATAAAAAACGCTGATGAAGCATGTGTATATAAGAAGGCTAGTGGGAGCATCACCACTTTCCTTGTATTGTATGTTGATGACATCCTACTATTTGGGAATGACATTCCAACCATGGAAGGTGTAAAAGCCTGGCTTGGAAGCTGTTTCTCCATTAAGGATCTTGGTGAAGCTGCCTATATTTTAGGAATAAAGATCTATAGGGATAGATCAAGGCGGTTGATAGGTTTGAATCAAAGAGCATACATTGATAAGATCATGAAAAGGTTCAAGATGGAAAACTCTAAGAAAGGTACCGTACCTATTCAAAGAGGAACGATATTGAGTAAGACTTAATGTCCAAGCTCAAAGGATGAGCAAGACAAAATGAAGGGAATCCCGTATGCGTCTGCTATAGAATCCATCATGTATGCAATGATATGCACTAGACCAGACGTGTCATGCGCTTTGAGCATGACAAGCCGATACCAACAAAATCCTCGAAGCAGTCATTGGATGGATGTTAAGAACATACTTAAGTACCTAAGGAGGACCAAAGATATGTTCCTAATCTATGGATTTGGTGAGGAGGAGCTCGTAGTAAAGGGTTACACGGATGCGAGTTTCCAAACTGATCGGGATGATTCACGATCACAATCGGGATACATTTTTATCTTGAATGGAGGAGCAATCTCTTGGAAGAGCTCTAAGCAAAATATGGTGGCATTATCAACTACAGAGTCAGAATACATCGCCGCTTCATTAGCAGCTCAGGAAGCTGCATGGTTAAAGAAGTTCATTGCGGTCCCTTCCATTCAGGACCCCCTAGAAATTCTTTGTGACAATGAGGGTGCGATTGCTCAAATCAAGGAACCACGTGCACATCAGAAGACTAGGCACATTGAACGAAGATTCAACTACATAAGGGATGAAGTTGAAAAGGAAAAAATATGTATTCGCAAAGTTCACACGGATCAAAACATTGCGGATCCACTCACGAAGCTTCTTGAAAAGGCAAAGCATGAAAGTCATGCTTGTGCCATGGGACTGCAATATTCTAGTGACTGGATTTGATCTTTAATTTCTGTATTGAGATATTGTAACCCTTTATTACTTGAATGAATTATTTGGTTATAATGATTCAACTAATATTCCTATTTGCATGTTTAAAATCCATGAGTAAATTATTTTCTCAGAACGTCCGTAGTTGTTCATGCTTGTGGGAACAAGTATGAAGGTAATGCTATTATGAACTTGGATTGGTAGATATTCATTTGGATGAATATAGAGCAAAAGGTTGCTGCCAAAGTTCATAGATATTTGTGGGATGCAAATATTGGACAGACCTGCATCTCAAATATTATTACATGGAATCTTCTTGATTGATCATAAGTAATTTTGAGTAAAGGCGAACATCATTTGGTATCCTCTGACCTGAGACACATATTGGTCTTGATATTTACCGAATATTATACTTTGACTTAGCTCTTCGCTGTTCTGAAACATGGCAGTACATAAGTCTGAGTTCATGTATGATATAAGGTAATTGTGAGAGACGTATGTAGTCAAGATGGGATTTGTCCCTCTTATTCATTGAGAGTAAGATGTCTAAGGCCTGATAAAGTTAAATCAATGGAGAATGATCACTCTGTGTCTCTAGGATTTAACATGACATCTGCGACAAAAGGATAGATGATTGTTTCACCTAAAACATTTCAAGTATGGTACTTGAAGAGGATGATGTTATTGAATGGCACTTAATCATACGTATTAAGGGTAGTAAACCGTTGTTAGGCGGTATTTACTGCTTGCATCAATCTTCTATGAATCTTGTGCAAGTGGGAGATTATTGGATCTTATATGCCCAAGACACATACAAGATTGATGTGGTTAGTACGTTATGATCCAAGTTGGGTCATACCCAATAACAAGCTATACAAACACCAATAAATGTTTATTTGTTGATGAGATCATACAAATAAATATTGACACCAATTTAGAAAATGGGTTTTCTAAAACGTTGCTTTGTAATAGAACAACATTATATAGATAATTTGTTCATGAGAGATTATTTGTTTCATTATTTAAGTGAGTTAAATAATAACAAATAAAAGTGTGTTAATGTTATAAAATTAAAAGAGGTTTTAATTTTATAAAGTAATGGGTTAAGAGTGTAGCTTTTTATAAAAATTAAAATGGGGGGAACCCATTTTAAGTATGGATTTTGGCCGCCCAAAAGGGCTGGAGTTCTTGGTTTTCTTTTGATCTAAGGAAGACTTAAGGACACTCCTAACACTCTTCAAATAACCCACACTTTCTCTTACACACACACATTGCAAAACTCTCTCCAAGGAGGCTGAAATTTTCGGATTCCAGGAAGAACAAGCTGAAATTTTCGGACTTTTGAGGAGCAAAGGAAGAGAGTTCTTTGGTGTTGTGCTCCCTAACAAGCTTGGTGTTTGGAAGGGCTTGTGGGTATACAAGCTTGAGGTCTTCTCCTTTGAAGGCTAGACATTCAAGAACATCATCTTCTTTCTCTTTTACATCTACAACATCTTGTGCAAGAAAGGTTGTTTCTTTGTACACCCTATGGTTGTTTGTTTTGTTTGATAGCATACTATTTCACATATATTATTGATCTTGGATTTTGGGTTTTGTTTTTGCTTTAAAATGGTAAAATTTTCAGATTACAAACCATATGTTAAAACCTATATTCCACTGCGTTTTTATAGTTTAAATGGTTAAACTAGCCTTGGTTTACATGTTACAAAACCCAACACAATTGACTCTTTTTGTTCTTTGACAAGCTCATGTAGAGCATCAATGACTTTATTGTTTTCTTGTATGTTTTCTCTTAATCTTTTCAGACTAGATTCTTGCTTCATCAGCTGATCATCTTTTTCTTTTATCACACCCTTCAACTCTTTGTATTCTTTCCTTTCTTTTGTTGGACTTGATAACAAGTTTGTTGAATTCAGCCAACAGATAACTTTTGCTAACAGGAATGTCATCTTCACTTAGATCATCCTCATGATAAGCAATCACATTAACATAGTTGGCTTCTTCTTCCCCTTCTTGATGTTCATCAGCCACCTCATCATCATTTGCTTCATTATTGTCTACACTGACTGAGCTTGAGCTTGACTCAGCTGCTTGATCTCCCTGCTCTTCATGTCGTTGTTGATGTTGTTAAAGATCAGTGACTGGTGAGACAGGTTTAGTATCATTTGAATGGAAAAGGGATACAATTTTGGTTAGTGATAGTTGAACTGTACTTGCTTGTGAAGCTAACTCTGTCTCCCCGGTGTAAATGCTCTCTGTGGATTGGTTTTCAGGAGTTGGAGGTTGTTGGAAAAGTTGTAATTGGAGTTGATTTGGTGATGGAGGGTGCATTGGAGAAATTTGTTGGGTGTTTTGATTGGCTGGTGATTGTGGTTGGGGAGATTAAGGTTGTGGAGATTGATGATGTTGGTGAATGGGTGATTGATGGAGTGAAGGTGAGGGTCGCACAGTGTTAGTAGGTGAACTCCCTTGTTGTTCTTCCCATACCAATTCTTGAGGTATGTTCTCATTAGGATCAGCCACATGTGCAAACATGGGCATGTCTCCTCCTTCATACTTCCCACTGATCTTATTCAATACAGATCTCCCCAGATGTGCCTGAACAAATACATCACCATCTCTAGCTATGCCAGGTAGATCAGCATTGATGATTAATTACAAGAACCTTGGAAACATATACATTTTGTCAGCCTTTTGCACTCTGATGTGGTCATATAGACAATTGAAAATGTACTTGGAGTAGTTGTATGTCCTTCCCTGAAAAATGCTAATAATCCCAGATGATATGTGCCTAGAGAATCTGTCAAGCCCAGACTTCTTGTTGGAGATGCACTTTAGGTACGTGTGACATAGGAATCTGTACGACTTGCATAATCTACCTTTCTTTATCTCCCCTTTTTCAAAATAATCATCGTATCCCATCAGATAGAATATTTTCTCTATGCATTTGTTCTCGAACACATTAGGGTGACCAGCTTCTTGTTCTCCCAACTCTAGAACCCTCCTAATGGCCTGTTTATCCATCCTCAGTCTTTGATTCTTCACTTCCGCCACGATAACTTTTGATTCTCCATCTTCTTCTATTCGTGCGGAGTTCCAGAAACAACTATATGTGATTGATGAATCACAGGCTTGCTGTTAGAGCATAGAATAGCCTGGATCGTCACAGATATCTGATGATGTCCCGACACCCTTCCGATACAGGGTCATATCATTGAGAAATGCACACACATTATGCTTTCTTGCAAATCGATTAGCCATCTGTTCGTGAGAGTTAAGAAGAATAGATTAGAATCAACATTACAGACATAAGAATGCGAACATCTTTAACGATAATCAAGAATCAAACAGTTCATTATTGACGATTTTGACATGTTTTACCTTCAAAACAATGATCTGAGATAAAGATTATGTGTTTGTTTGATGTTTTAATTTAGTAGTTTTGAATGTTTGTGAAAGGGGAAAAAAGGTTTGTTGAGTGGGTTTTTCTAGGTCTGAAAAGTGTCCTGAAAAAGTGAATAATAAATATTTAAGTCAAAAACATCATTTATACTCACTCGGACACAATAATTTTCTTTATTTAATGAAGTGGGTCCCACTTTTCTTATTACTCTTCCGTGGAATTTATTTGTTCCGCAGATTTCAGTTCATCCGTAGGACATCTGCGGATGCCTAACTTAAAAACTGAAATTTAAAATTGAATAGAAGTATAACTAGATTTTCCATAGGTTACCAATTTATAGAAATGAATTATACTTGTTAAATATTAACTCATCCGTAGGTTACCAATCTACAGATAGTCATATTTTACTCCCCCTTAAGTTTCACACTGTAGCTTCTACTGATGTTTGAAATGCACTGTAGCTTCTTCTGATGCTTGAAATGCACTATAGCTTCTGCTGATGCTTAAAATGCAAAGATTGAAACTTATTTTATTGTATGGTCCTAATCAACTGATAGAAACATTTGTTGATATTGGACCTTGTTGACTTTTTTTTCATGACAATTTGTGCACAAGAAGATTTATAAATTTAAAAACTTCATGTATCCAAAAGCTAAGTTAGTGCTCAGGTTCCAATTCCTTCATATTAACAATTCATTTGGCAATTTTGTTGTTAACTTGTTTTCATGAATCTACTCTCCCTAAATTTTTGATCAATGATGAATGTAGGCATTTATCATAAATTAATAAGAAGAATATCATGAAAGACACATGTCTGTCCAAGCATACCAAACAGAAAGAAATTGAAATAAACAAAATTGAAATGAGAACTATGTACAAGCATAAATACACATTGAATGGGATCATACTATAACACTAAACATCTTCCTGATTAATTAATTTGTTGAAATGATACCTGATCTTGGTTCTGATTGCAAGCATGTTTGTCCACTTAAATCCATACAAGAGTATTGTGTCAACTTGGTATGTTGTTTATCATGTTCTCATGTTTATTAGTGAGTAACTGTTATGGGCTTCACAGCCAAATCACTTAGAGTTTGTCCCTTTTGTGAGTCAAATCATCATTTTTTAACACTTAGAAACTATGTACTTTAAGTTATAAGTTCTATCTTGAGATGCATTTTACATCTCATTAATGCATTGATGTAATAGCTCTGAATTTAATATACAGATGATCACAGAGGATTCTTTTGAGAGCTTAGATATGAACATCATCAGGTCACCAGGTCTTTACTTCCGTAAAACAGAGGTGCCTTTAACCCAGGTTTTTGTTTACACAAAACAGAGGGATGATGAGGATCATGATCTTTTCACCAGTTGGTTAGAAATGTATACCATGGTGATCATACACCCAGGTCTTTGTTTACACAAAACAGAGGGAATATGATTTGCAAAGATAGATATTATAAAGTGTTGGTACATGTGTGCTTAGATGAGTGATTTGGTCACGTCAGAATAAGACTCACTTACTGTATCCTCAAAATGAAGTTTCCCACAAACAGTCACTTTGCATTGTGTTAGGCATGCACTTAGTGTGGTTTTCACTCAAGATGAACCTACTGACATATCAAGAAACTTTGATCAAATGTTAATGATATTTAAGCACTCAGGAAGTAAGCAAACGCATAATCTACTATCATTTCCCATACATATGTCATGCTGAATTAAAAGACATAGATAGAAAGACAATATATATACATATATATATATATATATATATATATATATATATATATATATATACACACACACGTTAGGACCGTTTTCGTACGGAGTACAAACGGATTCTGCGTGAGACCAGATCAAATAGTGCAGAATCCTATTTGATTGGCGATGGACGGCTAGGGTTTGTAAATCTTCGAAGTCTCTATTTTTTTCACGAATTATGTGGTATTTATAGGGTTTTTAGTTTTCATTCGTACGACTGAACCATTAGCATGGTTCAGTCGTGCGACTGACTCATGCGATTGATTCATACGCACGATTGAAGGTTCAGTCGTGCGACTGAAGGTACAGTCGTGCGACTGAATAAATCTTATGTCTCAGTCATACGACTGATCCAACCTCCTGGTTTAGTCGTGCGACTGATCCATAAGTATGATTCATTTGTTCGTATGGTCCATTAGCATGAATAACCACCCGACTAAGTTGAACACATTTCTCAATCATTATTGACTTAGAACTATGTACAACAACCTCAACCTATATATGATGTTCATACATATGAATTATACTAAATACAATAATAATATGAAATATTTAAAGACAAATAAACATCAAGAAGCATATCATATTTCATTAAGAATTCACATTACATATGTGTAAGAAATGAAAAACTTTTACAATTAAGAACATAAACTAGGAACATGATGTATCAACAAACTCCCCCTTGGACCTAGTTTATCCTATTTTCTAACATTCTTCACATGCTCTTGGAATTTCTTGTATTTCTCTTCTTTAGTGACTCCCGCGTGTATCTCAAATGCAAAGCAGAGCCGTATAACATGTTGGAATTGTAGAGCTTGTACAATATCTTGCGTGTCATAGAACAATGGCCACTTGTATATAGTGTAAACATCTTCACCAGACAAGTTTATAAGCCACATTGGGTCAAATATCCTGATAGTCTCGATCTTCCCTTCCTTGTTCATAACTATGAGCGCTTCCCTCGTCCTCCAGTCATAATACCACCATTTGAAGTGTGGAGTGAAGTCCTGAGGCATCTCCCGTAAAGGAATCTTAGACATTGTGCGTAGGGGACTCCACTTCAACACCACCTTAGGCCTTCCAGATATAGGACCAACTTCAGTCTTATGAATGAACAGCTTAGGTTGTTGAGGTCTGAAGTTGACCCATCTGGTGTGGTATTCTTTTTTCAACGATTTCTCAAACCATCCCGACATCTTCCTCGGATTGGCATACAAAAGATCTAAACATGCCAATCTATTTAGCTTAAAACCAGGAAGAGTTTTCAGATCATGTGGATATCTGAAGTACTCATTCCCCTTCTCCCTTTTAACAGCATATACATCCAAATCTTAAAGTAGGCCCAATTGATGATCTTGCCTAACACTTTCTGATGTTTCTTGACTTGGTGAATGTTGGAGCTGTACAAGATAGTCTATATTATCAACACAGTCAAAGTCAACAAAAGTCAACGTCACGGTCAAAGTCAACGCAAAAGTCAAACCCGACACGTTCAAGACGAAGAACCGAGACGAGATGTTGAAGATTTAGATAACTAGGAGTTTTATTGTAATAAATATATTTGGGTAAAAAATATATTTTATCTTGTTTTTAGTCATTTTTATGTTTTATATGTTATTTCATTAAATAGCCTAAGTCTAGGGGTTAAGTGCAATTAGTGAATATTATATTCACTATAAATAGGATAATTGTCATTAGTGTTGACTAATGGTTGAATGACCAATAGATTGAGGGATTACTTGTAAAGATATTATTAGCAATCTAATTGAAGATCAAAGGGGTTTTGATTGTGATTATCATATTTGATCTACAATCATCATGATTTGATTCAAGTTTGATTATCCTGGATTTACAATTTGGTATCAGAGCTTTATTGGATCAAATGCATTGAAGATTTGAAGAATTTGTTGCTGAATTTTGAAGGTGTTCATCAGAATTTTAGAGAGAGAAAGTAGATTTGAAATTCAAATTTCATCCTAAACTCAATCAAATCATCAGATCTACAACAATCTACTACAAATTTAAAGATATACAACATAAATTCCTGATCTATAACATATTTTATACAAGAAATTAAAAGAAAAATTCAAATCTGAAGAAGTTTCTCTCACACACACTAGTGTGTGTGTTCTTGGTGTTCTTGGAGCTTAACATCTTCATCTAGCGAATTTAGCACTTTTCTGAACGAAAGTTCAAAGTTTCTAGCCAAATACAGTTTCGTCCGGCGAAACTCCGGCAAAGTTTCGGCGAAACTGCAACTCCGGCGAAACTATAGATTTCCAGCGAAATTAAAGCTATTTCTGCGAAATTAAAAAAATAACTAAATCTGCGAATTCAACTCTTCAAACTGCGAAATTAATAAACAAAAGAAGCTGTGAAAATAAGTGTTCATACTCTTTTTAAACCAAAACCTTCAACCTTCAAACTCCACCATCACAACTAACCAATCCAACCGACAACCTAAAATCACAACAACCACTAGAATACCGGAATACGGCCATTATCGCTGCTGCTACAAATACCTCAACCACAGGCACAACAATCACCATCCACGGCCATTACCGGAATATCAGTTACCGCCGCCATCACCATTCTCGTAGCAGATCCAGCTGAATCTTACCACCACCACCAGATCATGACCACCATTGTAATCAACAGCCTCAACCAACAGCCTTCGTTCCCTACTGTGACCAACTCAACCACAATCGCGACTGTCCTCAATCACTACCGCCACCTTCCTTCAACGATATCTCCTACACCGCTACCTATCTCACCGAACCACCACCACCATTGGAATTAGAATGACGAGGAGAAGAAGTTCATGTGTAATACGCACCATGACTCGCCGTAACCCTAGCCGCCGCGAACTTCTCTCTTCGATATCTCATTCGTTATTGATTTTCATAGCAAACTGAGGCCACCATTGGATTCAGGAGGTTGAGATTAGCGGGGATAGGGGGTTGTTTTGGTCATAGCTCGCCGGATTTTTTTTCCGGTCACCGTGGGATGGCGGCGGCTCGCCGGAACCTTAGAGGGTTCTCTCATCCGATTTTTTATTAGGGTTGTGTGTGTTGTGTTGTGTGTTAGGGTTAGGGTTTTGTTAGAGATATTTTGTATGTGTTAATGGGTTAATGGGTTTTGCAAGATTATTGGGCTCACAATTTGGTATTGGGTTAATTCTCATTGGGCTAGGTTTTCAGCTTGACCCCAGTTGCTAAGATTGCATAACGTGACATTTAAGAATATATTTTTCCTGGGGGAGAATTATTCTACAATTTTTGGGAAAAATATTTTCGGGGCGTTTAATTGTTCATAATTTTTAATACAATGTCATCTTTAGAAGACTTTAAATCAGATAATCTCACAACGGCACAAAGCCGGTTTGACCTTTTGCAGCATGAAGAAAGAAAAATTGACAGATTTGATTGATCGATTCGTAAAGGTGGCAAATAATCTAAAGAAGCATGTTCCAGATCTCAGTAATCATTCAAAAACTTCTTGAATCTCTTCCGTCTGCATGGAATCATCAATTTAAAATGTTGAAGCAAGAAAGAGGTTATGTCGACACCAAACTTATGGATATGATCAACAGACTAAAATCTCTCGAGCTGGATATCCAAAGACAAGAATTTCAGCAAGCCGTGTTCCCACATCAAACGAACATGCTTAATATTGAACTTGTTTCTTCTATAATAAGCATACTTGATTACAAAGCCAAGCTGATTGAAAAGATGAAATTATTGAGAATGGATTGGATTCCATTGTTAAAATCGAAGAAAATTGTGAAGTTCTGAGTGTTGATACTGACAATAAACCTAAATTTGAGAGAAATGAGGATAATGAAGACGAGAAAGCTGATATTGGAAAGAAAGAGTTTAAGGATAAAGAAATGTTAAAATTCAAAGAAGAGGAACAACAAAGAATCAAAAAGGTTTGCGATTGTGAGAAGAGCTTAGCTACAGAAAGAACTATCATGGGTCTTCCTTATGAGACTATTCAGGATATGTGTTCTTCTTCTTGCAGAATCCGGTTATTTGGGATTGATAAGGCAAACAGATTGTTATTGGAAAATGAAAAAGAATTAAAAATAATCAATTAGGAATTAAAGAAAAATGAAATTGCTTTTTCAAAAAAACTTAATGAAGCATTGGCTAAAAATGATCTTTTAAGAAGAACCATTTTGGAGCGTAACGTTGAAATTAATATTCTGAGAGAAAGGGCTGTTTTAGCTCAATTTGAAACAACACAGCTTCAAACGAAGCTTGATAAATGGACCCTTTCACACATGAAAAAGGATGAGCTTATTTCTAAACAACAAGGGGCGCGAGTAAAACATGGGATTGGATATAAATCTGATGGTGAAACTGTATTTAATTCATTTCCACTTCCTTCTACCTTGTGTTATTCACCAATCCCCAGACCTCATCCTAAAAATAATTTGTTTGAACAACCTAATAATAGTTTGCATGCAGGTTTGAGCGGTGTCAATCTTAATGAGGTGCGAGATGATTATGATTCTACAATTGGTATGTGATACAATAAACCGAATGCTGACAGTCAAGATAACGATTGTTCAGTCCCGGTTGTTTGTAAATCTATATCTACTATTTATTCTAACTTCTTTGATAAGTTTAAAGCAGGTGAAATTCTTACTTTTGAGCCTGTCAAGGTTGTGACAGAAGAGATAAATCAGGAATCACTTAATCATCAAGTTTCAACAACAACAACACATCCTATTCCTGTCAATCAAGATCCATTGGAAGCAGATCTGTGTATACGAGACTGGTCAAGCTCAGATGATGAATCAAACACAGAGGACCGTGTCAGATTCTCAAAGATCAAGATATCACCTGAAATTGTCAGGTCCGAATCAAGACCAATACGGATCTCTTCTCCAATTGCAAAGCAACCCATTCGATCAGTGAAGATCACATTTCCTGTTCAGCATAGCAAACCCCAAAACAAGCAAGAATCTGCAACAACCTCAAAGCAATATATAATTTCAAATGCTTCACACGGGTCAGTCAAGCATCAAAAGCCCTTCAAGGCTTGTTTTGAGTGTGGAAAAGAAGGTCATTTGGTAAAGAAGTGCCCTCAAATACTTGTTTCGGATGGTAAAGGCAAACCGAATTGCTTCTTCGGATCACAGTCTACAAAGAATGTTTCAGTTGGTAAAGGCAACACGGGTTGCTTATCTGGTTCAAGAGGTAAAAAGCACACATCGTTGAATGGTTGGATGAAAAACCCCCCATCCAAACCTTTTCATGTGAAGTCGGTTTCACACGATTCAAAGATGAAAATGATCAGAGATTCAAAACCAAATTCTTTTCCTTCAAATCTTAAACAGAAAAGTGATTTCCAAATAATTCTTTTAAATCAAATATAATTGAACTGAAACAAGTTTGGAAAATTAAAAAAGAAGAATACAGAAATCCCTGATATTTCAAAAGGTTGTGTGCTTAAGCAGGTTTCTTATATTAATGAAAAAGGAACTCCCAGGACTACGATGGCCTGGGTTCCCCTCTCTAACTAGTTTGTTAATGAGTGCGAGAACTGTTCAGGAGGCTTGTTAGTAATCCGGTTTACTGACAGAGATTGTTCCTAATTCGAATTTGAGGCGGAACAAACAGGTTAAGGTCATGGTATTTTATCCACAATCTGGATTTTTATCCGCATAATCACAGTTCTCACTTTACAATCACTGCATATTTCTTGATCATTCATTTCTTATCTTGATATTTGTGTAGTTTGGAAGACCTTCTTTGGTAAATTTCTATTTTTGTATAGTTTTATGAAAACAAAATAAAAAAATATTAAAAAAATAATTTAAAAAAAAAAACAATAGGTTTACAAAAATAAAAATTTAGGGGGAGAGTATATCAGTAATACATAAAAAATAAAAAAAAACTGGGAACTTGATTCAATATGACTGAGAAATGATGGTATATCATCTTGAAATGCTTGTTTTTGCATGACTTGCGTTTGTAAAATGAGAGATAATAATAACTGATGCTGTTATTTGATTCACATCTTATTTTTAATTACAAATAATAGAAAAACAAACAGATTCTTTAATGATATGCTTGGTAGACTTAGCCTGAAGAATAAAGTAGACAGTAGCATAATGATTTAAATTAAAATATATGCTTAACAATGTCTGGATTTACGCAATCATTTTGGCCTGCATGAAAATTGAGTCCTAACAAAAATTGGATTGAGAATTGATCTTTCACCCACCATGATACAAATCATATAAGCCATATCTTTGAGCCATGATTGGTGTATTTATGTGTCTTGTGTTTGTGCTAATCTCCTCTGTTGTACGGAAGTACTGACCTGGAGTGATGATCTTCTTTGCTGTATGATAGTACTGACTTGGAGCTCTCATCAGCACATGATTAAATGGTCATCTCCTTTGTTATACGTGAGTATAGACCTGGAGCTCTCACCATTTTGGTCTAAGTAGTGTCAAATCATCTAAACGATGAATTCATCACATAATGCAATGTTATGTTGATAATCACTTGCACACTAATGCACAAGCCTTGCTCTATAAAGATCTTAACAAAATTCAAGAAATCTTGAGGTTGGGTGAGGGTTTTTGCCAAATGATCGTGGGGTCCTAGCATTCTAAAGTATTTAATCGAAACTTAACGAATCATCTGTTGCTTGTTGAAAAAGATAGGGCATGGGTTTAAGTGGACAAAAATATCAGCAATCGTTATTAATCTGTTTGAAAATTTCAAAATCATTCAAAGATTGTGATTAGATTCAGTTATCCGTGTGATCTCATTGCTTGTCGATGTTTAAATTCATCTTTGTGCTAAAGTATATCTTGAGGATGTGATCTCATGATCGATTCAGCTTTCGGTAATTAAAAAAATTATATACAAAAAAAATACATAAATAAAAAAATATTATAATAAATATATATAATAAAAAAATTATAATAAATTTTAATTTCAAAATTTCTTTTAGGTCTTCCTTATTATGCTGTTACAATGTTATCATTTTTCATGCATTTTATAGAAATTGCGCACAACGAACATGGGTTCGCTTGTTTTCACACATAGATAGACACGGGTTTATTTTGTTAAAATGAAATGATCTAATTAGAAATGTTGAGATTGTGTTGGTGATTGTGTTTCAGAATTTTTGCTGTAAGTGATGGCCGATCATCAGTTGAGCAGTGTACCTGATCAGAGAACCTGTTCCTCAAGTTTGCAGAAGATACCGAGCTAGGAATCCTCCTCCTACATCTTCTGAAGCACTCAAGATTAGAGATTTGGGAAAGCTGTTCCAATATTCTCACAAAGAATGCACTCAAAAAGGGGGAGCATATAAATAGGATGAGCTTATGAGATGAATAATTTTTCTCATCAGATTTCAGAAAGCTTCAATTTGAAGATCTTTCTAATGTTGACTATTCGGTGCTGATTTCGTTTGAAGACGTTGATAATGATATATTAAGGGGAAGTATTGTTGGAGCTGTACAAGATAGTCTATATTATCAACACAGTCAAAGTCAACAAAAGTCAACGTCACGGTCAAAGTCAACACAAAAGTCAAACCCGACATGTTCAAGACGAAGAACCGAGACGAGACGTTGAAGATTTAGATGACTAGGAGTTTTATTGTAATAAATATATTTTGTGTAAACAAAATATATTTTATCTTGTTTTAGTCATTTTTATGTTTTATATGTTATTTCATTAAATAGCCTAAGTCTAGGGGGTTAAGTGCAATTAGTGAATATTATATTTACTATAAATAGGATAATTGTCATTAGTGTTGACTAATGGTTGAATGACCAATAGATTGAGGGATTACTTGTAAAGATATTATTAACAATCTAATTGAAGATCAAAGGGGTTTTGATTGTGATTATCATATTTGATCTATAATTTTCATGATTTGATTCAAGTTTGATTATCCTGGATTTACAGTAAAGTTTGGTGTAGGCATTCAGCTTTGGAGGTGCACGTAGGGCCTTCATTTCTGATAAACAAGCTGCCCATTCAGCCTTCTTTATATCAAAATTAGCATTTATAGCTTGGGCTTTACTTTCATCATTTGCTTTCTCTTTTTCTATCTCATCAAGCTTAACAAAAGTATCACTGCCAAAAGTTTCACCCAAGTCTGGGATAACGTTGCCCTTAGGGTCAGTGTACTGTGGATAGTAGTCAGACGTGACATCCTCAATCTCAATCTCATCCACCCCTTGTAGCTCCTCGTCACTCAAAACTTCTACTTCCGGAGCATCTTTGACAAGCTCATCTGGATTTAGTCTAAACATATCAGCGAGCTGCTCATCGGTCAGATCATGAATGATTTCTCCTCCCTTTGGAGTGTAGCTCACAGACCTTCTCACAATCCCTTGCAAATCAAGAATCATAGTTAGTTGAGTCTTGACTTGCTAAAGGGGAACGACATCATAATCCTCAGCCCGTGGAATCGCTTTTGCCCTGATCATGTGTTTCTTCAGCTAGAGCTGCAGAGGACGCAACTCTTTTGGAGCGCCTCTCCTGTGCTGCTTGATTTGAGGCTGATGCAGATGCATCACCTTCTTGATCATCCTCCTCATCATTGTCATCTCCTTTTCCCTTTCCACTTCCTCCAGCTTCCTCGTCATCATCATCTTCTTCTGATTCATCATCTGTCAACTCATCATCATCATCTCCACCATCATCTCCATCATCTTTAATCTTAAGGGGCTCACCCTTGGTTCCCTTCAACCTCAACATCAGCTTTTTGTTCTTCTTCTCCAACCCTCTATCCTCTTGACGGATGCCATCACAAGCTCATTTTGAGCCTTCGGGCATGGTGAGCTCGAACTAATGCTCTCTCATGAGCAGCGTTCTTCTTAGTAAGCTGAGCAATCTGCTTGCCTTGTGCGGTATTGACCGCCATCAGCTGATTCATCTAATTGGCTCTTAGATCATCTGTCGCTAGCAGCTTGAGCATCAGTCTGTTTAGGCTCGCCAACTGTTCCTCTATCCCAACAGTGGGTAGAGTAGAGCCCTATGTAGGGGGAATTGGGTGGATGTGCCAGCTTAGGAAGTAGTGAATGTAGTGGTGGATGTGGTGTAGATGGGAGTAGGATAGGAAGTGGAGTGTGGTGGAATTGATTTGGGTATGGTGGGTGAGGTAGGTGTGAATGTATGAGTGGTGGTGGGAGTGTCAGTGGCAGTGTGGGTAACAGTGGTGGTGATGTGAGGAACAGTGGTGGTGGCAATGGCTGTGGTGGTGGTAGTACTGATCAAGGTAATCTTCTTCCTCTTACTCTTCTTGCCATAAGGATGAGCCATCCTCTTCCTCCTAGAACCCTTGGCTATAGGGGCTCCCCTGAGCTAATCGGCTAGTCGGGTGTGTATGTTGGATCTGTGACATCAGTGTCACCACCTTTAATACCAGCTTGGCATCCACCAACTGCCTCTTTCCCCTTCTCGGTAGCCACAACCCGACTCCCGACTCTCCTGGTGAGAGGCTCATCATCAGACTCATCCTCTTCTTCTACCAAGAAGTCTTGGTGGAAAGCAGCCTGCTTAGATCAACCAGGAGTAGCTGAAGTACTGTGTGGAGGTGGTGGAGATATTGTAGACGTGTCGGTGGCCCATGATTGACTGGGGCTAGCATCTCCACCTCATTGACCATCATCATGGTCTTCATCATCGTCGTCATCTTCATCGGTAGGTACCACTATGGGCTCAACGTCTGAGTCACTGTCATCATGATGCCACTTCTTACGAGAGGGCGCCACGTAATCCTCGTAGGCCAAATGGCCAAACAGTCTCCTGACCGGGGGCTTCACCTGCTTCCCCCGGTACACCTTCAGCCTTCCCAGAGTGGTGTCATCAATCACCTCTAAAATCATAGCATCGTCGTTCTCCTTAGGCAGCAGAGGAAGCTTCTTGTCTATGATCATCTGCAAGAACCTTGGATACATACAAAAGCCTTCCGTGCCTTTGGCCTCGATGGTCTCTATCAAGTACGAGAAGAGCATGCGTGAGAAACTGAACGGGTGGTTCAGGTGCAGTGCAACATATGCATTCTGGATTTGGTCGGACATCTCATCGAATCCTCCACATCTGGAGGCTATGCACTTGAGGATCACATGGGACAAATACTTGAACTGTGGCACTTTCCCAGAAAGCCTGCTGAATAGACCAATATGGTGTGCATGGAGTAGAAATGGCCTTGTAGATCCTCGATCTACGCAGGAAGGCAATAATCCCAGTGAACTCAGAAGCGTTCCATGATGCAGCATCTAGATGAGCACAGATGTTATGCTTAGTGCTCATAGTCCATCTCTCAGCCATATTGCTGCAACACAAGAAACATATACATTAGATTTGTTCATAAGAGATAACAGATGAATTTTAGCTGATTTTGATCTACTAGTTCAATCGTGCGATTGAACCATACGACTGAGTTCAGTCGTACGATTGAGCCAGCGACTGAACTTAGTCGTATGTTATGCCATGTGGTTGAGTCAGTCGTGCGACTGAGTCACCGATTGAGTCACTCGTGCGATTGAATCATGCGTCTGGCTCAATCGTGCGACTGAGGTTCATATTGCGTGTCTATTCGCATCTTGCTCTGTTCGACACCATAAATTTAAATCTTTGTCAAAACGTTACATTACACTTTGTGTTTAGATTCATTAGGTTCGCAGGCACTCGATATAGCACTTAGTGTCATTTAAATCAACGTTTATGTCCATTAAACTGGTCTATTTTAGAGTATTGTCCCGGTTCTTGATTTTAAACAATTTCGGTCATTGTGGGATTGATTAATCCATTCTTTTGACCATATTCCAGTTTCAAAGTACCTGAAGATGAATAGAAATCGGTTGGTATCACAATCAGAGAAAAGTCACAATAATCGAAAATTTGGGCAGAGTGTCTGGTATTAGGCGGTTTTTAAGAGTTTTGAAGGGTGGTAGGGACTACGACCAACTGACCCCGTTTTTATACTGTTTTAAGTTTCAATCGTGCGACTGGACCCATACACATGATTCATTCGTGCGACTGGGGTTCAGTCATGCGACTGACTCAGTCTCCTTCATCCAGTCGTACGATTGGTCCATTCTTGTGATCCAATCGCATAGTTGATCCATACTCATGGTCCAATCGTGTGATTGGATCATAATTATGGTCTAATCGTGTGATTGGCTCATACTTATGGTTCAATCATGCGATTGGCTCATACTTATGATTCAATCGTACGGTTGGCTCATATTTATGAGTTTGACTTCATACATTTCCATACACTCAAACTTTAACTTTTGATTTATAATATTATGACCAATGATCATCTCAGACTTGACCTTTTTAACAGAAAATCATTTGATCACCTCAGACGTGATCCTTTTAATTGAGAGCCGATTGGTCACCTCAGACGTGGCCCTTTTTAATTTAGAGCCAATTGGTAACCTCAGACGTGACCCTTTTTAATTTGTGATTCACAGAGTTCATCTAGTTATATAGTCCAACATCGACGCAAAGAAGATAACGAAAACAGAAAACAACTTGGATTAAAACAAAACAAGACATATTTTTGTGTTTTGGTTTGAGGTGGATTGAAACCTTTTAAAAATCATTTAACCGATTTTGCCTCCTGAGCAGAACAACTTCAATTTATTTTTATCATATCTGGAAAGATTCATATGAAATCATACAGGTATATCATAATCATTTCGGACCCTTTTATATGTACTTGTATACTAGATTCTTATTTTTCTGAGAGTCAATAACACTTGCAGGAAATCATACTAGAGCTATAAGTACACATTATGATTTTGACTGTCGAGAGTTGCAGCCACGATGATTGTCAGTATATTTGTCCACTTAAATCCATACACAGATTTTTGACTCACATTAGTGATGAGTTAGGTTTTATTATTTCAACAAGCATTTGTAGATCCCACACTTATATGGTAATCAACATTCCTCAGGAGATTTTGAGCGGTCTACGGGTATTTGACAAGAAGAAACTATTCTAAGAGCTTTCAAAGAGATGCCAAGCCTCAGGTCAGTGCCATCGCACAACAGAGAGGCGCAAACAACAATGAATTCTAGAATATTTAGGTTATGCTTATCCTCAGGTCAGTGTCATCGCACAGCAGAAAGGCACACAACCTATCTTCTTGTTAGAGCACTTTTTTTTCTTTTAACACATAACGCACCAACTACATTAGTCATTAGCTTGATTGCGCTTAACATTTTTCCATGTGCTTTGCTCATTTTTATGGTCATCCGCACACATTTGTGGCGTTTATTTTGCTCGTCACCCCTTATTGGATATGCATTGATTGTGTTAACCAGGGATAAGATGAAAACCCACAGCAAGTTAACCAAATTAGTTTTAATTTGATGCACTAATGAAGTCTACTCGTCTAATGTGTTGAATCTACCAACACATCATATAATGAACTAGCAACCCCTAGGCTTACTTTCTCTATGATACCTCAGTAGCAGACTAGTTTACTATCATTTTTTGTTTATTTTGCTTAGACTTCTCAGACTTGTAATATGAATATAGCATTTTGTTCATTTAAATCCTTTTGAGTCCCAAACAATTAGTTCCCTGTGTACTATCATTTTCTATAATTTTTGAATCAAATCACAGATTTGATTTCTTTGCTTTCAGCTTTTCTACCCACCCCCCCTTTTTTTAAGTAATTGAATACTGAAACTAAACTATTCTCCCCCTAAAATTCTAAAACCGAAAAAGTTTTTGTGTTTTTAAATTTTAAAAGACTGGAAAAGAAAATTAAAAAAGAAAATAAAAATAAAAAATAAGAAAATTTGTCGGACTAAGAACTCGATTCTTCTGGAATCACATCACTTTGCTTTTTCACGCCATTGACCTCCAAAAGATAGAAAAACCAAGGTTTGTCAAATGCTTTTGTGTAGAGGTCGGCGCGTTGAAAATCCGTATTAATTTTAACAACACCGATTAATTGCTTTTCAAAACAGTCACGTATAAAGTGATATTTAATACTGATGTGTTTAGTTTTTGGGTGTTGGATCGGATTTTTGGTGACAGCTATTGCAACAGAATTATCAACCAAGATAGGGGTGTTAGAAAATTTCAAACCGTAGTCTCACATTTGCTGTTGAATCCAAATGATTTGTAAACAGCAACTTGCAGCAGCAACATATTCAGCTTCACAAGTTGACAGAGCAACAGATGTCTGCTTCTTACACTGCTAGGTGACTAAGCGTCTTCAAAGAACTGACATCCCGCTAATGTTGACTTGTAATTCATCTTGCAACCAACATAGTCCGAGTCACTATACGTGTAAGCTCAAAGTCATCATCATGAGGATACCACAACCCGAGTGTTGGAGTACCCTTCAGATAACGAAAGATCCTTTTTACCCCGATTAGATGATTCACTTTTGGTTTAGCCTGATATCTGGAACAAAGACACATGGCATACATAATATCAGGACGAGAGGCTGTGAGGTACATCAGAGATCCGATCATTCCTCGGTACATAGTGGCATCTACCAGATCACCACTTTTGTCGGGTGCTACATCGTGGTTCGTGGCAAGTGGAGTCCCAACAACTGTTGCATTCTCCATGTCAAACCAAGGATATCTCCTACATATTTGGACTGATGCAAGAAGATTCCATTTGGTGTCTGATCCACCTGTAACCCAAGAAAGAACTTCATCTCTCCCATGGCACTCATCTCAAACTCAGCTTTCATCACTCTTTCAAATTCTTTACACAATGCTTCATTTTTGGAACCGAAGATTATGTCATCCACATATATCTGTACCAGTAGTAAATCATCATCTTTCTCTTTGATGAACACCGTGCAGTCAATAACCCCTCTGCGAAAACCATGTTTCAGCAGATGAGTAGAGAGTTTCTCATACTAGGCGCGAGGGGATTGATGAAGTCCATAAAGAGCCTTGTCCAGTTTGTAAACTCTATCCCGATGATAAGGATCCTCAAATCCTTCGGGTTGACTGACGTACACCGTTTCACGGACTTCACCATGAAGGAATGCACTTTTCACATCCAATTGATAAACTTTGATCTTCATGTAGGATGCATAGACTAAGAAGATACGAATTACTTCCATCCTTGCCACAGGTGCAAAAGCTTCATTGTAGTCAATGCCTTCGACTTGTCTAAACTCTTGAACAACAAGCCGAGCCTTGTTTCTAATTATAACCCCTTGGTCATCTTTCTTACACTTAAGAACCCATTTAGTGCCAATCACCTTTGCCCCTTTTGGTCTGTCCACAAGAGTCCATGCTCCTAACTTCTTGAACTAAAGGAGTTCTTCTTGCATAGCACTAACCCATGCCTGATCGTTTAAAGCTTCACTTACATATTTTGGCTCAAGTTGAGACATAAAACATCGATAAGCTCCATCGTGTAGATATCCTTTTTCCATGATTGCGGCATAATCAACTGAGTATAGCCGATTTTGTGTCTGAACTCCCGATAGAATATCCCCGATGATGTTGTCCAGGGGATGATGCACATTAACTCGAGTTCTGGGAGTGGTGGGAACATCTATCTCATTATCCAGATTTTGAATCCCAGGTTCAGTTTCTGTGGCTGTTGGAGTATGGGGTTCAGAAGTTCCAGAGGCATCAATATCAGATGCTTGTGTACTTTCGGTAGTGGGAACCTGTTCCTCCTGGTCCACATTTGCAGTCTCAACTGCTTCATCATCAGAGGAAGACTCACTTACTTCAAGCTCTCCCCCTGAAGGGCTAGAAGTATCTTCTAATGGAACCGATGATGTCGGGTCTAGTGGAGGAGTATTCAGAACATCGTACATCATTCGAGCAGGTAACTCATCATCAGAATGAGAAGGAGGTAGATTGAAGGACTTGAAGAATCCATCATAGTCAAAGAAGAAGGAAGGTCCTTTGCCAGCAGGGGGGATGCTATATCTTTGGACATCAACATTGCACCACACTTCTACCTGACCCGTTGAGTTGTCATAAACTCTCTTGTCTGGTATACTATATCCGAGAAAGATACCTTCTCCTGCCTTCTCACAAAACTTCCCGGTTTGAGTTTTCTTTAACATCATGCACGATGCTCCAAATGGTTCTAGATACTCCAAGTTGGGTTTACGTCGCTGGAGAAATTCATAACACGTTTTTCCATGACGTTTGACCACTAAGACTCGATTGGGAGTGTAGCATGCATTAGCCACTGCCTCGTTCCAGAATTGAATGGGCAGCTTAGAGTCGGCTAACATTGTCCTTGCTGTCTTTATCAAGCTCTGATTCTTTCTTTCAGAAACCCTATTCATCTTTGGAGTGTAAGCAGAAGTAAATTGATGAACAATTCCTTTCTCTCGACAGAATGCCTCCATCCACTGATTCTTGAACTCTGTTCTGTTGTCTGATTGATTTTTTCTTACTTTTAGCTTGTAGAGTGATTCCAATGTAGTAACTAGATGCTAGAATGATTCAAATGTCTTTGACTTTGCTTTCAGAAACATCACCCAATAGAATCTTGAGTAATCATCAGTTACTATAAAGCAGTACCAATTACCAGCAATGCTCTTTGTACTAACTGGGCCAAACAGATCCATGTGTAGAAGCTCGAGAGGAATGTCAATAGAATTGACTTTCTTTGCTTTGTGAGACTTTTTGGTCTGTTTCCCTTTCTTACATGCTACGCAGAAATCTGGGAGTTGGAAATTCTTGACTGTAACTCTATTCACTAAATCATTCTGAACCAGATGATTTATCTTCCTGGGATTAATGTGTCCCGTTCTCCTATGCCAGGAGACTGAATCCCTCTCTGTTGCCTTTGACAAGAAGCACTGGGCAGTAGACTCAGTTGTGGAGGCTTTTGATAGATCCAAGACATACAGATCGTTATATCTTGAAGCTGACATTAGATTTTTATCCTCCTCGACCACATACTCCTTCTTTAACATGTAGCACTTCTTGTTGTCAAACACAACTTTGAATCCTTTATCACAAATTTAGGAGATAGAAAGCAAGTTGTTTTGCAGTTGTTGAACGTAGTTGACCTTGTCAAACTTCACTTTCTCCTTTCCCACTTCGCCTTGAGCGGTGATGTAACCTCCTTTATTCCCAGCGAACGATACGTGTCCCCCTTTAATTTGCTTGACGTTGAAAAGGAGAGACGAATTCCCGGTCATGTGCCTGGAAGCCCCACTATCAATAATCCAGGTATTAGTGATAACGCTGTAGCGGACACCCTGCACATACAAAGGAATTGATTAGTTCAGGTTTGGGACCCAAGCCTTAACTGGCTTGGGTGTCCCAGATGTATCACACATCATGAACTCAACCCACTGTCCTTCAGAGGATGAGGGTACATCTTTCGTCTTCTTATTCTCACTATCAGACAGATTACTTGTTCTGATCTTCCATAAACCAGTTTTGTGTAAGGCCTGTTTGTGGTAAACAGACGACTGGCTTATGGTTTGAACTTTAGGTTTACTAATAATCTTAGGTGTAACCTTAGGTGACACATTAGATCTAATTTCAGAAAATCTTGGTTTTTCATCAAAAAGTTCAATTTTCTTTTTAGGTGTCTGATAATAAGGACAATTTGGAGAGATATTTCCTCGTTTTCCACAACTGTAGCAGGATCTTCCTTCAACAGTTTGAAGAAAGTTGTGATGTGGGGTTGAGTTTGGTAAGGGTTTGAGATATGTCCGGTTGGGTTGTTTCTCTTCCTTTGTAGATGTTTCACCTTCTTTAACAAATGGTTTTGACATTTTGAACAGTCTTTCACTTTCATTTTAATAGGAGTGTTGATGGATTACAGTCGACGTTTAGGTTCACTGAAAAAGACCTTTTAGGTTCTGAAATAGATGTTTGTGAACCTGACTCTAATTTAACCTTTTCGATTTTATTACCCAAATCCTCAACAGGTATCTTATCTTTCGATCCCAAAGTAGAATCCTTCTGTTTAGTGACAGATTTCACATGTTTACCCATAGAATCTGGATCACTGACCAGAGGAGTAGACACCACATGATCCTTTACTGGGTTATTATTAATTGGTCTACATTTAGTGTTCAAAAGGATTTCATGTGGTGGAGGTACTACCTTATAACCCAGACCTTCCCCTGCATTTCGTTCTTTCACTAGGTTCTGAACAATACGAGAAGAACTTGCCAAACTGTGCAGTTTTTGTTTTAATTAATCAACTTCGACTTGCAAAACTGCTTTTTCCTTCTTAGTTTCCTCTAAAGAATTTAAATAGAACTTGATGTCATTTGATTGATTTAAGGCAACAACCTCAGTTTCCCTTAGTTGTTTCTCCAACAGTTCTATCTTTTCTTTGAAGCTGCACTCATTTTGTTTTAAAACACGATGTGCTTCAGTGCAGAGTTGTAAATCATTTACTAGATTATCATTATGTTCTAATAACCTAGCAAATTTTATATCAGTGCTTTCCCTAAATTTATCACATTCAATACATGCATGTTTTTCAAATAATTCGTCTTTAGAACATACCTTTGTAGAACTAGACGAATCAGCCATCAAAGCAGTGTCAGACTCTTCGGTGACTAGAGATTCTGAGTTTGTAGCACTTAGCTCTTCTTCAACCAAATGATCAACGACATTCATAGCTTCTTCGATATCTGAAAGTGAATGCTCACCTATCATGTCTCCTTCACTTGCAGATCCATCATCCAATGTATCAACTAAAGCAATGTTTGATTCACTAAGAAACGAATCGGAAGGACCAGTCTTGTCCTTCATCACCTTGAGCAACCAAAGCCTTAGCCCCTTGACTTGAAGATGAAGCTCCAATCTTATCCTTGTCTTGTCGGTTGAATGTAGGAAAAGGATTTCCATTTCCAATCTTCTTTGGCTTTACGCACTCACGTTTGAAGTGCCCCTTTCACCACAATTGAAACACAGTGACTTTGGTTTTGTCAAATCCAAATGTTGTATCTTTAGTGGCAACCAAATTTTGCCCCGTCTTTTTAACAAACTTCTTCGCTCTTCTAACAGCACTAGCCAAGGCCCACATAATATCCATGCGTTCTAGCTCAGTTTCATCAACTTGCTCGTAGTTCTCGTCAGCAAGATGACAGTTTCCATTCTTACCAGCAACTAATCCATCATAAGATTGAACAAAAGCAGCTAGAAGGTCCATGTGCTCTTTAGCAACTTCCACGGTGACATTTCCAAGATTCTCGATCTTTAACTTTGTAGTATTTGCCTCAGGAACTATGTATCGGGGTCTAGATGACCCTGATGTTATGGTTCTTGATGCACTGCTTTGGGAAGGAGCAGAAGAGCTAGACACAAACGCCGTTTGTAGTGGTGCATCTGAAGCAGCCGGAGTTGGAACTGAGTTGTATAGTGCAAGATACTGAACATAGGATCCTTTCTTTGACTTGTATTTCATACGTAGTTCTTCCTCCCTTAACTTCAAAATAAAATCATTTATGTCTATAGTAGCGAGAGTGTCATTTTGTCTCAGATTAGACACAAATGGATCCCATTTGTCTGGTAGACCATCAGCAAAACTAGAGACTTTATCTTCCATGGATGTGGTCACGCCATGAGTGTGCAACTCACTCATCATATGATAGAATCGATCAATGATGTCATCCAAGCTTTCATTCCCAATCGAAGAAAAATTGTCAAATTCTTTCTTAAGAGCTTTTGCCTTCAGTGCTTTCAGAGTTGAATTTACTTCGTATCTCTTTTCCAAGGCCTCCCATAATTTCTTAGACTGCTTGTTCTCAGAGAACTGATGAAATATGTCCTTAGGTATAGACTGAGTCAACAAGGCATATGCTTTTTTTTCAGCATTATGCAGAGTCTTCTGGGATTCACTCATTCCCCCCAAAGTCAATTTAACTCCATTAGCACTGACTAGTTCGTGTAACCAGTCTCAATGGTTGTCCAAAGGTTTGGATCAACTCCATTCAAGTAGATTTCAAACCGTTGTTTCCACTGTGGGTATTCATCCGAAGTTAACAACTTTGGCGGTTTGTTGTGGTTTCCAATCTCATTCTCCAGAAGTAGAAGGTTCTGGATACGCGAGTCCTTTCCAGCAGTGATGCAGCAAACTGGTCCTCCAATTTTTTTAAACTTGGTAAACTTGGAACATGACAGATTCACTCGTGCGAATGAGCTATGCGAATGGGTCACTCGTGCAAATGAAATATACGAATGAATTCAATCGAGCGATTGGATTCAGTCGTGCGAATGAGCAGGGCGATTGTAATTAACCGACTGGAGTTGCTTAACCGTCCGAATTAGAGATACGACTGAGTTCAATCGTACGAATGAGAGTACACGAATGGGTTCAGTCGTACGAATGGTCCAATCGTGCGACTGAAGGCTGCTGTGTTTGAAAAATCAAATATTTGAACACTTTGACACAAAATACGAATTTTCCAGAAACCCTAATCTGCCGTTTGATGAACAATCGAAACTTTAACACATGCAATCGTCAAAAACACTTTTTGAAGCAAAAAGGTGACTCTTTTGATTGAAAACGTTTGTTTTAACACCAAAACCAATTGAATCCACGTAAAATCACGAGCCAAAGCTTTGATACCACTTGTTAGGATCGTTTTCTTACGGAGTACTTGTCACACCCCCGCTAAAAGCGGAAACACGGGGATGTAACGAGATCGGGATCGTCATAACACATGGTAAGCGATAGAGATGCAATATAATAAATGATGACAAGCGTGTCATGACGACACCCGACAACAAGGGGACTTGTGTCGTGTTTAGTCAATATTCACGACAACATAGCCATAAGCATAAACCTGATAATGAATCAGATAACCAAATAAAGATGAAATTGTAATGTGAATTCCCACAACCCGAGAACAAGTATTAAAAGATTGTAATTGTTTACACAGACTACACATTGTTCAAGATAATTGTTGTCAAAACATGTTTAGTCCCAAAAATGCATCCTAGGGTCTCCACTAAGGCAGCACACCTAGATTCCTCAGTTTGCATGATCACCTGAAAAGATATGCTCAAAATGGTCAATATAATTGTTGGTGAGCTCGCAGGTTTAAGTAATAAAAGAGTAAGTGATGCTGTATATAGTAAGTGATGTGGAATACCGTGAATACAGTTATATAAACAAGTAAAATCACATGACAATGAGATTTGCAACCAAACCTAGCGACGTACACAAAGATATTGTCGGCATATATTCACCCAAGGGCCCGTTCCTGGCCACTGGTGGTACCAACTACTATACCATTGAACAAGGGTGGGGGTGTCAACCCAGTAGTACTACCAATACCTAACCGTCGGTTCCCACACTGGAATCAAATAGTTGCAAAGATAGAACCACACAGCAAACCCAAGCATGTATCAGATAAGTACTTGTAAACAGTATCACGTTGATTCCTTGTATGTAAAATGTAAGTAAGTTGTACAGCATAGAAAATGGGTGAGCATACTTTCCCCCCAAGTTGTAATTGATTGAAATATTGTATAAGCGTAAAAGGGGCCACAAAACTCACTTGTTAAGTGGTAAGTATGTAAGTTCAATGTATCCAAATGTCGTATGCAGATAAACGGTCAAACACCTATTGACAATTATTGTTAAGCATTAATGATATGAAATAAGCGCATAATAGTGCTCGGTCGGTTCGGGTTGTATCGGCTGGGTTGTGTGTAACTCACACAAACAGACACACATACTAGACCTTATGTAGATCCAAGTACTAGACATTGTCGCCATTGTTGATGATGTTTGAGTAAAAGTTTCATTGTTATTGAAGAAGTATTAGATAAATGTCAATAGTTATAAGTCGGTTGATAGTTGTAAAACGTTAGTTTGATTTGATTTGAATAGTATTTGTGCCCTTTTTAGCGTTGACTTTAATCTTTGTGGCCGAGCAATGACAACTGTGTTAATGTTACCTCAACATCACACGACCTACACACACCACGCACAAGAGGGAAAATCACACACAACAATTGCAGTCGCATGACAGGACCAGACGCACGACTCAACCCCCATACGCACGAATCAACCCTCAATCGTGCGAATCAGCTTCATTCGTACGATTGAGCCTTCATTCGTATGACTGGCATTCAGTCGTACCACAACAACACTCAATCGCACGACTCACCTCCATACGCACGAATCAACCTCAATCGTGCGAATTAGCTACTTTCGTACGATTGAACCTTCATTCGTGCGATTGGACTCCATCGTGCAAAACACACCACAATCGCATACACTCAGTCGGTCACCTGACTCATCGCACACATTCATTCGCTCGCATGACTCAATCGCATACATACACACAGTCGCACGACTCAATCGCACGACATACCCAGTCGCACAACTCAGTCGCACGATTGACTCAGACGCATGGCTCAGTCGCACGACTCACCCAGTTGCACGACTCAATCGCATGACAGACCCAGTCGCCTGGACAGCAGAATCGCGAATGTGGTCGGGCTGAGTAGCCTTTGGCTGCTCCAAACACGAGTTTTACACAACAGTACTTCCAGAAACACTCTACAACACACATACAAACATGAACACAAGCAGAAAAACCTCACACGCACCCACACGACCTCATGTGTTCGGGTTGAACCCGAACACCCGAAACCCTAGTTTGGACAGCCGTGAAAAAGCAAGAAAATGGACAACCAAGGTTGTTTACCTGCTAGAAAGGAGTAGAGTAGGCTGTAGATGAAGTCTAGACGACAAAAACGAGACCAAGCGGGTCGGATTTGGTGCTAAGATGAAGAAATGGTGTAGAGAGGATGAAGAAGATGAAGTAATGGGTGTTTAGGGCTGGGAATGGGTTTATATACCCAGCCCAAGTTTACAAAATGACAAGTTTAGTCCCTGCACTTAACCCCCGAGTTTCCCAAATTTGTTTCGGTTGAAAAACGACTTTATTAGGTTAATTATATTAATTATAAAAATGTATTTAGTGATATTTATAACTTGAAAAATGGTTTCTTAGTGACGTTTATTATATATAAAAATTGTTATATTTAGCGGTTACGATGTTGAAAGTTTTAAAAAGTTTTTAAAGATAACTCATTCACAATGAAAGCACAAGCACAACGATGATAAAGCAAGCATGATATCCACATAAAGAGTTAATAAAGATGAGGAATGATTGATCGAAGAATAGTTAACGGAAACCACGTTAACTGACGGACATTAAGGTGACGGATGTCACAGTATCCCCCAGTTGAAAGAATTTCGTCCCGAAAATCAGCTGGAGTTAGGTCCAAGAGTGTCATCCTCGAATAGATGTGGATATTTGAGTTTCATTTGATCTTCTCGTTCCCATGTAAACTCTGGCCCTTGCTTTGAATTCCACCTTATGCGGACAATAGGTATTCTACTACGCTTCAGTTGCTTGACCTTTCGATCCATGATCTCAATGGGTTCCTCAACAAAATGAAGCTTTTCATCAATCTTGATTTCCTCGATTGGCACGTGAAGGGATTCATCGGCCAAACACTTCTTGAGGTTTGACACGTGAAAAGTATCATGCACACCGCTGAGTTCTTGTGGCAACCTTAATCGGTAAGCCACTGGACCGATTCTTTCTGTAATCTCGAATGGTCCAACGTATCTTGGGGCTAACTTCCCTTTCTTTCCAAATCGAACGACTCCTTTCCTAGGGGAGACTTTAAGTAAGACTCGATCCCCAACGTTGAATTCTAGAGGCTTCCGACGGTTGTCGGCATAGCTCTTTTGGCGATCTCTTGCAGCTTTTAGTCGATCCTTAATTTGAAAGATCTTGTCAGTTGTTTCTTGAATGATCTCTGGGCCTGTTAGCTGACTTTCACCAATCTCGGCCCAACAAACGGGAGATCTGCATTTCCTTCCATACAACGCTTCGAACGGAGCACATCCAATGCTAGTATGGTAGCTGTTGTTGTAAGAGAACTTGATCAATGGTAGATGAGCATCCCAACTACCACCAAAATCGATTACACACGCTCTCAACATGTCTTCTAGCGTCTGTATAGTTTGTTCACTTTGGCCATCTGTCTGAGGGTGATAGGCGGTACTCATGTCTAATCGAGTGCCCATCGCTTTCTGTAGTGTCTGCCAAAATCGTGAAGTGAATCGGCTATCACGGTCGGATATGATTGACACCGGTACTCCGTGCCGTGTCACGACCTCTTTGTACAATCTCGCCAACTTATCCATCTTGTAGTCTTCTTGGATAGGCAAGAAATGTGCTGATTTTGTCATTCGATCCACTATGACCCATATCGAGTCATGACAGCTGCTTGTTCTAGGGAGTTTGGTAATGAAATCCATAGCTATATTCTCCCATTTCCACTCGGGAATTTCAGGTTGCTGTAATAATCCCGATGGTTTCTGATGTTCAGCTTTAACTTTCGAACACGTCAAGCATCTGCTGACATATAAGGCAATGTATTTCTTCATGCCTGGCCACCAGTACAGATCCTTGAGATCGTGATACATCTTGTCCGCACCAGGATGAATAGAATATCGCGTCTTGTGGGCTTCATCCATGACTAAGGTACGTACACCTCCCCATCTGGGTACCCATATGCGATCCATGAAGTACAGTATACCGTCATCCTCGCAAATCATCTATTTATCTAACCCCCGGAATTCTTCTCCCGCAAGGTTTTCTTCTTTCAATGCCTCCCTTTGTGCCATTTGGATCTGGGCTTTCAAATTCGTTTGAATGGTCAATCCCAACGCTCGAGCACGTAGTGGTTTCACACGTTCTTTACGGCTTAAAGCATCAGCCACCACGTTAGCTTTCCCCGGATGATACCGGATTTCACAGTCGTAGACACTAAGAAGCTCTACCCAACGTCGCTGGCGCATGTTAAGTTCCTTCTGATCCAGAATATGTTGGAGGCTCCTATGATCAGTGAAGATGATGCATTTGGTTCCATACAGGTAATGCCTCCAAATCTTGAGTGCAAATACTACAGCGCCCAACTCAAGATCATGAGTTGTGTATTTCTTTTCGTGCACCTTAAGTTGTCGCGAAGCGTAGGCAATCACCTTATCCTTTTGCATTAGCACACATCCCAATCCTTGATGTGAAGCATCGCAGTATACCACAAAATCATCAGTTCCGTCTGGGAGGGACAGTATAGGCGCGTTACACAACTTCTCTTTCAATGTTAGGAACGCTTGTTCTTGTGCATGTCCCCAATCAAAATTCTTGTCTTTCTGAGTAAGCAGGGTTAATGGCTGAGCGATCTTTGAAAACTTCGCGATGAAGCGACGATAGTAACCGGCCAATCCTAAAAATTGCCGTATTTCTGATGGTGTCTGGGCGTATCCCATTTCTTCACCGCTTCGATCTTGCCGGGATCTACATGAATCCCGTCCTCATTAACCACATGACCCAAAAACTTCACTTCCCGCAACCAAAATTCACACTTTGAGAATTTGGCGAAAAGTTTCTCTTCCCGTAGCAGCTCCAGAATTGCCTGAAGGTGTTCTTCGTGATCCTCTTTTGATTGGGAGTAGATAAGTATATCGTCTATGAACACGATCACGAACTTATCCAAGTAAGGTTTGCACACCCGATTCATTAGATCCATAAACACAGCTGGTGCGTTGGTCAGCCCGAACGGCATGACCAAGAACTCATAGTGCCCATAACGAGTCCTAAACGCTGTCTTCGGTATGTCGTCCTCGAAAACCCTTAGCTGATGATATTCTGAGCGAAGATCGATCTTTGAAAAATACAAAGCTCCTTGCAGCTGATCAAACAGGTCGTTGATCCTGGGGAGAGGATATCGATTCTTCACGGTTAACTTGTTCAGTTCACGGTAATCGATGCACATGTGGAACGATCCATCCTTCTTTTTGACAAATAGTACCGGTGCTCCCCACGGTGAATGACTCGGTCGAATAAAACCCTTCTCCAGTACTTCCTGTAACTGACTAGACAACTCTTGCATTCCGGATGGCGCTAGTCGATATGGCGTTTTTGCTACCGGTGTAGCTCCAGGAACCAACTCTATACGGAATTCCACCTGTCGTGGAGGAGGCAAGCCAGACAAATCATCAGGAAATACATCTGGGTAGTCCCGTACCACTGGAATATCTACTAGTTTCCTCTCTTCGTCCTTCTTTTCAACCACATGAGCCAGAAAAACGTAGCACTGCTTTCGTAAACTTCGGCGTGCTTTCATGCAGGAAATAAGCTTTAAGTTCCTTTCCGGTCGTTCTCCCTGAATCTTGAGTACCTCCCCGTTTGGCATAGGGATTCGTACTATTTTGTCCCGACAGACAATCTCTGCTCCGTTTTGCGACAACTAATCCATACCCACAATCACATCAAAACTTCCTAGCTCAAAGGGTATCAAGTCTATGTCGAAGGCATGGTCCTCCAATGTTAACGAGCACTTCCTAATAATCTCATCGGCCTGAACAACCCTACCATTGGCCATTTCTACAGAGTAGCTAGTTTCTAGCCTACTAGGACTCAAATCAAGCAATTGCACAAACTCAGAAGATATAAAGCTATTGTCTGCTCCAGTATCAAATAATATAGATGCAAAGTGATGATTGAGTAAGTGCGTACCGTGACAACATTCGGGTCCTGACGTGCATCGTTGGCTCCAATGACGAATGCACGTCCCCGAGCTGCATTCCCTTGAGTAGTCGGGCCCTGATTTCCAGCGATAGCCATCACTTGCTGCTGGTTGTTTCCTTGCTGACCCGGTGCCCGATTCAGCCTGGGGCACATGTTCCTGTAATGATCAGGGCTTCCACACTCATAAGAAGCCCTTGCATTCCCGGCGGGGTTAACCGCGTTGACGGGTGCCACAAGATTCGGCGCAGTTCTACAGTCCCTCGCCAAATGCCCTGGGCGTCTACAGTTCACGCACACCCGGCACTGCGTTCCTGGGGGATGATGATAGTTGCACCTGTCACATTTGGGGTGCGGCCCCACATACTCTCTCTTGGTCTGAGACACGGCCACAAAATTCCTGGTCGTTTTAGCCCTCTTATCGAACTTCCCGGCACTCAACCGGCTCGTTTCCCCCACATCCTTTGTTAGGACCTGGTATTTGAACGAAATACCTAGTGATTAGCGTGTTAAACCAACTCAAATAGTGCGGAATCCTATTTGATTGGCGATCCAATCAGTGAGAACACACGAAGAATCAATCAAGGATTGAATCTAACGTTAGAAGTCGATTAGGAATCGATCTAATGTGCTCTGTGAACTTGGAGAACGATTTGGGAGGTCTCTGGACGGCTAGGGTACGTCTGGAATCGTAATGGGATGAATACTTACGTTTTTCCACGAATTGGGTCTATTTATAGGTTAGTATTGTTCAATCGTGCGACTGGGCCATAAGTATGGTTCAGTCGTGCGATTGAACCATGCGGTTGATTCATTCGCACAACTGAGTGTTCAGTCGTGCGATTGAGCCAATCTTATGTGTCAATCATACGACTGATCCAGTCTCCTGGTTCAGTCGTGCGATTGAGTCAATCGTATGAAGTTATTCATGCGTGTGGTCCATTCGCATGGGCCATTCGCATGAGAACTTCATTAAATTAAGTTTGAATGTTTTAATTTATATAACATAATGTGTAACCATTCAAACAATCACAAACCCAATCAATTCAATCACGACTCATTAATGAAATATTAAATATCACAAGTAACAAACAATTCATGTCATTTCATTAATCAATACGAATTACATCATAATCAGACAGACAAGATTCATTACATTACAAATCATGATCTAGGGACATACATGCATCAACAAACTCCCCCTTGGACCTAGATCTATCTAATCTCTTGTCTTCTGCATAACCTCCTTATACTTCTTGTACTTCTCCTCTTTGGTGACTCCTGCGTGAATCTCAAACGCAAAGCAAAGTCGTATAACATTTTGGAACTGGAGGGCTTGTACAATATCTTGCGTGTCATAGAACAGTGGCCACGTGTATAATGTATAGACATCATTAGCAGACAAGTTGGTTAGCCACATCGGGTCGAATACCCTGATTGTATCCATTTGGCCCTCTTTATTTAGAACTATGACAGCTTCAGCAGTTCTCCAATCATAGTACCACCATTTGAAGTGTGGAGTGAAGTCCTGTGGCATTTCCCTGAGAGGGATTCTCGACATAGTGCGCGGAGGACTCCACTTCAACACAATCTTGGGCTTGCTAGTAATGGCATCAACCTCAGACCTTCTTATGTACCTCGTAGGCTGTTGTGGTCTGAAGTTAACCCATCTGGTGTGGTACTCCTTCTTCAGGGCAGCCTCGAACCAGCCTGACATCTTTCTTGGGTCAGCATACAGCAGCTTTAGCTTAGCCAGCTGGTTGAGCTCAAAACCAGGTAGAGTCTTCAGATCATGTGGAAACCTGAAGTACTCTATGCCTTGTTCCCTCTTAACTGCATACGCGTTAAGGTCATCAAAATAAGCCCATGCAATAATCCTGCCTGACACCTTGTGGTGTTTCTTGACTCTATAGAGCTTGGTGTAGGCATCTTTCTTTGGTGCAGCACGTTGGGCTCTCACTTCTTCAAAACAGACAGCCCATTCAGCCTTTCGAATGTCTACGTCATCATTTGAGGCTTGGGCTGTTCCTTCAGTCTTTTCGGTTTCCTGCTCCATCTTGTCTAGTACCTCAAACGTATCACTGACTAGGGACTCACCCAAATTGGGGACCACATTACCCTCGTTGTCAGCGTACTGAGGGTACTCTTCTGCAGTAATATCTTCAACCTCAACTTCATCAACATCATTTAGCTCTTCATCACTGGTTGAATCAACTGTTGGAGCATCCTTGACGATTTCATCAGGATTGAGTCTAAACATCTCTGCCAGTTGCTCGTTAGATAGGTCATGAATTATTTCCCCTTCTTCAGGGGTATAACTCACAGACCTTCTTACAATCCCTTGCAGATCAAGAATCATGGTTAGTTGAGTCTTGACCTGTTGAAGGGGAGCAATGTCAAACTCATCCCTTTGAAAATTTGGATCTGTTTGATTTAAACATTCAACACATAAATAATTAGTAATTAATAAAACAGAATTACATTAACTTAATGTATATAAACATTCAAAACATTTGTTTTCAGTACATGATTCAAACACAAAAATAAATAAATACATAAGCCATCTAATCTGTACTTTTGTCTTGAATCATGGTCCTGTCGATTCTTCGATCTTCGTTCTTGACCGAAAGCAGAGGCCGATGCAGCCGCATCCCCTCCTTCTGCTTCGTCGTCATCATCCTTTCCTTCTGTCCTTTCTTCCTCTGTCTCTTCCTCATCCTCATCATCCTCCTCATCATCATCATCATCTTCATCGTCATCATCACCATCTCCATCATCCCCATCACCCTCCTTTATCTTCAAGGGCTCATCCTTTGACCCCTTTAACCTCAGCATAATGGTCTTGTTGGTAGTCTCCAACTCCTCTATACGTTTGGCTGATTGGGCCTGCTGGTCCTGGAGTTGGGACATCTCGACTCTCTGTGCCTCCATTAGCTGGGTCTGCTGCTCTATCACTCGAGCCTGCTCTGCCATCTGCTGAGACTGGGTAGCAGTCAGGTCGGTCAGCTGACGAATCTGAGCAGCTTTTTCTTCATCTGCAGCTAGCAGACGCATCACCATACGGTTTAGCGCCGACAGCTGCTCATCTACCCCGATGGGAGGTAGAGTAGATCCATATAAGTGTGATGGCTGGGCTGATGGCCCTGCATGATGTGAGGTGGTGGTGGTAGTAGCAGTGGTGAATATGGGTTGGTAAGTAGGTGCTGGTGATGTAGGTGTAAATGGTATGGTGGTGGATGGGAAGGGTACAGTGGTGGTAGGTGAGGTGGTGGTTGTGGTAGCAGTAGTGGATGTGGTGGCTGTGGTGATGGGTGGTATGACAGTGGAGGTGGTAGTGGTGGCTGTGGTGGTGGAAGTAGAGGCAGCAGTGGTAACGAAGGTCAGGCGACGCTTCTTCTTCTTCAGTCCATGGGGTTGAGCCATCCTCTTCCTCCTAGTCCCAGTGGAAGTGGATGCTCCCCCTGCAGCTCTGCCCACTGAACCCGGAGCATAGCTCGGGTCAGTCTCTCTCTCTGTGGAGTCCCGAGGGTGTTCACCAACCACCCTAAGCCCGTGTTCTATGGGAACAACCTTGCTTCCCACAGTCCTCGTGAGGGGCTCCTCATCCGACTCCTCCTCCTCTTGATCACCAACGACAAACTCCTGATGGAAACCGGCCGTCTCAGCAACCTCTCCGGCAGTGGCAGACCCCGGGGGAATAACATCTGAATCAGTGCCTCTAGGTGGAGCAGGCATATCATCCCCGGCATCGCCGCTATCATCATCATCAGAATCCATCTCTGGGAGGAGCAGCCTCTCATCATCAGAATCGCTGTCATCATGACGCCATTTGCGTCTGCCTGGCGCCACATACCTCTCGTTGGCCAAGTGGCCAATCAGTCTCTTCACTTGGGGCTTTACCTGCTTCCCCCTGTAAACTCTCATCCTGCCCAGAGTAGTATCATCCATAATCTCTAAGGCCACTGCGTCATGACTCTCTTTGGGCAACTGTGGCAGCTTCTCGTTGAAGACGAGCTGTAAGAATCTGGGGTACATGCAAAACCCCTCCTTTACCTTGGCCTCCAAGTTCTCCACCAAGTAGGAGAATATCATGCTGGAAAAACTGAATGGGTGGTTCAGAACCAGTGCCACGTAGGCATTTTGGATCTGGTCTGAGAGGTCGTCAAACCCACCCCTCCTCGATGCAACACACTTAAGGATCACGTGTGCTAAGTACTTGTACTGGGGGCTCAGGTTGCTCTTGTTGAGCACACCTGAGTTGATGTCCCCAGCGTACTTTATCCTCAGGAAGCATCCTCTCACTGTCAACGGATGTAGCCTAGTAGGATGATCAGTGTCGTCCCCAAACTCTAGTACCCTCTAGAGGTCGGCAGCAGTGATCTCAATATCATGGCCCAATATAGAGCTCCTAGTACAGTACGGCTCACGGGAGCGGTCCACAGAGGCATTCTCCCAGAATGCCTGATGGAGTGATCTATATGGCGTGCAAGGCGTGGAGATAGCCTTATGAATCCGGGACCGTCTCAGAAAGGCTATAATGTCGGTAAACTCGGCCCCGTTCCTGGTGGTGTGATCCAAATGAGCACAGATGTTGTGCTTTGGATTTATGGACCATCTTTCTGCCATTTTCCTGAAACACACAAGACATAGAACTATTAGTAACTAAGACATGAAAATTCTGTTCTAAGTGTAAAGTTAGAAATCATTCTGATTCATTCGTGCGAATGAATCATGCGACTGAAGTTAGTCGTCTGTTCTTTCATGCGACTGGACTCATTCTGGTCCATGTGACATGCGATTGGGTTCAGTCTGTTGACTGAGTCTGCGAATGGTTCAGTCGACCGACTGAGCTCAATCGTATGGTTCATTCGGCCGAATGACCCAATCGCAAGATTCAATCGTGCGATTGAAGTTCATCCGGACGACCAACCGCCTGTCTCAATAGTTCAGTCGCCACTCGTTCGAAACTTCAACAAATAAGTGTTTTACCCAATTAACCGGTTCAGTAGACTCGCATTCTCGTTACTAATAACCTATTTGACTTAATTTTAACGTTTTGCTTAGTTTTAATAGGTTATTAGGGCTTTCTTGTCTCGGTTCAAGTTTCACAGTCGAATAATCAAAATTAGGGTTCCAATCCTTCTGATTTCGGTGAAATAAGACTTCAATCTACCTGTATAATCAATGGCGAACGTCAGTGAATCAAAAGCGATGAGAAAACAAGGTCTAATAAAATTTTGGCAGCGTAACGGTAGGGAGTGCGATTTAAGGGCGATTTGGGTGTGATGAGTGAAATGCGATCGACTGTGCCCTTTAAATACTGAAGCTGGGTTCAGTCGGCCGACTGGCCTCAGTCGCCCAGTTCATTCGGGCGACTCAGGCTCAATCGTACGATTGGCCCAACCAGTCGCATGCAGTTGACCGACTGAGATTCAGTCGGTCGACTGGCTCAGTTGCGCCTTTCATTCGCATGTTCAGTTGACCGAATGAGTTTCAATCGGTCGACTGACTCATTCGCCCTCTTCCAATCGGTCGAATGGGCTATTTTGATGAGCCATTCGTGCGAGTGCGAGCCATTCGTGCGAGTGCAAGCCATTCGCATGGTTGGTCCATTCTCATGGTCCAATCGTGCGAATGGGTTACACTTAGTTAATTTTCTGCCATTTTTACCAAGTTACATTTAAACCCTTTTAATTAATTGAAATTAACGTTATGAGCTTTTGATCATCTCAGACATGATCATTTTATCTTGAAAACATTTTGATCACCTCAGACGTGATCTTTTTAAACACTTTAGTCACCTCAGACGTGACCCTTTTAAAAACACTTTGTCACCTCAGACGTGACTATTTTAAACTTTCAAAGCACATATGGTCATCTCAGACATGACCCTTTTAGTGAGTTGATTCCTTTCTGATTTTCCTGATGTAGTCCGACACACTAATAAAATTAAAATTTAAAAACGACTAACTAATTTAGAAACTTTAAACTAATTACACAAACAAACTTGTTTTTGGCTTTTTGTGAGAGATAAATCCAGAGATGGATATCTACGGAATTTGGTTCGGAAGTAGACAGCTTCAACTTGGATTGATCATATCTGGACCAATTCAATTTTGGAATCATACAGGCAAGTCAAATCATTTGGGACTTGTTATCAAAAATTTTGATGCTCAATTCTCGGTGTTCATCCAGAGTCGTTAGCAACTTAAGGAAATCATACTGAAACTCTTAGATTTTCACATTGATTTGAACTTTTGAGAATGTAGCCACAATGATTGTCAATATGTTTGTCCACTTAAATCCATACACAGACTTTTGACACTGACTGGTGACTGATTTAGGTTTAATTATTTCAACTGACATTTGTGGATCCCACACTTATATGGTAATCAACATTCCTCGGGAGCTTTTGAGCGGTCTACGGGTATTATTACAAAAAGAGACTATTCTTAGAGCTTTCAAAGAGAAGCCTGTCCTCAGGTCAGTGCCATCGCACAGCAGAGAGGCGGCAAACAACAATGAATTCTAGAATATCTAGGTTATGCTTATCCTCAGGTCAGTGCCATCGCACAGCAGAGAGGCACACAACCTATCTCCTTGTTAGAGCAGCTTATTTTATTTTACACAAAATGCACCAACAACATAAGTCATTAGCTTTATAGCATTTGTCTTTCATTTTTTCTTGCTTTTCTCTAATTATGGTCATCCGCACACATTTGTGGCGTTTAATTGCTCATTACCCCTTATTGGAATATATTTGATTGTGTTAACCAGTGATAAGATGGAAGCCCACAGTCAGTTGAACAACTTAGTTTGATCTTGAGATCACCAATCAGGTCTAATTATCTATTGTGTTGAAGCTACCAACATATCATTTGTGGTCTAACAGCCTCTAAGTCTACTTTCTTTGTGTCACCTTAGGAGTTGCCAGTTTTCTATCATCTTCCCTTTTTATATTGCTTAGGCTACACAGACTTATACTTTGAATTTTTGCATCTTTTCAAAACTTAAATTTTTAAAGTCCCTCTTGATTTGTTCTTGTGTACTATCATTTTCCAAAGGTATTGAATCGGTATCACAGACACAATTTACCTTATATCAGCTATTTATTCCTTCTCCCTCGTTTTTTTTTAATGTTAACTCGCTGACATATTCTCCCCCTAAAATACTAAAATCATTACTGGTTTAATTATTTTAGGATTTTAATAAACAGCAAAATAACATGAGTTTAAATATAACCGACGAAAATAAAACAAATAAAATAAAATAAAATAAAATACACTTTAACTAAACTACATCGGACTACACATTATCATCATCAGGAATTACCTCACTTTTCTTTTTAACGCCGTTGACCTCTAGCAAATATTGAAACCGTGGTTTATCAAAGGCTTTAGTATAGAGGTCAGCGCGTTGAGAATCAGTATTAATTTTTACCACATCAATTAAGTTCTTTTCAAAACAGTCTCTTATGAAATGGTATTTAATACCGATGTGTTTGGTCTTAGGATGTTGAACTGGATTTTTAGTTACTGCAATTGCAGCAGAGTTATCAACAAAAATAGGAGTAGATGAGAATTTCAAACCGTAATCCCGCATTTGCTGTTGAATCCAGATGATTTGTGAACAGCAACTTGCAGCAGCAACATATTCGGCTTCACAGGTTGACAATGCAACCGATGTCTGCTTCTTACACTGCCAGGTAACTAATCTTCTCCCAAAGAATTGACACCCTGCTGATGTAGACTTGTAGTTCATCTTGCAGCCCCCGTAATCCGAGTCACTATACGCGGTAAGCTCAAAGTCATCATCATGAGGATACCACAATCCAAGTGTGGGTGTACCCTTCAGATAACGAAAAATCCTCTTGACCCCGATCAGATGGTTGACCTTAGGTTTAGCCTGATATCTAGAACATAGACATGTAGCATACATAATATCAGGTCTTGAGGCAGTGAGATACATGAGAGATCCAATCATTCCTCGGTACATAGTGGCATCTACAAGATCTCCATTCTCATCAGGTGCTATATCATGATTCGTAGCAAGTGGAGTCCCAGCAGCAGAAGCATTCTCCATGTCAAAGCGACTGAGAATGTCTCCTACATACTTGGTCTGATGTAGAAAGATCCCATTAGGTGTCTGATCCACCTGTAACCCGAGAAAGAACTTCATCTCCCCCATAGCACTCATCTCAAACTCTTTCTTCATCACTGCTTCAAACTCTTTGCATAACTCTTCGTTCTTTGATCCGAAGATTATGTCATCAACATAGATCTGTACAAGCAGTAGGTCGCCATCCTTTTCTTTAATAAACAGTGTGCAGTCAATGACTCCCCTGCGAAAGCCGTGTTTCACAAGATGAGTCGAGAGTTTCTCATACCAAGCTCGAGGAGCTTGATGAAGCCCGTATAAAGCCTTGTCGAGCTTATAAACTCTATCCCGATGATAAGGATCTTCAAATCCCTCGGGTTGACTTACATATACTGTTTCCCTGATTTCCCCATGAAGGAATGCACTCTTCACATCTAATTGGTAGACTTTAATCTTCATGTACGATGCATAGGCAAGGAAGATACGAATAGCTTCCATCCTTGCCACGGGTGCAAATACTTCATTGTAGTCAATTCCCTCGACTTGGCGAAAACCTTGAACCACCAGTCGAGCTTTGTTCCTGATAATTACTCCTTGGTCATCCTTCTTGCATTTTAGTACCCATTTGGTGCCGATGACTTTAGCACCTTTAGGTCTATCCACCAGAGTCCATACACCTAACTTCTTGAACTGCAGAAGTTCTTCTTGCATGGCACTCACCCACGCCTCATCATTTAGTGCCTCACTTACATATTTTGGGTCAACCTGCGAGACAAAACATCGATAAGCACCATCATGAATGTAACCTTTCTCCATAACCGAGGCGTAATCAGCTGAGTATAGCTGATTTCGGGTTTGTACTCCTGATCTGACATCCCCAATAACATTGTCAAGGGGATGATAGACGTTTAGTCGTGATCCTGGAGTAGTGGGAACAGCTACCTTAGAGCCAAGATTATGAACATTTGGTTCTGCATCTGAGGTAGTTGGAGTTAGAGGTTCTGAAGTCGAAGGTGCATCACTTGTAGATGCTTGTGGACTTTCAGGAACTGGAACCTGTTCCTCCTGACTGTTCTGGTCATCTGCTTCAGTTTCATCTTCAGAGGAGGAGTCACTGTCATCTACTACTCCCCCTGAATGAGTAGATGATTCTCCCTGTATGCTAGATGGTGTATTCAGAATATCATACATCATCCTAGTAGCTAACTCATCATCCGAGGGAGAGAGAGGGATGTTGAAGGACTTGAAGAATCCATCATAATCGAAGAAGTATGCGGGTCCTTTGCCTGTAGGTGGTATGGTATATCTCTGAACGTCGACATTACACCACACTTCTACAAGACCCGTTGAGTTGTTGTAAACTCACTTGTTCGGTATGTTGTATCCTAGAAAGATTCCTTCATCCGCCTTCTTGCTGAATTTGCCTTCTTGTGTCTTCTTCAGAAGTGTGCACGGCGCGCCAAAAGGTTCAAGATACTCCAAATTTGGTTTGCATCTTTGTAGTAGCTCGTAACATGTCTTTCCGTGGCGCTTGACTATTAGGACTCGATTCAGTGTATAACATGCATTCGCCACTGCCTCATTCCAGAATTGAATAGGCAGTTTCGAGTCCGCCAGCATAGTCCGTGCTGTCTCTATCAAGCTTCTGTTCTTCCTCTCAGCAACACCATTCATCTGAGGCGTGTAGGCAGAAGTGAATTGATGCACAATTCCCTTTTCCTTGCAGTATGCCTCCATCCATTGATTCTTGAATTCTGTCCCGTTGTCTGAGCGTACTTGTCTAACTTTTAGCTTGTAGAGAGACTCCAGTGTGGTTACTAATTCCTTGAATGACTCAAATGTTTCTGATTTGGATTTCAGAAACATTAACCAAGTGAACCTTGAGTAGTCATCAGTGACCACAAAACAGTACAAGTCGCCTGCAATGCTCTTTGTACTGACTGGACCAAACAGATCCATGTGAAGAAGTTCAACAGGAAGTTCTATTGAATGAACTTTCTTTTCCTTATGAGACTTCTTTGTCTGTTTGCCTTTCTTGCAAGCTACACAAAAGTCAGGAAGTTGGAAGTTCTTGACATTAACTCCTCTCACCAAATCCTTCTGAATCAAATGATTCATCTTCCTTTGACTAATGTGTCCTATTCTCCTATGCCAGGAGATGGAATCCTTCTCAGTAGCTTTAGATAGAAAGCACTGAACCTCATGATCCGTTGTAGCAGCTGTTGACAGATCCAAGACATAAAGGTCTTTATATCTTGAAGCAGTCATCAGAACTTGGTCCTCTGGGATCATGTAGTCTTTCTTCAGCACGTAACACTTCTTGTTGTCGAAGATGACTTTAAATCCTTTATCACAGATTTGAGAAACAGAAAGTAAGTTATTCTGAAGTTGTTGAACATAGTTCACCTTATCAAACTTAACTTTCTGATTTCCTACTTGTCCCTGAGCTGTGATATAGCCTCCCTTGTTTCCTGCAAAGGAAACATGCCCTCTTTTTATTTGTTTGACGTTTGATAAAAGGGATTTATTTCCAGTCATGTGCCTGGATGCTCCGCTGTCTACAATCCACGTGTTAGTCTCAGCGCTGTATCGAACACCCTGCACATACAAACTAAATGAATTAGTTTAGGTTAGGAACCCAAGCCTTTACTGTCTTGGGTTTCCCAGAGGCATCACACATCATAAACTCCACCCATTGACCCTTAGAAGGTGAGGGTAGTTCAGGTTCCTTCTTGTCATCAGTATCAGACACGTAGGATGACTTTTCTTTCCATAAGCTAGATTTCTGCAAGGCCTGTTTATGATAAACAGTTGTCTGGCTTACAGGTTGGACTTCAGGTTCACTAGATCTTCTAGGTGGAGTCAAAGAACTCCTCTTAGAAGACCTAGGTCTAGAGTCCTGAAGATCAATCTTCTTCCTAGGTGTCTGATAAAAAGGACAATAGGAAGCAATGTGTCCACATTCTCCACAGTTGTAGCATGACCGGCTATCGACTTTATGAGTGGACTTTCTTTGTGGAGAAGTGCGTGACACTCTAGTAACATCAATCACTTTAGGTTTTGACTCTTGTGCGTTTGATGTTTTCTCTGGTTTAACAAAATTAACTGTTTTAACCTGTTTAACATTTTTCGCTTTTTGGTTAACTGGTTTTTGACTTGAAGCATGTGAAAAATTAACATTTAAAGTCCTTCTAGGTTCTGATTTGACTCTGTTTGACCCTGACTTTAAGTTAATATTTTCAAATTCATTTTCCAAATTAACACAAGGCAATTTACCCTTTGCCTTTGAAGTGGCCTCCTTTTGTTTCTGTCCAGATTCAGTAGATGAACATGAGGTGTCTGGATCAGTAACAAGAGGAGTAGTCACCACATGATCCTTGATGGGGTTATTATTTACTGGTCTAGACTTAGTGTTCATCAAGGTCTCAGGTGGTGGTGGAACCACTTTGTAACCTAATCCCTCCCCGTTATTCCTTTCTCTCACTAAGTGTTGAACTATGTGTGAAGAACTAGTCCAACTATGCAGTTTCTGTTTTAATGAATTTACTTCTACTTCTAGAACTGCCTTTTGCTTCTTAGTGTCTTCTAGGGAGTTTAGATAGTACCTAATGTCATTTGCTTGGTTAAAGGCAAATACTTCCGTTTTCCTAAGCTGTTTAGTCAATAGGTCTATCTTTTCTTTATAACTATGCTCATTTTGTTTTAGTACTCTATTAGCCTCAGTGCACAGTTGTAAATCTTTTACTAAGTTATCATTATGATCTAATAACCTAGCAAATTTTTCATCTATGCTATTCCTAAAAGTATCACAATCAGAAGAAGCATGATTATTAAACATTTGGTCAGTAGTACTTACCTGAGTTGGTTCAGAAGAGTTAGCCATCAACGCAGCATCAGATGTCTCTGGTTCTGGTGATTCTGACTTTTCTGTCTCTGATGTGGAAGTCTCCTCCTTTGGCTTGTAACTGACCTCGGCTGCAGTTGTTTCTTCACTATGTGACATTGCTATCTCCACTGCTAGATCACCTTCACTCGCAGAATCATCATCAATATCCTCTACACTGGCAATGTTAGATTCCCCTGGTGAGACAAACCTAAAGCTCCAATCCTGTCCTTCATCATCATGAGCAGTCAAGGCTTTTGGATCCTTGTTTGATGAAGTAGAACTGGAAGCTTGCTTGTCTTGGCGAGTAAAGGATGAGAACGGGTTCCCACAATATAGTGGGTACCAATCGATGAGAAGTTATCGAATTCCTTCTTTAACTCCTTTGCCTTGATTGCCTTCAATGAAGCATTCCCATCATACCTCTTTTCTAGCTCATCCCACAGTTTCTTGGACTGCTTATTCTCTGAATATTGGTGGAATATGTCTTTTGGGATAGACTGAGTGATCAATGCATAAACCCTTTTCTCTGCATTGTACTTGACTTTTTGTGCATCTGACATCCCACTTAACGTTAGCTTAACTCCATCTGCTCCCACCGGTGTACTATAACCAATCTCAATGGCTTCCCACAGATTAGGATCTACTCCATTGAGATAGATCTCAAAACGTTGTTTCCAGTGGGGAAACTCATCTAAAGTCAAGAGCTTTGGTGGTTTATTGTGAGTACCCACCTCACTCTCAAGCAACAGCAGGTTCTGTATCCTCGAGTCCTTCCCAACAGTAAAGGCTGACATCTGATCTTCCATGGCGAATAAACTTAGAATCTAATCAAACAAACTTTCACTGATGCGACTGAAGGATGCGAATGGTCTAATCGTGCGTATGAACTCTGCGACTGGTTCAATCGTGCGGCTGAACTGGGCAATTGGTTCAGTCGTGCGAGTGAATCTGGTGCGTATGAGCTATGCGAACGAACGGTTCAGTCGGCTGAATGAGGGTGCGACTAGGTCCAATCGTGCGAATGAGCAATGCGAATGGAGTCCAGTCGTGCGAATGGGTCACTCGTGCGACTGAAGCTGCTGTTTTGCGAAAATTTCTAGGTTTGACGGGTTTCAGCCGTAAAAATTTGAAATTTCACAAGTCCTAATTGCCTAAGTCCGTAGAAACCAAACTTCGATGAGCAGGGAACGTCCAAGATCACTTTTGACACCAAAGATTGCGTTTTTTAGTGCAAAAACACAAACGTTTATGCAATCTTGATTGAATCAACACGTAATCAAGAGCCAAAGCTCTGATACCACTTGTTAGGACCTGGTATTTGAACGAAATACCTAGTGATTAGCGTGTTAAACCAACTCAAATAGTGCGGAATCCTATTTGATTGGCGATCCAATCAGTGAGAACACACGAAGAATCAATCAAGGATTGAATCTAACGTTAGAAGTCGATTAGGAATCGATCTAATGTGCTCTGTGAACTTGGAGAACGATTTGGGAGGTCTCTGGACGGCTAGGGTACGTCTGGAATCGTAATGGGATGAATACTTACGTTTTTCCACGAATTGGGTCTATTTATAGGTTAGTATTGTTCAATCGTGCGACTGGGCCATAAGTATGGTTCAGTCGTGCGATTGAACCATGCGGTTGATTCATTCGCACAACTGAGTGTTCAGTCGTGCGATTGAGCCAATCTTATGTGTCAATCATACGACTGATCCAGTCTCCTGGTTCAGTCGTGCGATTGAGTCAATCGTATGAAGTTATTCATGCGTGTGGTCCATTCGCATGGGCCATTCGCATGAGAACTTCATTAAATTAAGTTTGAATGTTTTAATTTATATAACATAATGTGTAACCATTCAAACAATCACAAACCCAATCAATTCAATCACGACTCATTAATGAAATATTAAATATCACAAGTAACAAACAATTCATGTCATTTCATTAATCAATACGAATTACATCATAATCAGACAGACAAGATTAATTACATTACAAATCATGATCTAGGGACATACATGCATCAACATCCTTTCTCTTTTCTGCTCCTCTGCCCAGAAACCCCGTTCTCACCATCTCGTCAGTCAAAGCGACAGCCTTCAAAATTGCGCTCTGAATAGTAGGAGGAGCAGCTGCTGTAACCGTTGCTCTAATTTGAGGCGCAAGTCCCCAAATGTACCTCTCGATCCTCTTTGATTCCGGCGTAACCAGATGCGGAACCAATCTTGCTAGCTCGTGAAAACGGTCGGTATAAGCTGCATGCCCGACCCCTACCATGGCATGATTCCAGAACTCATGCTCCAATTTCTGCATCTCGTTGAGGGGGAAGTATTCCTCGGTGATCAAGGCTTTAAACTCATCCCATGACATCTGCATCGCAGATTCTCTTCCTCTAGCTTGAACCTGGGTGTTCCACCAGGTTAGGGCTTTGCCTTGCAGTGAGCAGGTGGCATATTTGATTCTCTGGCTGTCAAGGCACTCACTGATGTCAATCACTGCCTCCATCTTTTCTAGCTACCTGGTTAGGGCTATCGCCCCACCTTTCCCATCGAATTCCCTCGGTTTGCAAGCCACAAACTCCTTGTACGAACAACCTCGTCGTGCATTAACAACCCCAGTCTCAATACCGGCTGTACCACCATTCCCGGTCTCCTGGTTGCTTTCGTTTCCGGCCGGGTTTCCATTTCCCACCTCAGTTTCGATCCCACCGTGAGCTCTTTCTCCATTATCTCCATCATCGTTGCCACCATCCCCGTGAGGGTGGTGTTGCTGCAGTGCGTCGCTCACTTGGGCCACGATAGTAGGAATCAGTGCGGCCAACTGTTGAGCGATCAGAGCTGCCATATCAGCGTTCCATGTTTCCTGATTGTTACTGGCAGGAGTATCACTTGTTCTTGGTGCTCTACCTCTGCCTCTGCCTCTGCCCCTTGGGGCTTCACTCCCGCCACTATTGCTGCGGGTAACTCTTCGAGGCGGCATTTTCTAATCATAGAAAAAGTAAACACATAAGCTTAATTCATTTTAAAGTGTATTATCCATAACACTCATCAAGTCCAGTATTCCCAAGTTAATGTCACACTTATTGTCATCACATATCGCATGCAATTCGTGTAGTTCTCACATCATGAATTGGTAATGTCTTAACAATAGTCCATCATAACAGTTGTAAGTCCATGTATATAATCACGTTTAGTCTAGCGGAGGTTATCTATTTCCTCCTCTTTCGAGGTTTCAGACATGACCTCCTCAGGGTTAATCTCAATGTCCAAGGTCAAGCGCAATAGCATGATCTGTGAAGATTCTTCGGGTTTAATACCCGGATTTGATAAACCAACTCGGCGCGCAGAGGGAACGGAAGATCCAATAGAAGCATCCCATAAAAGAGTGAGCACAAGGGCTCTCTCATAGGGTGAAAGATCACATAACAAATAGATGAACAAATCAAGCAGCGAGGAACACATACACGAGATATAATATGCATACAGAATCCTAGCATGCAAATCTACATGAAGGTTCCTAGGTTATAGTCTAGGTCAAGCGTATTGCCTAATTCTCTATAACCAATGGCTCTGATCACAATTTGTCACACCCCCGCTAAAAGCAGAAACACGGGGATGTAACAAGATCGGGATCGTCATAACACATGGTAAGCGATAGAGATGCAATATAATAAATGATGACAAGCGTGTCATGACGACACCCGACAACAAGGGGACTTGTGTCGTGTTTAGTCAATATTCACGACAACATAGCCATAAGCATAAACCTGATAATGAATCACATAAGCAAATAAAGATGAAATTGTAATGTGAATTCCCACAACCCGGGAACAAGTATTAAAAGATTGTAATTGTTTACACAGACTACACATTGTTCAAGATAAATGTTGTCAAAACATGTTTAGTCCCAAAAATGCATCCTAGGGTCTCCACTAAGGCAGCACACCTAGATTCCTCAGTTTGCATGATCACCTGAAAAGATATGCTCAAAATGGTCAACATAATTGTTGGTGAGCTCGCAGGTTTAAGTAATAAAATAGTAAGTGATGCTGTATATAGTAAGTGATGTGGAATACCGTGAATACAATTATATAAACAAGTAAAATCACATGACAATGAGCTTTGCAACCAAACCTAGCGACGTACACAATGATATTGTCGGTATATATTCACCCAAGGGCCCGTTCCTGGCCACTGATGGTACCAACTAGTATACCATCGAACAAGGGTGGGGGTGTCAACCCAGTAGTACTACCAATACCTAACCGTCGGTTCCCATACTGGAATTAAATAGTTGCAAAGATAGAACCACACAACAGACCCAAGCATGTATCAGATAAGTACTTGTAAACAGTATCACGTTGATTCCTTGTATGTAAAATGTAAGTAAGTTGTACAGCATAGAAAATGGGTGAGCATACTTTTCCCCCAAGTTGTAATTGATTGAAATATTGTATAAGCGTAAAAGGGGCCACGAAACTCACTTGTTAAGTGGTAAGTATGTAAGTTCAATGTATCCAAATGTCGTATGCAGATAAATGGTCAAACACCTACTGACAGTTATTGTTAAACATTAATGATATGAAATAAGCGCATAATAGTGCTCGGTCGGTTCGGGTTGTATCGGCTGGGTCGCGTGTAACTCACACAAACAGACACACGTACTAGACCTTATGTAGATCCAAGTACTAGACATTGTCGCCATTGTTGATGATGTTTGAGTAAAAGTTTCATTGTTATTGAAGAAGTATTAGATAAATGTCAATAGTTATAAGCCGGTTGATAGTTGTAAAACGTTAGTTTGATTTGATTTGAATAGTATTTGTGCCCTTTTTAGCATTGACTTTAATCTTTGTGGCCGAGCAATGGCAACTGTGTTAATGTTACCTCAACATCACACGACCTACACACACCACGCACAAGAGGGAAAATCACACACAACAATTGTAGTCGCACGACAGGACCAGACGCACGACTCAACCCCCATACGCACGAATCAACCCTCAATCGTGCGAATCAGCTTCATTCTTACTATTGAGCCTTCATTTGTATGGCCGGCATTCAGTCGTACCACACAACACTCAATCACACGACTCAACCTTCATACGCACGAATCAACCTTCAATTGTGTGAATTAGCTACTTTCTTACAATGGAACCTTCATTCGTGCGATTGGACTCCAGTCGTGCGAAACACGCACAATCGCATACACTCAGTCGGTCACCTGACTCAATCGCACACATTCATTCGCTCGCATGACACAATCGCATACATACACACAGTCGCACGACTCAGTCGCACGACATACCCAGTCACACAGCTCAGTTGCACGATTGACTCAGACGCATGGCTCAGTCGCACGACTCACCCAGTCGCACGACTCAATCGCATGACAGACCCAATCGCCTAGACAGCAGAATCGCGACTGTGGTCGGGCTGAGCAGCCTTCGGCTGCTCTAAACACGAGTTTTGCACAACAAGGACTTCCAGAAACACTCTACAAACATACACAAACATGAAACACAAGCAGAAAGACCTCACACGCACCCACACGACCTCATGTGTTCGGGTTGAACCCGAACACCCGAAACCCTAGTTTGGACAGCCGTGAAAAAGCAAGAAAAGGGACAACCAAGGTCGTCTACTTGCTAGAAAGGAGTTGACTAGGCTGTAGATGAAGTGTAGACGACGAAAACGAGACCAAGCGGGTCGGATTTGGTGCTAAGATGAAGAAATGGTGTAGAGAGGATGAAGAAGATGAAGTAATGGGTGTTTAGGGCTGGGAATGGGTTTATATACCCAGCCCAAGTTTGAAAAATGACAAGTTTAGTCCCTGCACTTAACCCCCGAGTTTCCCAAATTTGTTTCGGTTGAAAAACGACTTTATTAGGTTAATTATATTAATTATAAAAATGTATTTAGTGATATTTATAACTTGAAAATGGTTTCATTAGTGACGTTTATTATATATAAAAATTGTTATATTTGGCTGTTACGATGCTGAAAGTTTTAAAAAGTTTTTAAAGATAACTCATTCACAATGAAAGCACAAGCACAACGACGATAAAGCAAGCATGATATCCACATAAAGAGTTAATAAAGATGAGGAATGATTGATCGAAGAATAGTTAACGGAAACCACGTTAACTGACGGACCTTAAGGTGACGGATGTCACAGTACTAACGGATTTTGCGTGACACCAGATCAAATAGTGCGGAATCCTATTTGATAGGCGATCCAATCAGTGAGAACGGCAACATAATCGATCTAACGATGAAACAAATGTTAAGAATTGATTAGAAATCGATCAAGAACGAACTATGAAGTTGGATAGGCTGTTTAGGATGCTTTGGACGGTTAGGGTTTGTAAATCTTCGAAGTCTCTATTTTTTTCATGAATTATGTGGTATTTATAGGTTTTTTAGTTTTCATTCGTACGACTAAACCATTAGCATGGTTCAGTCGTGCGACTGACTCATGCGATTGATTCATACGCATGATTGAAGGTTCGGTCGTGCGATTGAATCAATCTTATGTCTCAGTCATACGACTGATCCAATCTCCTGGTTTAGTCGTGCGACTGATCCAAAAGTATGATTCATTTGTGCTTATGGTCCATAAGTATGGTCCATTAGCATGAATAACCACCCAACTAAGTTGAACACATTTCTCAATCATTATTGACTTAGAACTATGTACAACAACCTCAACCTATAGATGATGTTCATACATATGAATTATACTAAATACAATAATAATATGAAATATTTAAAGACAAATAAACATCAAGAAGCATATCATATTTCATTAAGAATTCACATTACATATGTGTAAGAAATGAAAGACTTTTACAATAAAGAACATAAACTAGGAACATGATGTATCAACAATATATATATATACATATATATATATATATATATATATATATATATATATATATATATATATATAAATATATATATATATATATATATATATGTATATATATATATATATATATATCTATATATATATATATATATATAATATATATATGTATATATGTATATATATATATATGTATATCGTATATATATATAGATATATGTATATATATATATATATATGTATATATATATAGCTATAGATATATGTATATATATATATATATATATTGTTCTAAGTTTCTGAAGATGTTTCGGAAGTTTCTTCCGAAGGAAAATTGCTTTCGGAGGAAAATTGTTCTAAGACATAAGTTTCTTTCGAAGGTAATTATAAATCTTCCGAAGGATAAAATTTTTATGTTTTTATTATTTAATTTTTATTAATTAATATTTACAAGGACAGACACATGCTTTTCTTTGTTTGTTTATAATGATTAATCTAAGTTAATCATGCCTAGAGACTCAATTAGAAAATTAAATCTAACTGAATCAAAGGCCTTAGCGAATAAATCAGCAAGCTGATTTGTTATATCGACTTTGACTAACTTGATCAAAACTTTTTCTGAGCAATCTCTAAGAAAATGGTATCTTATTTCAGTATGCTTGTTTTACTATGTTGCACTGGATTAGCAGTGATAAACATAGCTGCTGAATAGTCAATATAAATTGGAGTCTGAAGGAAATTGTAACCATAATCAAGCTATTGGTTTTGCAACCAAAGGACTTGAGAGCAACCAGCTGAAGCAGCTATGTACTCAGCCTCAGCTCCGGATATAGATACATTTGTTTGCTTTTTGCACTACCATGAAACAAGTCTTGGTCCTATGAACTGGCATCCACCAGTTGTGGATTTTCTATTGTTGTTGCATCCTCCAAAGTCACTATCTGAATATGAGTAGAGAGTGAAGTTACCATCCTTTGGATACCAAAGTCCAAGGGCTGGTTTCCCTTTGAGATATCTGAAAATTCTCTTCATAACATTCAGATGAGACTCTTTTGGATCTGATTGGTACCTAGCACAAACACACACAATAAACATAATGTCAGGACTACTGGCAGTTAAATACATAAGTGATCCTATCATTGATCTATATAATCTTTGATCAATAGATTTTCCTATAGGATCAGGTACAATCTTATCAATTGTTGAGGCAGGTGCTTTGCATGAAGATGTATCAACAAGATTGTACTTCTTTAATATTTAATGTTTTGATGAAAATGCCATCTGTCTTCTGATGGACTTGTAGACCAAGGAAGAAAGTTAATTCTCCCATTGAACTCATCTGAAACTCAGAATTCATCAACTCTTCAAAGCTTACACATAATCTCTTGTTAGTTGATCTAAATATAATGTCATCAACATAAGTTTGGACCACCAAGAGATCTTGATGTTCTTGTTTGAGAAAGAGAGTCTGATCAATAGTTTCCCTTTTATATCCATGCTTGAGCAAGAAAGATGATAATGTTTCATACCACTTTCTTGGTGCTTGATGAAGACCATACAAAGCTTTGTCAAGCTTGTATACCCTGTGTAGGTTATCCGGATCTTCAAAACCAAGAGGTTGAGCTACATAGACTTCTTCATCAATTTTACCATATAAGAAAGCACATTTGACATCCATTTGATAAACAGTGAACTTCTTATATGATGCATAAGCTAGGAATACTCTTTTGGCTTCAATTCTTGCAACTGGTGCAAAAACTTTATCATAGTCTATACCTTCTTCTTGAGTGTAACCTTGTGCAATCAACCTTGCTTTGTTTCTCACAATTATACCTCTGTTATCTAGTTTATTTTTGAAGAGCCACCTTGTTCCAATTGGATGTTGACCTTCAGCTAAATCAACTTGATTCCAGACTTTATGCTTACTAAATTGTTGAAGCTCTTCTCGCATAGCTTCAATCCAACTATTGTCTTTTAGTGCAGCTGTTATGATTGGAGGAACCACTTGTGAAAAAAAACAAGTGAAAAGGCAGGTGTTTGCAGCTCCCCCTTGGCTTCTTGTGGTTCTTTCATTAAGATCACCAATAATGTTGTTTATTGGATGAGTATTATGAATTATTGGTGTTGGAGTAGATTCAACTAGAATAGATGATTCCAAGTTAGTCATATCCATTGATGCAGATTGATCCAACCCAGCTGATGAATTTTGGAAGTAATCAAAGTGTTCCTCATGTTCATTATTGGGAGTGGAGTGATCTTCATGAGTTTGAAAATCAGGTGCATTGTCAATATCTTCCGCAGGAACTTCTCTGGAAGTATTTTGTGCTTCCGTAGGAGTTAGAGGAACATCTACAGATGGATTTTCTGCTTCAGTAGATGTTACAGGAACATCTAAGGATGGGATTTCTTGAGCATCTCCAATGTTTAGAATATCTACAGATGTGGATGGAACAGCAGCTAAGGTATTATACATATCTCCGGATGTAGGATACTCATCTGCGGATGCAGAGTTAGCAGCAACTGATGAAGTGTTTTCATCTGGGAATGTAAATCCATTTTGCTGGACTTGTGCAACATTATAGTTATTATTGGTTGTTCCTTGTTCCATGATACTTGATGTTTGTATTCTTGGAGGATCAGTAGACAATGACACTTCATTCATATTTGGGGGAACAAATGGATAACATGTATCATGAGATCCTGTATTATTCAAATAACCAGAGTTAAATGAGTCTGTTACTGCATCTATATCAAATAATCATGAAGATCCTTTTACAGATTTAGGAAATAAGGATTCATTAATTGACACATTAGGAGTTTCTTCCACAATGTTGTGTTATGGAATGTAAATCCTATATGATTTAGATGTTGAATAATATCCAACAAAGAAACCATCATAGGCTTTTTCTGAAAATTTTCCTAATTGTTCTTTTGTGTTTAAAACAGATACATGACACCCAAAAGCTCTAAGATATCCTATGTAAGGTTTTCTTTTAAATAAAAGCTCATAAGGTGTTTTATTATGTTATTTGACAATTAATGTCCTATTTTGAACATTGCATGCTGTGTTCACTGCTTCAGCCCAAAAGGTGATTGGTAATTGTGAATCAGCTAGCATTGTTCTTGCTGCTTCAATAAGAGTTCTGTTTCTTCTTTCAGCAACTCCATTCTGTTGTGAAGTTCTTGGTGCACTAAATTGCCTTGCAAAAAGAATCTAAGTCAGTATTAACAAAGTCACTTCCATTGTCACTCCTAAAACTTTTAACTTTTAAATCAAGTTGATTCTCAATCTTGATGACAAAATTCATTAATGTTTTTGATGTTTCACTATTTTGTTTTAAGAAAAAGACCCATGTGAATTTAGTGAAATCATCCACTACCACTAAACAATATTGCCTTTTACCAATGCTCATCACATTGGTTGGACCAAACAGATCCATGTGAAGAAATTTGAGTGGTGTAGTGTTTGTATTGATAATTTTGGATTTATGTGACACTCTATGTTGTTTTCCTTTGTAACATGAAGGACAATGGTTTGAACAATAAAATTCTTTCTTTGGCAGGCCAATGACTAGGTCATTTTTCACTAATTTGTTCATGTTCTTCATGTTAGAGTGAACAAGCCTTCTATGCCACAACTGAGATTCAACTTCTGATGACTTAGATAGCATGCATGTTTCACTGCTTGTGAGTGCTGTGTTGTTCATATCCAAAACATATGTGTTTCATTTTCTTGATGTTTTAAGAAGGATCCAATCTTCTGGAACTAAAAAACCTGGCTTAAGAATGTAACAATTAATGTTATGAAATAATATGGTATAATTTTGATCACATATTTGAGACACACTCAGTAAATTATAATGTAAATTTTCACAACAATTTACTTTCTCAAATTTGACCACACCATTAGTTACCATTCCTTCACCAACAATTTTACCTCCCTTCTTATCCCCACCAAATGCCACAAAAGAAGTATTTTTATGTTTGAAGTCGTGGAGAAGAGAATAGTTTCCTGTCATATGTCTGGAACAACCACTGTCAACATACCACTTGTTGTCAGCTCTCCATGATTGTTCCTGCACACAAAAAAAATCAATTAGAAGTAGGAACCCAAGTCTTAATGATCTTGGGTTTTCCAACAGAGTTTAAAATTGTAACTTCCTTTGAATGAGTTTTGAAGTTTCAGTATTATTTTTAGATTCAATTCATTCATTGTGTGTTGGTTGAGATGAGGATGATTCTATTGAAGATGAGGTTGTTGAACTAGGTTCTGGTTTCTCAATCTCTTCTTCATTCACCTTATCTTTGTTTGTTTGTTGCTTAGGTTTTGATAAAGAACCTTGATTGTTGAAAGTTTTATTATCTTTTATTTTTGAATGAGGTACATGAGTTCCCTTTTCAAAATTATCAAAGAAAGCATCATCAACATTTGTTTCTTTTACAGTCAAATCCACCCTTTTGTGAGGAGTTTTGGATTGCTGAAATGTTGTTCTTTTCTTCAAAGGTTTATCATCAAGTGATGTTTTCTTCTTTGGTTTTTGCAACTTTTGTTTTTGCTGCTGCTTCTTTTCTTTTGAATCTTCTTGACTTTCACTGGATTGAGAGTCTGATTCATCTTGCTCAGATTGTTGCTTCTTTGTGCTCTTTGTCTTGTTTTTCTTGTTGAAATAACATTCCTGAGTAGAATGATTATTTTTATTACAAATTGCACAATGTTTGTTAAAGTAGCAGTCAGAAGTCATGTGATTGTTCATGTTGCAAATAGATCAATAACTGCTGAAGTAGCAGTCTTCAGTGTTGTGATTTTTCATATCACACCATTTGCAATACATTTCATCTGATTCTTTGTCAGAACCAACCACTCTCTTCTTCTTTGTCAGCTTTTGAGGCTTTAAATCCTTTTCCAATTTTGCAGTTGATTTATCCTTTCCTTTCCCTAACACATTATTAAAGGATTCTTGTTTACCATTTGCTGATATCTGCTGCTTGGGATTCATCACTTTCTAGTTTGATTTGTTGGTTGTTGCTTTTGCCTTCCGTAGATCATCTACTGATTTAGTAGATTTGGTTTTCCACAGATCTGCTATTGAAGAAGGTTTCTTCTTCCGCTGAAGATTGCTGATTGTTTCTTCTTTCCCTTTTCTATGGAAGATGTGTGTACTTCTTTAGTAGATGCATACTTTTCAATTACATCATTTGAAGGTTTTTGTTTCTGATGAAGTTCTTGAAGACCTTCATTTAGCTGAGCTATTCTCTTGCAAATAGTCTTCAACATGTTTCTTTGTTTTGAAGGATATGGCAACTTTGTTTCTTCAAGAACTTTGGCAATGATTGTTTCAAAAGCAGCATTCTTACAAATATCCTGTTGATCTTCATCATGTTCATCAGAATCATCCAGGTCATCACACTCATCAAAGTCAAATTCTGAGTCATTTTGTTTAATATTTTCTGATTCAAAAGACTTGTTTCACTCACCTCAGTTTCATTGTTATTAAATTGTTGATTAGATTTTATTTCAAACTTGGTGCTTGGCACAAAATGATTTGACAAGTTATTTGTCATTGTTTCAGGTAAAGGTGAATAATTATCATTTATAGGAGGTACAATAACATTATAACCCAACCCACACCTGTTCTTTGATTCAATATGTGAATTTAATAATTTCTCATATTGCTGAGATGAAAGTTGAAACTTCTAAAGTTTCACTTCAGTTGATGCATGATCAGCCATGGATTTTGTTAAGTGGTCAAATGCTCAAATTGGCCTTTTAAACTATAATTTTCTAAAACAAGTTTATCTAAATCTTTCTATAAAGAGTTAATTTTGATTTGATATAATTTATGTTCTCTTACATGAGATTCATTCAAAATCATTGTTTCTTTTACTTTATCAGCCAATTGTTGAGCATGGACTCTATATCTTTCAACTTTCTCAACACATACTGATGAACACAATCTATCTCTTACCTCTCTAGCCATTGTGGAACTTTGTTCTTCATATGTGCCATCAAAGCTTGATTCTCTTCAAAGACATCCTTCTCATACACGCTCCATTCACAGGTACCATCTTGAAGAATGATCAGCCCACTTTCTTTAGAGTTACTTGGCCCTGTTGATGCATTTGTGGCTAGTGGGGATGAGTTGGTTAGCTGTGGTTGTCTGAAAGATCTTTGAGATGTTGTTGGTTAATGATTGTGCTGCTGATGAGACTGATTTTGCTGATGTTCTCTCATGTCAGAAGATTGTTGATTACAGTCTCTTGAGAAGTGCCCATAGAGATTGCATTTGAAGCATCTTACTTTTGACTTATCAACACCAATCTTTGATGTTTTGCTTACTGCAGCAATATTTTTGTTTCTTCTGAGGTACTGCTTGGCTCTATAAGCAATCATAGCCATTTGCCATTGCAAATCCATCTCTTCTACTACATCTGGATGTAGTTCTTCTAAGTCTTGCTGGCAGATGTTGCCAGATGTTAAAGAGCTTCCCAGGTAAGCTTGAAAACTTGAACTGAAAGCTGCAAAGGCTGCCTTTTGTTCTTCAGAGTCCAGAATCACAGTGATAGGCTCTTCTTTATTGTTGTTTGATGAAGTCTTTGCTGATGATGTAGATGCATTTCTTCTATCATCACTTTTTCCTTTTTCTTTTTCTGATTTACTTTTAGAAGATTTCTTTGAAGGCTTTGATGCATAGAAACTTACTTCTTCTTCATCTTCACTCAAATGACAAGAGTTGTCACTATCATTGTTGGAAATAAAGGCACTTCCATCACTTTTTATTTCTTTAAAGTGATAGGGTGAGACATGTGTTCTGACACTCTTGTTTCTTGATTTTTCATCCATTTCAAGTGCCTCAACCTTAGCTACCAATGTATCTAAACCAGTTGCTATTAGATCAATGGTGTTCTTGAACATGGACACAGTTTGCTTCCAACTTTCAGGCAAAGTATGGAGCATCTTTTTGTTTAATTCCTCATTTGTATACTTCAACTCCAAGATCTCTGTTACAAGTTGCATAAATCTATGGAGTTGTTGAGGAATTTATTCACACTCAATATGATGAAAGGTTCATATTGTGAACGAAGGGTGTACTTCCTAATGCTTCTGATTTCATCACTCCATTCACAGAGTGTATGAAGTATCTTCCACAAGAAATTTGATGTTTTATAATTCTCACACCTGATTAATATTTCTTCAGGTAAAGCCATACTAAGCAAACTGTATGCTTTAATATCAACTTTGACTTTCTTAATATCATCAGGTGACAGATCTTTTGTACTTATGGGTTGATTATTGTTATTATAATCTGGCCCAAAAGTGGGTGGAATATAAGAACCCTCAGTTATTGAAACCCACAAGTCAGAATCAGTGTAAATCACATGATTCCTGAACTTGATTTTCCAGGATTTAAAATCCATTTTTGTTTCAAACTTTGGAGGTTGGTATGATAATCCACCAAAGTTACTCATGTTTAGTTAAGTCGAAGAATTTAACTATTATAGAGTTTCTTTTAAGCAATGAACTAATTAGTGACAAAAGTTAATTAATAGTAATTAAGTGATTGCGGTCACAAATCAGTCAATCCTTTTAATGATAATTAATTATCAAATCAAGGATTTTGTTAATGTATTTGTTTAATTTGATTTGAACAATTGATGAATATCAATCAATAGCACAGATCTATGATTCAATTAATGTGAATTTAGATCTAAGCTAACTGAGCAACGAAACAGTACTTGCTGAAAGTTAAATCACTGTTTTATTATTTTAAAAAACTTATTCACACAAAACAATTTTGCTCAAAAACAATAGATCTACTCAGAAAACTGATAAATCTAATGAAATAAGCAATCAATTAAACAAATCTAACACCGATAGATCAATCGATCTAAATCAATGAGCACTTGGCTCTGATACCACCTGTGAATCCAAGGATCGCAATAAAGAATTATCAGTGTTAGAAGGGAATTAAGTTAATGTTTGCGGAATGAACATTAACATTGTTTAATTAATTAATTAATAAATATCAAACACAATAAATGTTGATTATGACGAACACAATGATACGAGCACAATAAATAAGCAAACAGGATTTGATTCAAAAGTATTTCATTAAAACTAATTAATGATTATATATGAATAAACAATGAATGCTATAAACAATAATTGCTTTGAATAGGTTGATGTTGGTGAAATATTGATGTGACGGCTGCTAGGGTTTGTGCTTGATTGATTGTGTGAATTGATGTGATATTTTGTGTTTGCCGTTTGGTCGCCCGTGTATTCTATTGTATTGCTCCTTTGATGTGAAACCTAGGATTCATATTTATAGGCATGCATGTTTCTGTTAAGGAAACACCGGATCTCTTGGGATTTGAAGTTGTCTTGTTGACTTGTAACACTTGTATTATTTAAATACAGTGTTTGGACTTCTCAGCAGATTCTCTTCCATAGGTGATTGCACATCCGCAGAAGTTCACTCTTCCGCACGAGTCTTCACTTGGAACTGATAGGTTCAAATGGATCGATCTGTGATTGTTATCAAGCAATTAAGAATTATATGAACAATGTAATCAAATCAAACAAATATAAGAAAAATTCATAGCATTTTTATTGATATTAGAAGGATTACAAAGTGCAATTGAGAGAATATGAAAATATCTCCAGTCTTAACCTGCACTAAAACAAGCAATCCTATTTATACTAATAACAAGAAAACAATAAGGAACATGTATTTACATAATAAGTCCCTATACTATGACAAAAACTAATCTAAAGACTAAAATGCTAATCTTTCTAGGGTTCCAACAATACTCCCCCTAAGATTTGCATTTGTTTTTAGCAAAAGAAATCTTCCGGTTCTTCCTTGATCTTGAACATCGGCTTTTCTTTATATAACTCTAGTTCTCGAAGAGCTTTCTTTATGGAAGACTTGAACTTCTCAGCTAGAATTCTTTGCTCCGGCTTAGAGTCATTTGTCTTTATCTCCATTGCTTCCATTATCAACAATGTTTCTTTAGATAAACCTGCAATGTCAACATTAGCATACATCTCTATTGGCTTTAGTGTCTCTTTGGTTTTCTGATAAAATCTCTTTCTCATAACCATTCCTACATTTTCTTTCTTTGTCTCTTTCAAACTTTCTTTTAATCTTTCTATCTCTTCACACATTCTTTTCACTTTTTCTTCAAGATCATCATGATGTTTTTCTTTTCATCATTTGCTTTCAACAATGCATTTTCTTCTTTAATCTTTCAATTACTACATTTTGATCTGCAATCTTGGCTTTGAACTCATTAATTACTTCAAAATTCTCATTTCTGTTTGCACACAAACATCATTTGTTTGTTTCAATTCCTTTTCTTTCCCTTTCTCAATTATAACTTTCACACTTGGTGATTGCACAGGATAAATAACATTCTCTGTGATAGGCTCAGACCACATAGAATCATAATCAAAGGCTTGATTAAAATCAACATTATCAATAGTTTCATTTTCAACATGATCATCATTTCTTTGATCATTCATTACAGTATCAATAACATCATGAGCATTCATTTCCTCTTCATTATCATCACTATGATCAGAGATTGTTTGCTCACTATCCATTTCTTGAATGGTTTCTTCATCATTAACTTCTATTTCACCTTCTTGATAATCACCTTGATTGTCATCATCATCATCAAAAGAACTTTCATCATCATCATCTTCTTCATCATCATCAGCATTAGAAGAACTTTCATCATCATTATTTCTTCATCATCATCAGCATTAGAATAACTTTCATCATCATTATCTTCTTCATCATCATCATCAGATTCTTCAACAACTTCTTCAATAACATCTTCAATAAGATCATTAGGATTCACAGGCTCATCCTCAGTCAAATGAAAATGTTGTTGATTAACATCGACAATATCATCTGCTACATTTCTCATATACTCAAACAAAGGTACATTATCAGCTCTTGTAATCACAACAAGTCTCTTATACACCACTTCAGACATATGCTCTAACTCAAGTCTATTACCTTGTATACCATAAGCATGAATGTTTGGATATTCTTCATTTATGATCAATTGGAGAAATCTAGGATACATCAAGTACTTGTTTCTTTTTCCTTTCTCCAAATTGAATATGAACCCATTCATAATCCACTTAGCCATGTTGAATCTTCTATTAGTGGCTATTGCTACTATTGGAGATGCTATATCAACTGGAAATGAGTTCCCTCCTGCACTTCTCTTTAACATACAATGCTGAAAAATATAGCAGAGCAGCTTCCAGTGATTGTAAACTCTTGCTCTAAAGAATTGCTTCTTTGGAAAGTTATCTGGGTGACCCATCTGCATGAATGTCTCTCTACATTCATTAAAAGTGTATTCAGATAAATCTTGATCATCATTTTCACCCAGTCTTAAAGCACTTCTTATAGATTCTTCAGATACTTCAATCATTCTATCATTTGAAATGAATCCTCTCAAAACTTTCCTTCTATTATCATCAAGCTCAATCTCTGCTATTCTCCAGAACTTCTTGATCAATCTTGCATATATTGCTGGTCTTCAACACATAGCATACACATACTTTGTTCTTAAAAGAAATCTGATTATCTCTTCATAACCAGCAGATTCTTTAACTTCTTTATTGAGAAAAGCAGCAACATTATGCTTAGGCTCAAACTTTAAAGTATTCATCTGTCAATCAAAAAGAAACATGAATTAGTTTGAAAGATTATACTCAATTAAGTTTTTATCAACCATGAAACATGTATAATTCCTCCAATTGATTTATATTTACTTAATAATTTTATATTTTAAAATTTAATCATTTAAAAAGTTCAAAAATATGAACTTACTGTTTTTATGATTTAATCAAATTTTAAGATATAAAATCAATTAAGTTATCTGTTTCTAGATGATTTGAGCATACAAGTTGAGTTTTAATGAAAAATAGATAAGTTTTGATTAAAAAAATACAAGTGTCGATTCATTTCAAAAGATATTATTTTATTATTATTATACTCGGATGATCATTGAATCAAAAAGAATTTTGAGGTGAAATTTTGTTTTGATGATGTCAATCTGTTTGCAATCCATTGTTATTAACAATATCATGTTTCATTTTTAACAATCAATCACAAGGAATCACTAATTTCAGATTTATTCATGGTTTTAGGGTTCGAACGCCTAAATAGGGTTCAAACGTCTGATTGATTTTGATGATAATACACACTGATTTGATGATATAATCTCACAGAGTTGATCGCATTCACTGATATTACCTTAGAGAATCAATCAATCTTAGAAACAACAAGTAATCAGTGAGTATTTGAGTGAGTCGGAACTGAGAGTATGAACAGAGTGAATGAGTGTGAGAAGTTATAATGAAATGAAATTTGTGCAAGTGTTGAATTTATATAAGTGTAAAAATCATTGGACGCATTACAACTGTTTAGGCGCATGACCATTCTTTATCTTCTTAGAATCTTTTTCTTCAAATATTTCAATGTTTATCTTTTCGATTTCACTCTCGACATTAGATTGAACATTTCTTTGCTTCTCTTGAAATTCCTTAAGCTTAGCTTTGTTTTCAGGAGAATGATCATGGGTATTGAAATTTTCTGGTAAAGTATTAGAGATTGATTCAGGCATAGATTCTGTTGGGTATTCTACCTTTGAAGAAATTGAAGATTTCCAATATTATTGAAGGTGAAGACTTGAAGAACAAAAGCAACAAAAGTATTAGTCTAGGGTTTACTTTGTAAATATTGTAAATGTTACACTAGTATAAATAGCATCATATATCATCATTTGTAGGGTGAATGGTTCAACACCAAAATGCGTGTGAATTAGTTCCATCACCAACAATATCATATCATCATCCTTCATGGATGATGATTTCATCATCAAATCAATAAACAACAAAAATTTAATAATTTTGTGTTCATCATTATTGTATTTTAGCATCTCATCATCAAATTTTGTTCTTATCAATTTGAATCCTAAGATCCAAGCTCAACGATCCCGTTCAAATCGGGAACACACAATCGGTATCAGAGCCAGAGTTGATGGATTCATATTGATTTTGATGAGATTTCATGGTTAGATTGCTAAAATTATTGAAGATCTGAAGAAAACTTGGTGAAAAAGTTAGTGTGTTCTTCATGAGAAATCCAATGATTTGAGATGAATCTGATGGATTTGGATCGAATCTGATGTTGTTCGATCATCATCTATGATCAAATCAACTTTTTGGAAGCAAGAAATCGAAGTTTGGAGCAGAATCTATGAGATCTGGGATTTTCATATTCATGTTCGTCATTTTCACACACTAGTGTGTGTGTTCTTGGTGTTCTTCAGAAATTCTCGGATCTGGATCATGGAAATGGAGTTTGGATTGATTTGGATTCATCAACATAATGCTACAATAGTAATTTCATCAACAAATTAGCATCAACATCATGTTTGGATCAAAATCAAAATTTCAAGTAAGTGGATTTTTGGTGTTCTTGGTGTTTTTAACAAATTCTTAGATTTGGAGCATGGAAATGGATCAACCAGTGTTTTGGATTCTAATATAAGTTATTAATACAACAATTCAACAATCAATTCAACAATATAAGGTGAATTTAAAGCTAATCATAGTATTAGTTTTTGGGTTTCGATGTTCATGAGGTGATAATCATGATTCTAATTCAAATCTGATTTGGAATCAAAATTTGTATTAAATTGATTTGTAACTTGTTTGTATATCAATTTAATACAAGTTTTCATCAATATACAATAATATGGTTGAGTTCTACATGGTTCTAAGAGGTGATGCAATGGAATATTTGCTGAATTTATGATTCAGCTAATGTACAAGGTTTACAGCAGATTTTACAACTCATCTGTGCATCAAAATATCAGCAGATGTTATCTAAGTGCATTGAGGTTGTTTAAATCCGTAGATGTGGGTCACAATGATATATAGACAGCAAGTGGAGTGAATCCGTTGATGTGTTCATTCCTTCATCAACGGATAGCAAAACCAAAAACAAACAACTCTGAGCTTGCAGCTTGTGAGCAGGTCATAACCTCATTCAAACTAACCCAAATCAACCAAAAACCTCACCACAAACATAATCCACAGCCCCTGTCATTAACCATAGCTTTGTGCAGTCCTAAACGGTAAGCAAAACAATCTATGCAGCTGCAAACCAATACCTCAATCAGCACCAATTTAAACAACATTTTTGCTGTGTTTCAGCAGCTAAACCAGCAACCAATTAGCCACCCATGTGCAGCTATTGCAGCCCCAAACCAGCCCCCTGCTGCACATTCTCACCATAACCCACAACCCACAAACAACCCCTCAAGCAGCCTTATCAATAGTAGCCTGCATCGGATTACCACCAGCAAAACAAAAGCAAAACTAGGAAATACAATTTGCTTCAGCCAACACAAAACACAAACCAATTCATTCACTGCTAAATTCAACAAAACCATGTGCAACCCACACCATCTCCATACCAAAACAACATCTTATTGCAGCCCCTAATCCTCAACAAAACTCACCCTTAACATCACAAAAATAGCCCCAACTCACCCACATAACACCTTCATTAACCACGTTTGTGCAGCCCCTGCACATACTCAGTTTTCAACAGCAAAACGGGTTGCGTTTCAACAGCTAAACAACTAAAGTTTCAGCAGAAAATCAACCCAGTTTCAGCAGCAAATCAACCATGATTTAGCAGCTGTTTCAGCAGCTTAGCAACAGCAAACACGAGCTGCGTTTCAGCAGCTAATTCAGTAACAAAACAGCAGCAAATTAGCATCTAAATAGCAGCCGAAAAGCAATCATTTCAACAGCAAATTGAGCAGCTCACAACCATCAAAGTATAACATAAATATAACCAAGTTTATGCAGCCCTAAACATCAAACAATCAGCAGCTCCAAACAGCCAAAACAGCGTATCAGATCAGCATAGAAACGAATAAAATGGTTTTTGAAAAATGGTTTTGTTTTGTGCATCCATAGATGAAATACGGAATATCAATTTGCCTTAATCAATTTTCAAGTTGGTGATCTTCAGCGGACATAGGTTCACTTCTACGGATTTAGAATGTTGACTTCCACAATGTTAAAATCGATTTCAGCAGACATGCTATTGGTATTTCATTCGTTGATGTAATCAAACTTTAGCAGACACAACATACTTACCTGCCTTAGTTGATTTCAACTTCCTTTGTTCATCCGTAGATGATCTGCGGACAAGGAACCAAACTTCTGCGGATGTGAATTTCATATCTACGGACATGAAAGTTCAATTTTTGTGGATGAAGAACAGACCCAAAATCAATAAAACCACATCTAGCTTTCTAATTTGGTGTGTATTGAAGAACAAGATCTAAATGAGAGTGTGATTAGGTTGATGCTTGGATTATTTGAAAGCAGAAGGGTAACAAAACACAAAAGGGGGAACCGACTTATGATTTGTTAACCAGATATGGATATGGGTTTGTGATTGTGGGCTAGGGCTTGTGTTAATGGGCTATGGGATATGTAAATGAAATGTGGGCTTACAAAATTTGATTGGGTTGTGAATGTGAACAAGAACATTAAATTGTAGATCTATGGATTTGAGATTTGGGGTGTCATCAACAACAAGGACACAAGTCCTCGGGTTTGTGTATGTGACTCGGGTCACAAAACAAAACACAATTAGTTGTTCAAAGTTTTGAACACCTCGCTTCCGCAACAACAAAAACAAAACTTTCGGCTTTGAACATGTAACACCTCGGAAATCTAGCCCAATTAGAAAACTTAATGTATTATAGGACCCAATAAAGGTCCGGATTGAATTGGGCTTACCAAAGAAAACTTGGAAAAGAAACTAGCCTTTTTAGGACCAACAGGCCCAATAAGGGCCCAACCTTATAAAAGAGGCCCATTTAAGGCCCAATACCCATTTACCATCTAAATAAATAAGTGATCATAAGATAATAAATTAAATTGTGATTCGAAGCAACTACGATAAGAATCCAAACCAAAAACAGACAAAACCTATACCGTGTAAAGTCCGGTAATCTAACGCGTACTAACGTCTAATTTACATCGGAACATACTTATAATGGTTTATACTCTTTTAAAATCATTGTTAATCATGATGCATACTGTAAACAGTACTTGCTAAAAGATCCTAACCAAACGTGTATAATCAGCTATGATACGTCGGAAAAACGCGAATACCGAATACACCGGCATTTAATGGACATTTGATGCGACAACCGAGCCCTATAACATCACAAATATTTATCTAATTATTATAACTATTATAACATTCTAGATTAGAGAGTGAGACGGTTATCCAGGAGCAATGTGGTTCGAGTCGCGACTGAAGAGTGGACCGGCCTGAGAATAGGTCAAACCCGAGAGTTTGACCATAAAAATACCGAATTGTTTTATTTCAAGCTGAAGTAATTAGATAAATCTATTATAGGTTTTCTAACGAGGTTTTATCCAAAAGACCGTTCAATACGTGATAACAAAGTTTCGGGACGTATACGCGATGTTTAAATCAAGCCCACTCAAAAACCCTAGGTATATAAGCCATCTATTCCCTCATTTCTCATTTGAAAACCCTAAAAACACCCTAAAATGCTCTCAAGGACCTGCTGCAGCCGACTTCGCCGGAGCAGGAGGCTCCACGGCGGCAGCGCGACAACACGGCGGCGGCGCGGTTTCCGGCCAAGTCTTGGCCTACCCCCTAATGACCTCCTGATCACGATGGTGGTGGTGGTTTCTTCTGATACGCAACGGTGTGGAAGATATGGAAGAGAGAAGGCAGCGGCAGCTAGGGTTCCGGCGAAGTTTCAGGCCGCCGGCCCGGCGCCGGCGACTGGCGGCGTGTGCCGCCCATGCTCTTCTTCGTCTCGACGATATCTTTCCAAAGGTGGTAGCGGCATTGTCTAACTCTTAACATTTTGAAAGTTATAAGCATTTGAAGATGATGACAGCAAGGTTTTGGAGTTTTTGGTGGCTGTCGGTCGTGGCTGTACAGGCCGGAGGTAGGGGCCAGTGGTGGTCGTGGTGGTCGTGGTGGTTGCTGCGGTTTGAGGTGAAATAGAGCCGTTCGACGCTGTATTGGGGGTTGCATGTTGATTTCAAAGCAAGATCTTCGTGAATTGGTGGTTTGGAGTCGTTCTTCGGCGAGTTAGATGGCGGCTCTAGGGCGGCCGGTGGTGCCCCATGGCTATCCATGGTTGATCTTGGCTGCAAGTGATGGACTACGGTGGTAGAAGCCTCAACTGAGGTGTTTGGTAACGAATAGTATGGTTATGGTTGCGTTTGGTTGCTAGATAACAAAATAATAGTGATGTATGTAATCTTGGTGTGGTTTTGGTTAGGTTTAACTTTGGTCAAAGCTGGTCAAACTGGTCAAAGGACAGTCAACGCGATGCGGATCGGAACAAGCAAATTTTAGGATGCGATATGGAAACGTTAGGTATAACCGTGCGTTAAATATTCTTACGCGTAAATTAATGATTATATACTAACTTGTGTGTGCGTTGAGCTACAAATAAGTATAAAATGTTAACTAGTTTATAAACCATCATGAATGGATACGTAAATTTGAAATAACATGGGCAATCGCATAATGAAAAACAACATTGGAAATTATTCATATGAACAAAGATATTAGAAATATATATATATGAAGTTATCTGACCTCGTGACATATAAGATTCGTACAAGGCGTATAGATGATTCATATTGTTATAATTAAAAATGCATTATTCATACCTATGTTTATATATACATATATATATATATATATATATATATATATATATATATATATATAATGGATAAGTTAGGTTAACCGATGTTCGCTCATAATTATTTAAGACTTATAATTCTATACTAATCCATCGTCTTATTATTACTAATAATCGATAATCTTGTTATTATTGGAATAAATATTAATTGTATCACATTTTTTATTCAATATAACGACAACTATTATTGATATTCAAATTATTCTAACATAATATTAACTACATTATTGGTAGAAATATATCTATATAACTATGAATTATGGATGAATCTTTGAAGGTGTACTTACACTTATTGTTTAAAATATATTTTTGGTTCGCACTAAATGCGTTAAGAAGAATTTAAACATATCTATCCTTGAACCATCTAAGTATCATATAATTTATAAGCTAAGCCTTTTAACAGCCTAAATTAGGCGATCTTAAAAAGTATATATGCTATGCGCGTGAATATAACATAATATCATGACATGAGAGAGTATAATTCATAATATTTGATGCATTTTAGATTGCTTTTACTACCAAACAGTTAGAGGTTTGACTACATTCCTACCTATGCAAGTATCACACATTTAAAGAATCTGCATAAACGATATAAATATTATTAGAACATCTAATACAATAATTGGAACATTAAAGATTTCTAATATCATCAATAATAATTATCTATAAAGATTGGAATCCTTATTATCAACCGATTATTGTTACAATCATTGTACAAATAATCATTTCTCGAATAAAAGCACTTATTAACCTAATAAGCGCGAATTAGTACTTAACGACTAATAATTTCACAAGAAGCTAAGGTACATCAATTAAACTAATCGTTAACTTTAAGTTAACTAAAGAGCTCAACCGCACGCATGTAATGACATCGTGCTAATTCTAAACATGAATCTCATATGTTCTAATTAGGATTGCTTTGTTGGTGACCTTCACATTTCCTTACCGAGTTCAGAATTTATATAAGGATACCAGGTGAGTTCTAGTGATTCCCTTTTTTACTACTGTTTTGCGGTGAAGCATGCTCTGTTATTTTTGAACTATATTTGTGCTTTGCTTGATGATTGTATGTGGGATTTATGGTTACCTGCTGATACTTATATCATGATCATTAATTCTTTCGTGAACCGCTTGTTTTATATGAATAGATCTATTGGGGGAATCCTCCACACACAGTGGCTTCCGTTCCAGGAAGGGTACCCCACTAAGATCCTAAGGGGTCGTTTGTGGCATGTAACATGTTTTGTTAAGAAACTATGGTGAACCATCCGGGCAGGTAGGGTTCACTGGTTTGGGGCTCAGTTCTTCCTTCGGAAATATCCGGTTAAACACAACTTTAGAAGAGGCCAACCGGGACTGAGTGCAGGGTTGATTATGATTTCTCCCACGATGTTTAAACAATGATTATTTTCTTTTTAATCAAAGAAGGATTTGTTAAGTCCTTTTGTTTTTAAAATTTAAGCACTTGAACTCACCAACTTTATGTTGACACAAAATCTTTTGAGCATGTCTTTCAGGTACAGCTAGGTAGATTAGCCGAGCTATAGAAGATATCCAAATCCGAAGCAAGAAGTGAGGGTAGGTGTTGAAGGAAAAAGGTCGAGCCTAGAAGCTTAGTTACTGCAGCCTCAAGAAATATTGACAAAGAGATAGGTCATGATACCCATGGATTGTAGATTGAGGCACCTTGTAAACTGAAACTAAACCCATATCCTAATGTAAATATTGTGAGATGCATTGTAATAAACCATTTAGTTTCCGCTGCATTTTGGTTGTTGTTTACTAACCCTTACGTCCAGCCTCTCTGGGCCCGGGGTGTGACAGATTGGTATCAGAGCCAAAGGTTGTAGAGAAGTAGGTCTGCTTCGCGAGACCTAAACTACAACCATATGAACCCTATTGGACCACCATTGTAAGAAGACTTTTCCGAGTTTAGTTAAGCCAAGGTTATAGGAAAGTGGGTTTACTTCGAGATACCTAAGCTACAACCATAAATAGCACCAGCCTGGTAGGTTGTTTCCATGAATTAGTGATCTAAAGTTTACAACAGAATAGATTCCATTAAGGACACTCGTCTTTAATCTATATACCTCATGGGATAGATACTATTAAGAATTCCCTACCCTATAAGAAACCTTGTTGCATTAGGGTACTACCTATGATAGGTGCACCCGAGTAAAACTAAGAATATTTGGAATCTTCTGGAGTTGACTACTAGGACCCCTGAGCACTGGGACTAGGTATATTATGAATCAAAGATGTGCAAGTATATTAAGACTTAAATTCAGGGGAGATACTTATCTGATTGCACAACTGACTTTTGACACTATATGAAACAACTATTATTTTTATACTTGATGCGACTTGTGTCGTTACATGAGACAACTGCTTTAGTGATACTTGCTTATATGCTTCATTCATATGATGATACTTGTTGGAATACAGTGATAGGATAGCAACCATGATGCCTTTTTATTTGATCTGCTCCCTATTATAGCTTGTACCTGATTGCTCGTTACCTGGTTGTTGAACTGTACTTTGTAAACGGTTGGGTTAGCAAGAATGTTAGCATAACTAGAATCTAAATGTGCTTAATTGCAGATGATGACCAAATGAAAAATTTTAACTTCAGGACCTAATTACACAAAACTTGAAACTTATGATGGGAACAACTAGAATGATAGTGTAAAGTAAATTGACGATTACGGGTGCACACGTAATGGTGAATTTACAGGTACCCTTGAATTCTGGTGGGCCCTGTCATGTAAACTAATGTCAAGGTATAACACTCAAGGAACTAGTACATACCAGATTAAACACCAATATCCAATATATATTCAACAATTATAAATTTAAAACTTTCATGCTGAGAGAAAACATATAACTCTTGAAGAGCTACCAAGGACGATATTGTAGTAATTATCCCTTTTCTTTCTCTCTCTTTCTTTGTTCTGCCCTCCTATTGGAAGTATAATGATACAACTATCTAACCTAGGAGATCATCAAAAGTTGTTTCAAACCCATCTAGTTTGGTGCCGAATGTATGGCACTTCACCTAAGTTGTCTGTGTACTTTAGCCGCGCTATTTTTTGCGATGTCTGAAAATTTCTTCCTACCTAACATAGAACTCGACAAAACTTACTCAACATAGTAAGGGACCCTCTAACATATTGGTTGCAGCCGAGAATATACCGGAGTAACAGAATTACGAGAAGCACCTATTGTGATCAATGGCATAGAGGACTTGTCACTTCCTTCTTCCCTAGTAGCTCACACTTCATAGGGTACCTCTGATATTTTTCTCAAAGTCCTTAATGAATATAACTTTTCTACGCTTATTCATAGTAATAGAACTCCTTGACTCAAGCACCATTCTTAATATCCGCTTCGATAGTAATTAACCATCTTTTTCCATAGTACTATGCTTGTGAAATCCTTCATCATCCTCAACCGTTAGTCACCCGGTGACAAACTTCGATCGTAACATAAGTTGAACTATTTTGACCATGCTTGTAACTGGCCGTGTTCTTGGTAACCTTTCGAGTGCCAGAATAAGTAGGAAATGAAACCTCATCCTATAGCCCCGATTTCCGCAAAGATAAATAGCCCGAGTGCCAAAGTTATTCGCCGAGAAAATTTTATCTTCAAGCTTTCGAAACAAAAATCTGAGTCTACAATGTTGGTGAATTCCCTGTTTTCACACATTTTGTTCCGGACTTATTCTTCATTAAACTCTTGGACTAATGAATGGTGATGAATCCGTGAGTCATCTCTACCTCAAGAGTTCTACTATTTGGGTGATGAATTCGTGTAGTGAGAGCAAAGATCACAAAGTTAGATTACAATCCTGATGTTATATAAGGGGTTAATAGAGTGGTAGATAGTTCCCTTTCTACTAATAAGCACCTTAACGAAGTTTTAGAACCCTAAGTCAATATGCCAGTGATAACAAATAATTCATGCGGGAAGACTCTCAGTTGGAGCTGAGAGGAGTGTGTTGCTCTAAAAATATGTATTAAGAAGCATAGAAGATCAGCTACAAGAAATCTCATGTGTTAAATCACTTGAGGTCCAACTACGACGTAGTAATGAACATGCAGAAGTTAGTAGGCGAGAAAGACCAGCACAACAATCACCGGTCGTAAGCATTAAATATTTTCCCCTCTAAATTTCTAAACCTTTTACAGAGCAAATCATCAATAGCATACCCTAGTAAACTCCGTACGTTGAAATCCGAGCCAGAAGGCTTACTATCATATTTCAGTGGAACAATTGATAGGCCTATAAGTAACTAGGTTTTAGATGAGGATTACTTGTTGCACGAATGGATCCCTACAGGGTACGGTTACCTTGGAGAAAGGGGAGCGAGAAAGAAGTCATCTAGAAGGTTGACCTCGATTGGGAAGCACTATAAGGGAATTAGTGGAAGCATATACGACGATTCCGTAGATAAGATGACAGCTGGAGTTGCCCTAAAGGAAAGTGAATCGGAGAGAAGCAATGATGTATGGTGGTACGAAATTCGAAGTATGTTAAGAAGCTCGTAGAAGGAACGGAGATCTGACAACTGTTAGAAAAACGGTTCGTAAGACATAGTGTGTCACCCTGAAGAACCCTAATACACTTTGTGGGAAGTGGAATGGAATGCTCTTAATATGAACAAACTATCAAGAGTTGAATAAAGTTACCTAGAAGAAGTGATAACCCCTTTTCCAGAATTGTTAACCTGCTTAATCAGTTGTAAGATACTGACTACACTTCTAATGCTATCAGCCGGGTATATAAGTGATAAAGACGTTACCAAGGATTGCATTTAAAATACATTAGAGTCAATATGAAAATCACATTCAAGCTTGTTTGGGCTGGCTCACACACCCACGGTATTCATGAGCCTAATGAATGGGATTCAGTAAGTCATACTTAGGCATGCTTGTTATCTCGACATTGCTAATAAGCATGAAATTCGAGACAATTCGCTAAAATTTGGGGCTATCTAAGTCTGAGAAGTAGTAAAAACTCATTGAGTTATGTCAACGTTTAGGGTTAAGCGAAAATTTTAGAAGGATCAATAAAAGCTTCACTCGTGCAGCTATACAACTGGCATCGTAATCCCAGGAATATGCCAAATCCGTTTGGACACGGATTAGAAGGCTTCAGATGTGTGTTGGTGCAATGATACAAGACAAGCTTCTAGCCGCCCGACAATTTAAGAAACACGTGAAGAGTTACATTATACATGAACTGGAACTAGGGGGCGTGACTTTTACAAAATGAAATATGCATTCGGATACATTAGCTGTACTACTCTCCCGTCTACCCATTAGAATACTAGTTCAAACACCATAGGGTGATCATCAATCGGTAATATCAGCCGCATTGACAAGTGCGGATAGGAGGCCGTCATCCGCATTTGTCCTAAGACGCTCGCATTTCTAAATGTGAAAGAACAAGTCTTGGCCGCGTTTGTCTCTACTTACCCGCATTGATGAATGCGGATAGCTTGCAATTAGGCTTTTCTTCTACTGACTTCACCCGTGTCATCGTGAACTTGCGAATTCTTCCAACGTTAGTTCATAAGAGCTTATGACACATCCTGATTGGGAAAACCCTCGACATACGTAAGTTAAGATAGGTGGAACTACTCGAAGACTAGGATTATCGCCTGCAGTATCATTCCAGAATAGGAAAGTTGGAAAAGTAGTGACCTTGTGTGTGCGACCTAACCTCTTCATTCCTATTAATCGTGAAAACTTCTTAGTTTTAGCTTTGTGGGAATAATCATGCGGTTCCTAAATATTAATCTATACTCCTTGGGGAACCCACATCCTCCTTGATCTGAAGACTTTAATCGATGACATCTTATGACCTATTACCTTATGGTTCTAGGGAGATAATAGTGACGTGTAGCCGACTTGACTATTACGTCTAAGTGAAGGCATTCACACCAACATCTGCTACTTCGCAACCTTTCGTAAGACTCTCCGTGAGGACGGTGATATTGCCAGGATTTTTAGTATTTGTTTCCTTGCTAGATCTACCTAGTAGGATTGTGCATTGAACCTCAGTGGAGAATCTCTTCTTGTTAATTTTGTTCAAATGTTAAATGACCTGATTGTGAAGCCAAAAATCTATTCATGAATCGACTCTGATTTTGTCAAACATGTTCTAACGTTGGGATAATTACTTGAATCTAAATCAAACCCGGTTGTTTGATACCTAATCGACAACTTTCGTCCTGGAATGCTCAGCTGAATAACTTTAAAATCCTCAAGACTCATACTATGAGTGTAACACACTCAGAAACAATATTAACGATACTAAAATTTCGAGGACGAAATTTCTTTAAGGAGGGGAGAATGTAACACCTCTGAAATCTAGCCCAATTAGAAAACTTAATGTATTATAGGACCCAATAAAGGTCCGGATTGAATTGGGCTTACCAAAGAAAACTTGGAAAAGAAACTAGCCTTTTTAGGCCCAATAGGCCCAATAAGGGCCCAAACTTATAAACGAGGCCCATTTAAGGCCCAATACCCATTTACCATCTAAATAAATAAGTGATCATAAGATAATAAATTAAATTGTGATTCGAAGCAACTACGATAAGAATCCAAACCAAAAACAGAATCAAAACCTATACCGTTTAAAGTCCGGTAATCTAACGCGTACTAACGTCTAATTTACATCGGAACATACTTATAATGGTTTATACTCTTTTAAAATCATTGTTAATCATGATGCATACTGTAAACAATACTTGCTAAAAGATCCTAACCAAACGTGTCACGAATACCGAATACACCGGCATTTAACGGACATCTGATGCGACAACCGAGCCCTATAACGTCACAAACATTTATCTAATTATTATAACTATTATAACATTCTAGATTAGAGAGTGAGACGGTTATCCAGGAGCAATGTGGTTCGAGTCGCGACTGAAGCGTGGACCGGCCTGAGAATAGGTCAAACCCGAGAGTTTGACCATAAAAATACCGAATTGTTTTATTTCAAGCTGAAGTAATTAGATAAATCTATTATAGGTTTTCTAACGAGGTTTTATCCAAAAGACCGTTCAATACGCGATAACGAAGTTTCAGGACGTATACGCGATGTTTAAATCAAGCCCACTCAAAAACCCTAGGTATATAAGCCATCTATTCCCTCATTTCTCATTTGAAAACCCTAAAGCACCCTAAAATGCTCTCAAGGACCTGCTGCAGCCGACTTCGCCGGAGCAGGAGGCTCCACGGCGGCAGCGCGACGGCACGGCGGCGGCGCGGCGGTTTCCGGCCAAGTCTTGACCTACCCCCCTAATCTCGACCTCCTGATCACGATGGTGGTGGCGGTTTCTTTTGATTCGCAACGTTGTGGAAGATATGGAAGAGAGAAGGCAGCGGCGGCTAGGGTTCCGGCGAAGTTTCAGGCCACCGGTGGCGGCGAGTGGCGGCGAGTGGCGGCGAGTGCCGCCCATGCTCTTCTTCGTCTCGACGAGATCTTTCCAACGGTGGTAACGCCATTGTGTAACTCTTAACGGTTTGAAATTATAGGCATTTGAAGATGACGGCAGCAAGGTTTTGGAGTTTTTGGTGGCTGTCGGCCGTGGCTGTACAGGCCGGAGGTAGGGGCCAGTGGTGGTCGTGGTGGTTGCTGAGGTTTGAGGAGAAATAGAGCCGTTTGACGCTGTATTGGGGGCTGCATGTTGAATTCAAAGCAAGTTCTTCGTGAATTGGTGGTTTGGAGTCGTTCTTCGGCGAGTTAGACGGCGGCTCTAGGGCGGCCGGTGGTGCCCCGTGGCTATCCATGGTTGATCTTCGCTGCAAGTGATGGACTACGGTGGTAGAAGCCTCAACCGAGGTGTTTGGTAACGAATAGTATGGTTATGGTTGCGTTTGGTTGCTAGATAACAAAATAATAGTGATGTATGTAATCTTGGTGTGGTTTTGGTTAGGTTTAACTTTGGTCAAAGCTGGTCAAACTGGTCAAAGGACAGTCAACGCGATGCGGATCGGAACAAGCGAATTTTAGGATGCGATATGGAAACGTTAGGTATAACCGTGCGTTAAATATTCTTACGCGTAAATATAATGATTATATACTAACTTGTGTGTGCGTTGAGCTACAAATAAGTATAAAATGTTAACTAGTTTATAAACCATCATAAATGGATACGTAAATTTGAAATAACATGGGCAATCGCATAATGAAAAACATCATTGGAAAATTATTCATATGAACAAAGATATTAGAAATATATATATGAAGTTATCTAACCTCGTGACATATAAGATTCTTACAAGGTGTATAGATGAGTAATATATATAAAATGCAATTGTTCATACCTATGTTTATATATATATATATATATATATATATATATATATACACACACACAATGGATAAGTTAGGTTAACCGATGTTCGCTCATAATTATTTAAGACTTATAATTCTATACTAATCTATCGTCTTTTTATTACTAATAATCGATAATCTTGTTATTATTGGAATAAATATTAATTGTATCACCCTTTTTATTCAATATAAGGACAACTATTATTGATATTCAAATTATTCTAACATCATATTAACTACATATTGGTAGAAATATATCTATGAATTATGGATGAATCTTTGAAGGTGTACTTACACTTATTGTTTAAAATATATTTTTGGTTCGCACTAAATGCGTTAAGAAGAATTTAAACATATCTATCCTTGAACCATCTAAGTATCATATAATTTATAAGCTAAGCCTTTTAACAGCCTAAATTAGGCGATCTTAAAAAGTATATATGCTATGCGCGTGAAAATAACATAATATCATGACATGAGAGAGTATAATTCATAATATTTGATACATTTTAGATTGCTTTTACTACCAAACAGTTAGAGGTTTGACTACATTCCTACCTATGCAAGTATCACACATTTAAAGAATCTGCATAAACGATATAAATATTATTAGAACATCTAATACAATACTTGGAACATTAAAGATTTCTAATATCATCAATAATAATTATCTATAAAGATTGAAATCCTTATTATCAACCGATTATTGTTACAATCATTGTACAAATAATCATTTCTCGAATAAAAGCACTTATTAACCTAATAAGCGCGAATTAGTACTTAACGACTAATAATTTCACAAGAAGCTAAGGTACATCAATGATACTAATCGTTAACTTTAAGTTAACTAAAGAGCTCAACCGCACGCATGTAATGACATCATGCTATTTCTAAACATGAATCTCATATGTTCTAATTAGGATTGCTTTGTTGGTGACCTTCACATTTCCTTACCGAGTTCAGAATTTATATAAGGATACCAGGTGAGTTCTAGTGATTCCCCTTTTTACTACTGTTTTGCGGTGAAGCATGCTCTGTTATTTTTGAACTATATTTGTGCTTTGCTTGATGATTGTATGTGGGATTTATGGTTACCTGCTGATACTTATATCATGATCATTAATTCTTTCGTGAACCGCTTGTTTTATATGAATAAATCTATTTGGGGAATCCTCCACACACAGTGGCTTCTGTTCCAGGAAGGGTACCCCACTGAGATCCTAAGGGGTCGTTTGTGGCATGTAACAGGTTTTGTTAAGAAACTATGGTGAACCATCCGGGCAGGTAGGGTTCACTGGTTTGGGGCTCAGTTCTTCCTTCGGGAATATCCGGTTAAACACAACTTTAGAAGAGGCCAACCGGGACTGAGTGCAGGGTTGATTATGATTTCTCCCACGATGTTTAAACAATGATTATTTTCTTTTTAATCAAAGAAGGATTTGTTAAGTCCTTTTGTTTTTAAACTTTAAGCACTTGAACTCACCAACTTTATGTTGACACAAAATCTTTTGAGCATGTCTTTCAGGTACAGCTAGGTAGATTAGCCGAGCTATAGAAGATATCCAAATCCGAAGCAAGAAGTGAGGGTAGGTGTTGAAGGAAAAAGGTCGAGCCTAGAAGCCTTAGTTACTGAAGCCTCAAGAAATATTGACAAAGAGATAGGTCATGATACCCATGGATTGTAGATTGAGGCACCTTGTAAACTGAAACTAAACCCATATCCTAATGTAAATATTGTGAGATGCATTGTAATAAACCATTTAGTTTCCGCTGCATTTTGGTTGTTGTTTACCAACTGTTACGTCCCGCCTCTCTGGGCCCGGGGTGTGACAGAACAACTATTCAACAAAAACAAGATCAAGTTTCATTTTTACATCGGAAATCTACAATTTAGAGGGAGTATTGTTGGGTATTCTACCTTTGAAGAAATTCAAGATTTCCAATATTATTGAAGGTGAAGACTTGAAGAACAAAAGCAATAAAAGTATTAGTCTAGGGTTTACTTTGTAAATATTGTAAATGTTACACTAGTATAAATAGCATCATATATCATCATTTGTAGGGTGAATGGTTCAACACCAAAATGCGTGTGAATTAGTTCCATCACCAACAACATCATATCATCATCCTTCATGGATGATGATTTCATCATCAAATCAATAAACAACAAGAATTAAATAATTTTGTGTTCATCATTATTGTATTTTAGCATCTCATCATTAAATTTTGTTCTTATCAATTTGAATCCTAAGATACAAGCTCAACGATCCCGTTCAAATCGGGAACACACAGGTTCATTTGTGAAACCTAATCATGTTTTATCTTTATCCTTTCTTCCATTTACCAGTTGCTCAAGTATGGTCTTTGTGCTTTTTACTTTAGCCAAATCAACTTGAGTTGCAACATGTGCCAATTTTTCTTTTTCAAGTCTTTTTGTCATTTCTTCAAGTTGTTTCTTGACAAGTTCAAGTTCTTTTAAAGTTTTGTTCCAACTTGCTTGAAGTGACATGATTTTTTCATCAGCAATTTTATGATCATATTTCAATTTCTTGTGCATTAATTCTTCTTGCTTCAATTTGTCACATATTTTGAATGAGTAATTTCTATAATGTTCAACCTGTTCAAAACATGCTTTAGTGCACATTTTTTCTCTCACTTCCACTGGAATTTCTAGATATGAGTTTGAAGATTCAGTGTCAGTTTCAGATGAAGAGTTTACAACCTTGGGTTGTTCAGACTGTGCCATAGAGCAACTTCTTCAGAATAATCCTTTGGATCTGATTTGTCACTCCAGTCATAATCTTTCTCATCATCTGAATCTCCTTATGTTTTTGGATCATTTTCTTCAGACCAATCTTCGTCTGTTGGAGCTGGAAAATATAGTCTATATTATCAACACTATGAAAGTCAACAAAAGTCAACATCATGGTCAAAGTCAACAAAAGTCCAACCCGACACGTTCAAGACGAAGAACCGAGTCGAGACGCTGAACATTTAGAAGACTAGGAATTTTATTGTAATAAATATATTTTGTGTGAACAAAATATATTTTATCTTGTTTTTAGTCATGTTTTAGTCTAAATATATAGTCTAGAGGGTTATGTGTAAATATGGAAACTTAAACTAGACTATAAATAGCCTAATTGTAATTAGAATTAGGTTAATGGTTGCATGACCTATTGATTGAGGGATTTACTTGTAAACAATATTATTAGCAATCAATAGAGATCAAAGGGGTTTTTGTGATTATCATTATTTTGATCTAATTCTTCATGATTTGATTCAGTTTGATGTTCCTGGAGTTACAATTTGGTATCAGAGCCATTTTGGATCAAATTCACTGAAGATTTGAAGATTTTTAGAGAGAGAAGTTGAGGTTTTGGTTGTTTTTGTTCAATATCAAGTTTTCATCAATTTCGGATCAGATTTGAGTGTTATTGATATGGAAATTGATTGAAGTTTGCTTGTTATTGGTTGGGAAAGCTCTGTTAATCATCAGGTATCAAATCCATTGAGATTTGGGCGTTTTCAGATTGATTTCGTGTTGAAAAAGTTTTTCAGCTTCGTTCAGCGAAATTACCAGTTCATCCAGCGAAACTACGAGTTCTTCCAGCGTAACTACATCGGTTATCCTCATTAAAGTTGTTTTCTGTTGTCCTGCGAAACTAGTTTCATTGAACGAAAGTTCAACAGTGATTGTGGTTGATTTACAAGCGAAATTACTGCCGAAAGTATCATTGAACGAAAGTTCAAGCTTGTTTTGTGCGAAATTGTCGGCGAAACTAAGCAGTCAAAAGCACTTGGCTAGCGAAACTGCTGCCGAAATTTCCAGCGAAACTACTGTCGGCTCAGCGAAACTAGATTTTTCTGCGAAACTAGCTCTGCGAAACTACAATTTCGGCGAAATTATCATTTTGTTTCAGCGAAACTAGAATGTCAAAGATGACTTTTTCCCCCTAGTTGGGATTAATTGAGTTCATTCCGATAAAGAAATTTTCATTAATTTTGAAAGATTTCTAAAAAAAAAAAAAAAACAAGCTAAGATTTTCTAGCGTGACATATACAAATAATATTTTTTCCCGGGGGAGAATTTTTCTAAATTTTTTGGGAAAAATATTTTTGGGGCGTTTAATTGTTTAAAAAAAAATAAAAATAAAATGGCTTTTGCAGAACTAATTAAATCCTTCGAATCTGACGATCTCACAATTGCACAATGTCGGTTTGATAATTTTGCAGCTTTAAAGAATGAAACGATGTCTGATTTTGTTGATCGTTTTCTGTTGGTGGCAAGTAATCTGAAGAAGTTTGATGCCCAATTGGGAAATCATGAACAAGTTCTAAGATTGCTTGATTCCCTCCCATCAGAATGGAGCTCACACGGCAAGTCGATTAAAAGAGATAGAGGTTTTCGGGATTACAAACTAATGGAGGTGATCAACAAACTGAAAGAAATGGAGTTGGATATCAAACGTCGTGAGTACTATGAAGCAACATATCTAACTCCAAAGATCACTTCAAACTCCAAAGAGAAACCAGAAGAGAGATCAGATTTTGGCACCAATTCCGACGGTTTACCGAAACCGGGAACTGAAGAGGTAGAAGAGGAGCTTAAGCAGACATCAATGGGTAAAGGTGGAGCTGAGTTGAATGCTAAAGTTTGTGATGCTGAGAAGGAAGAGGAATGGAAGCGAAATACCAGAGTTTGCAACTGTGAGAAGGCTCTTACTGCTGAAAGAGTCATCTTGGATCTTCCATACGAGACAGTTCAGGATATGTGTTCTTCTGCTTGTAAAATTCGTTTATTTGGTGTGTATAAAGCTAATAGGTTACTTATAGATAACCAAAAGGAGTTAACCACCATAAACATAGAACTTAAAAAGAATGAAGCCAAATATTTCATAAAATTAAATGAAGCTTTAAAAGAAAATGATCATTTAAAAAGAACTCTTCTTGAAAGAAATGTTGAAATTAATCTTTTAAATGAAAGAGTTACTTTGGCTGAATTTGAAACAAACAAGCTTAAAACAAAGTTTGATAGATGGACCATATCCGGAATGAAACAGGAAGAGCTACTGTGTAAACAGAGGGGAGCTAGGATTAAAACGGGAGTGGGTTGTGGTGAAAATCCATACGTCTATCCTCCTCCTAGCACCCATTGTTACTCTCCTATGCCTCAACCTCATCCATCAAATGATTTGATTGAAGCTGCAGAAACTAATAGTTTAAATGCAGGTTTAAGCAATGTTAATCTTAATGAGGTTAAAGATGTACAGGATTCTCCTGTAGGTTTGGGATTTCTCAGGCAGGGGTCTGATAAGAAGATTAATGACGATTCTACCTCTGATGCTCCAACACCAATATCAGTTGCTTCTCCAACCTTCTTCAACAAATTCAAAACAGGTAACATTCCTTCGTTTGTTCCTGTCAGGTTTGTCAAAGAAGGAACAGTTGTTGAATCGTCAGGCAATCAGAATCCTAGAAGCGAAGCCAACACAATAGGAGGTGTCCATCAAGATCCTTTGGAAGCAGATCTGTGTATACGAGACTGGATAAGCTCAGATGATGAATCAATCATAGAGGAGCGTGTTGGTTCCTCTCATATCAAGATATCTCCAGACAGTGTCAAGTCTCAAAAGCTTCCTAACATTGAATTAAGACCGATACGGATCTCTTCTCCAACTGCAAAACAATCCAATCAACCAGTGAAGATCTCATTCCCTGTTTTGCATAGGAAACTTCAGAACAAGCAAGAATCTGCTACAAGTTCAAAGCAATCCTCATCCCCACCTCTATCACACGGTTCAGTCAAGCATCAAAAGCCATTCAAGGCTTGTTTTGAGTGTGGAAAAAAAGGTCATATGGTAAAGAAATGTCCTCAAAGGCTTGCTACGAATGGTAAAGGCAAAACAAATTGCTTCTCCGAATGTATGTCTAAAAAGAATGTTCCAGACGGTAAAGGCAACACGGGTTGCTTCTCTGGATCAAGAGGTAAAAAGCACACATCTTTGATTGGTTGGATGAAAAACCCTCCATCTAAACCTTTTCGTGTGAAGCCGGTTTCACATGATTCAAAGATGAAAATGACCAAAGGTTTAAAACCAAATTCTTTTCATTCCGGTCTTAAACAGAAAATGATTTCCAAATTTAATTCATTCAAATCCAAGTTAATTGAACCGAAACAAATTTGGCAAATTAAAAAGAAGGATACAACAATCCCCGATTGTTTAATCAGTTGTGTGCAGAAGCTTGTTACTTATCTTGATGAAAAAGGAACTTCCAGGACTACGATGGCCTGGGTTTCCCTTTCTAACTAATTTGTTAATGAGTGCAGGAACAATTCAGGAGGACTGTTAGTAATCCGGTTTACTGACAGAGATTGTTCTTGATTCAAATTTGAGGCGGAACAAACAGGTTAAGGTCATGGTATTTTATCCACAATCTGGATATTTATATGCACAATCACCGTTCTCACTTCATAATCACTGCATATTTCTTGAGAATTCATTTCTTATCTTCATATCAGTGTAGTTTGGAAGACCTTCTTTGATAAAATTTTTATTTTTGTACAGTTTAAAAAAAATTAATTACAAAAAAATAAAAAAATTAAAAAAATAATAAAAAAATATAAAAAATAAAAAAAATAATAATAAAAAAATAAAATAATAAAAAAAAGAGTTTGCAAAAATAAAAATTTAGGGGGAGAGTATAAGTAAATAAAAATGAAAAGAGAACTGGGAACTTGATTCGAGATGACTGAGAAATGATTGTATATCATCTTGAAATGCTTGTTTTTGCATGACTTGCGTTTATAAATTGAGAAATGATAGTAACTGATGCTGTTATCTGATTTACATCTTATTTTTAATTGCAAATAATAGAAAAGTAAATAGATTCTTTAATGATATGCTTGGTAGACTCAGCCTGAAGAATAAAGTAGACAGCAGTATGATGATTTAAATTAAAATATATGCTTAAGGATGTCTGGATTTACGCAATCATTTTGGCCTGCACAAAAACTAAGTCCTGACAAAAATTGGATTGAGAATTGATCTTTCACCCACCATGATACAAATCATATAAGCCATATCTTTGAGCCGCGATTGGTGTATTTATGTGTCTTGTGTTTGTGCTAATCTCCTATGCTGTATGGAAGTACTGACCTGGAGTGATGATCTCCTCTGCTGTACGATAGTACTGACCTGGAGCTCTCATCGGCACATGATTGAATGGTCATCTCCTTTGTTATACGTGAGTATAGACCTGGAGCTCTCACCATTTTGGTCTAAGTTGTGTCAAATCATCTAAACGATGAATTCATCACAGAATGCAATATTCTGTTCATAATCACTTGCACACTAATGCACACACCTTGCTCTATAAAGATCGTAACAAAATTCAAGAAATCCTGAGGTTGGGTGAGGGTTTTTGCCAAATGATTGTGGGGTCCTAGCATTCAAAAGTATTTAATTGAACCTTAACGAATCATCTACTGCTTGTTGAAAAAGATAGGGCATGAGTTTAAGTGGACAAACATATCAGCAATTGTTATTGATCTGTTTGAGAATTTCAAAATCATTTAAAGACTGTGATTAGATTTAGTTATCAGTGTGATCTCATTGCTTGTCGATGATTAAATTCATCTTTGTGCTAAAGTATATCTTGAGGATATGATCTCATGATCGATTCAGTTCTCGGTTTAAAAATAAAAAACACAAAAAATTATATAATAGATATAAAATATGTTATAATACATGTATATAATAAAAAAATAGAAAAATATAATAAAATTTTTTTTAGGTCTTCCATATTATGCTGTTACAATTTTATCATTTTCATGCATTTCACGGAAATTGCGCCCAAACGAACACAGGTTCGCTTGTTTTTCACACACAAATAAACACGAGTTTATTTTGTTAAAATGAAATGATCTAATTAGAAATGTCGAGATTGTGTTTGAGAATGTGTTTCAGATTTTTGCTGTAAGTGATGGCCGATTATCAGTTGAGCAGTGTACCTGATCAGTGAACCTGTTCCTCAAGTTTGCAGAAGATACCGAGCTAGGAATCCTCCTCCTACATCTTCTGAAGCACTCGAGATTAGAGATTTGGGAAAGTTGTTTCAATATCCTCACAAAGGATGCACTCAAAAAGGGGGAGCATATAAATAGGGGGAGCTTATGAGATGAATAACTTTTCTCATCAAATTCAAAAAGCTTTAATTTGAAGCTTTTTCTACTGTTGATTTCTCGGGGCTGAATTCGTATGAAGACGTTGATAATGATAGACTAAGGGGGAGTATTGTTGGAGCTGGAAAATATAGTCTATATTATCAACACTATGAAAGTCAACAAAAGTCAACGTCATGGTCAAAGTCAACAAAAGTCAAACCCGACACGTTCAAGTCGAAGAACCGAGTCGAGACGCTGAACATTTAAATGACTAGGAGTTTTATTGTAATAAATATATTTTGTGTGAACAAAATATATTTTATCTTGTTTTTAGTCATGTTTTAGTCTAAATATATAGTCTAGGGGGTTATGTGTAAATATGGAAACTTAAACTAGACTATAAATATCCTAATTGTAATTAGAATTAGGTTAATGGTTGCATGACCTATTGATTGAGGGATTTACTTGTAAACAATATTATTAGCAATCAATAGAGATCAAAGGGGTTTTATTGTGATTATCATTATTTTGATCTAATTCTTCATGATTTGATTCAAGTTTGATGTTCCTGGAGTTACATCGTCCATTTCAACAACAAGTGCTAGACCTACAGTAAGATCTTCAGTGAACTGTTCTGCATAAGCACTCCTGTCATATCCATCCTTGATGCTGACTACAAGTGCTTTCTTTGGTTCTTCAATGATTTTAGATTCTTCCTTCGTTTCTGGCATTGGTAGACTCTGATAAGTTTCTGAAATGTCTTTTGAGTCTGTTGATGATATCTCTGACTGTTAGAGCTACTTTGACCATTTCCTCCTTGAGCTTTTGAGCTTTGCATTCTCTAGAAAAATGGCCATAGCTGTTACAGTTAAAACTCCTTGACTTTGACTTGTCAAAGCCAACTATTTTATTAGCACTAGGCTTGTAGTTTCTGTTGACATATGAGTGCTTTTGTGTTCTGTAAGCAATCATCACCATTTGCCAGTTGAGATCCATTTCTTCAACGTCATCTGGATTCATCTCGAACAAATCTTACAAAACCAGATCAACCTGAGTTAAATGACTACCTTGATAAGCTTGAAAACTTGCCATAAAGGCTGTAAATGCATATTTAGACTCTTTATCCTGTAGAAGGATGTTTATAACATCTTTAACTTTGCTAGGGTTAGCAGAGTTAGAAGATGGAGTCTCATTTTGAGTTTTAGCAATTTAAGCTTTTGGAGGAGACTGTGGTTGTGGCTGAGTTGAGTAGACAGGTGTGCTAGTAAAGAATCCTACTCCTACAAACAGATCACCCTCATCTTCTGTAGTAGCTTCATCTTTAGCAAGAAAAACATTCTCTAAGTATTTGCTGGAGAAGCAACATACTTGTATTGAGAAGTGGCTGCACCTCTATCATTATTTCTTGAGCTTTCATCAATTTCCACTGACTCAATCTTTGCAATCAACAGATCAAGATCCATGGGAAACTTTTCTGTATGTTTTAACAAAGTTACTGTTTGTTTCCAAGATGATAGAAGTGCATTTAAAAGTCTATGATTTAGGTCTTTAAGATCATTCTTAATTCCTAAAGTTGACATTTCTGTGATAAGCTGCACATATCTGTTCATCATCTGGTATACAGTTTCTCCAGAGATATGCTCGAACAATTCAAGTTGTCTTTTCAACTTCTGTCTTTTGAGATCTTGAATCTCTTTTCCTCCTTCACATACAACTTTCAAAGCTTTATATAAGTTGTACCCAGTTTGGTAATTCTCAAGCCTTGATAGAACTTCTAAAGGTAACCCTTTACACATGAGAGAATATGCTTTAACATCATTCTTCACTTTCTTCAGATCATCCCCAAGTAATCCATCTTCTGGGTAAGGCTCTTGAGTATCTTTAATGTATACAAAACCATCAGGACCATCAGAAGTAACAAGGATGTGAGGTCCTTTCACAATTGATTTCCATAAGTCAGTATCAATTGAATTTAAGTGATGTTTCAGCCTGAGTGTCCAATTCTTGAAGTCAGCTCTGTTCGTCAACTTTGGTACTCTATTCTCTGAATCTTCAAACTTTGTCATTTTTAAACTTTGAATTTAAGAAAATATACTATTTTTGTTGTTTTTAAATTTGAAATGAATCAAAGAAAAAAGAATTTTTGATTCTAGATTTTGAAAAATTTTCTAATTGTTAAGTGAAAAGTCTGAATTAGATGCGCCTGAACAGTAGGGAAACGCCTGCACAGTAGTTAAACGTCTAAACAGTAGAGAAACCCCCAACTTGTCTTAGAAACGCCAAGTGTAGAAACGTCAAGTGTAGAAACGCCTGAACAGTATCAAAACGCCCTGCGTCTGAACAGTTGTAAAGCGCCTAAATAGTTCCAAAACGTCTAAGACTTAGATTTCTGAATGAACGTCCGAACAGTGCTTAAACGCCATAAAGTGTGAAAACAAACTCTCTGAAACGTCTAAACAGTGTTAAAGCGTCTGAACAGTGTTCATACGCCTAAACACTTAGGTAATTTTTAGATGATTTCAACACCTCAAACGCCTAATTCATCTTCTTTGTAACAACCAGATCTTAACAAACTTTTGAAAACTTGATAAAACGATCTGAAACTCTTCAATCAAGTCACTAATGCACCGATATAGAATCCTTTAGCATCATTTCTTTCAATTAACAGTACTTTGATTCTTAATTTTGCAAATTCAGTCTTCGACTTTCGAAGAACAGTTCGAACACAGAATTGTCAAAAATTCAGATTTGATGATGTAAATTCACTCAATTGTGATTCAATTCATGTTTCTAGTGATGAAACACAACTAAATCATCAATTAATTGAAAATTTTCGATCAAACCACAGATTCAAGTGATTCAAAAGTGCTCAAAAGTCGATTTTGAACTTCAAATCACTGAACCGAAAGCTCTTATACCATTTGATAGGTTCAAATGGATCGATCTGTGATTGTTATCAAGCAATTGACAATTATATGAACAATGTAATCAAATCAAACAAATATCAGAAAAATTCATAGCATGTTCATTGATATTAGAAGGATTACAAAGTGCAATTGAGAGAATATGAAAATGTCTCCAAAAGTCTTGACCTGCACTAAAACAAGCAATCCTATTTATAGTAATAACAAGAAAACAATAAGGAACATATATTTACATAATAAGTCCCTATACTATGACAAAAACTAATCTAAAGACTAAAATGCATATCTTTCTAGGGTTCCAACAGGAACACTTGAATCCTTGGAACTCCAGAGTTGTTGTACATCCACAAAAGATCTTCGGATGTTATATTTTTTTTGTAAGAAATAGATCTACGGAAGAACAAAAGTGTTCATCCATAGATGCTTCTTATACTTAGTCAATTTCAGAAATTGACTAAGTCTAATGTTTAATCCTGCAATCATACACATAAATCAACACACATATGGGTTAACCTATATACATAAAGCATACATCAAAATAATGAATTATAAATATTAATTACAAGTTTTGATTAAAGTTCTAAGCCTATACAAAAGGATCTAGACCTATTGTTCCTAGATCTAACAAGCTTAAACACAACCTGTTATGCGTTTCTCAGTTTTGTGATCTAAAGCATCAAATGCTCTTCACAGAACATGAGTGCATTATCCTCAAACCCGGGATGACAATTCCTCAGGCATTGGTGTTTCTTAGATCTCCCAGGAAAGAGGATATGTACAAGCTTGATATGTACAAGCTTGATATGTACAAGCTTGATATGAACAATGCTTCTCCACTGGGTGAAGTATCATGCTTTCTTTCCAAAGATGATGGTGATGAGTCAACACTATGGCATAAACGAATGTGTCATGTGAATTTTAAAACAATGAATAAATTGGTTAAAGATAACTTGGTACATGGTTTGCCTAAAAAGAAATTTTTATGCAAAGATAACTGTGTTGCATGCCTGAAAGGGAAGCAACACAGGACATCTCAAAAATCCAAAGCTGTTAACTCTATCACCACTACATTACACTTATTGCACATGGATCTGTTTGTTCCCACAAGTATAATGAGCATTGGAAGGAAATCATATTGCCTTGTGATTGTTGATGATTTTACAACATTTACATGGGTATTCTTTATAAAAACTAAAGATGAAACTGCTGAAACTTTAAAATCTTTTATTCTGTAAATAGAAAATCAAATTGATCACAATATTAAAATAAATAGAAGTGATCAAGGGACTAAGTTTAAAAATCAAGTTCTTGACTCATTCTGTAACTCAAAAGGGATTGTTAGACAATATAGTGTTCCTAAAACTCCTTAACAAAATAGTGTTGCTGAGAGGAGGAACATGACACTTATTAAGGCTGCTCGGACCATGTTAGCTGATTCAAAGCTGCCTCTAACATTCTGGGCAGAGGCAGGCACGGCATGCTATGTGCAAAACAGGGTTCTTGTAAGGATTCCTATAATTCTGATGCAGCCAAGACATCCAATGTTTCTCTGCATGCATGCACTAAAGCACAGAAGTAGAAATGCTTCGGAAGTTTTATGTAGGATTCTATGTGCCCAAGACACTTAGAATATTGATGTGGTTAGTACGTTATGATCCAAGTCGGGTTATACCCAATAACAAGCTTAGCAAACACAAATTAATATTTAATTAATTATATGATCATGGAATTAAATATTTACACCAAATTTAGAAAATGGGTTTTCTAAATAAGTTGCATATGAGATGGAACAAATTATAAGGATAATTTGTTAATGAGTTTATTGTTATTTTTTGTTGTCATTTAAAAGGGTTTAAATAACATTAATAACATATGAGTGTACTTTAATTAAATTGTTTAATTAGAGAAGACATATGTCACAATTTTAAATAAGTCTAGTAGAAGACTTATTAATGTATGACATAAGACTAGTTTAAAAATAATGTGTATTGTGGTTTAAGGGGGAAACTCCTTTTATTTGAACTAGTTGGCCGCCCCCCCATTTATTTTGATTGGATCCTTGCTTTTCTTTAGAATACACATTATTTACTAGGTCTAACACTCAACCTCTCTCATCATTCAATACATGCAAAAACACAAAAAACTCTCTCTTCTCTTCTCTAGTTTACGGAAATAGCAGCAGCAAGGAGAGGGTTTTTGGAGTTGTTCTTGGTGTTATTCTTCCTAACAAGAAGGTGCTTTGCAAACAAGCTTGGGGTATACAAGCTTGAGGACCTCTAATCTTGAAGTCTTGGCCGATTTTCAGCATCCTTTCCTCTTTTCTTTGGTCGATTTTAGAGCTGCTGAAAGGTAGATATGGCAGCCCTTTGTGGCTGTCATATTATGTTGTTTTATGTTTCCATAGCATGCTAATTCACATATAATGATCCTTTGATATATGGGTTTGTTTTATACATTAATATGGTCACCTAATGAACATATTTTTCAGCTTATAAACAAGTTTATAATGTTGTCTTTCCGCTGCGTTTTCAGAATGTTTAAGAGGTTAAACTATGATTTTATGTTCTTACAAACCCATCAATGGCATCAAGAGCCGGTTATGTGGATAGCTTGCTTGTTCTTCTCCTTTAAAATTGGTTTTAAAGGATGATTATCAACTCATAATAGGCTGATTTTGGTTGATTCAATAAACCCCATGTCTTTCAAAGTTATATCTTCATGCTTATGATTAAACTTTGAAAGATAGAAATGTGAATTGGTTGACATGTTTGGTTGTTGTTTGTTTGGACAAACAAACCCAAATTTTCAGTTTATGTTGGCTGAAAATTTGGGGTTTGATGGGGTTTATTTTGTTTGTTGAATGATGTTTATGATTTTTCATATGATAGTGCATAACCTAGCTTAGACCTTGTGTTGTTTGGTTGGGATTGAATGTATTTATTTGATTATATTCATTCAATGGGGTTGTATATTAATTTGTGCTTTGTTTAAAATTTAATTTGTCTATTTATTCATTGGGATGTAATAATAGATTAGGAGTATTTTTCTTTTACTAGAAAATATGTATTAGGATATATATTTTGTAAAAGAAGATGCTCGGGAAGAAAGCACAAGAGGAAGACACAAAAGAAGGACTTAAAGCATATGGATGCAAGTTCAAGTGGGGGTCTATGAAGACCTCAATTTTGTGTTGTATTCAACCCTTAGGAAAGACCTAATGATCACACTTGTGATGGCAAACAAGTGTGGTCACAATAGTAGCTATGGTTATGCACATTGTGGTTGTTTATATTATGCTTGTTTGATTGTGATTTTATGAATGATTGTATGATATTTGGATATGATGGACAATCTTAATATAAATGATCTTAACAAGCTAATACAAAGTGGTTCTTAATCACTAAGTGTTAATAAATGGTTATTAAAAGGATTAATGATTTCGTAATAAAATGGGTTTTATTAAAAGGACCATAGGGTATCTTGTATTTGAAAGCATGCAAATACAAGTACATAGAGTTTTCTAACTAGAATTATGAAATCTCAAACTTTTGACAAACAAGTTTAACACCGTCCTTTTGCACAACACTTGAGTCATTTGGAAACTCTTAATTGGATAAAGGTCACCTAACCATTTAGAGGGAACTTGTGATTTAAGGTGGGGATACCACATTGGTGGGATAAAGGTCACCTAACCACTTATGTGGGTAAACTCACACGTGTGTGCAAGTAGGGTAACTTGATTTGCAAACCATGTTAAATGGATCACCTAAATATGGTTTCCAAATGGTGTTGATGGGATTAACATGCCGACTTTACATGTGATGTTTAAAGTCGATCCCATACCTCTAGAAGTTGCAAATGGTTGCAACCGTCAATCGTTGACCACCTTATTAATTTAAATCGTGGGATAAAGGTCACCTAACCACAATTTAAATGTAATGTTGGGTTCTAGTTTTTAGTATAAAAATGACTTTAAAAGGCATTAATTATTAAAAATAGCAATATCAAAAATACTAAATAGATCTTTGTTAAATTTTGTAGATGGCCACCAATAATGACAATCATGATAACTCATCCGCGTCCACCCAATCATTACGAGTGATCCTCCAAAAGGAACGTCTAAATCATAATAATTTCATTGATTGGTATCAAAACTTGAGAATCGTTCTCAAGCAAGAGAGAAGATCATATGTTTTAGACGACCCTATCCCCGATCAGCCTACTGAGGATGATGAGGAGGCCTACAACGATTGGCTGAAGTACACTGAGGACTCCATCCAAGTGTCTTGTCTCATGCTAGCGAGCATGACTCCGGATCTCCAAAAGAAGTATAACCCAGCTGAAGGAAACGTTCCAACAGCAAGCAAGGGTTGAGCGCTTCGAAACGGTTCGAGCACTCCATGCATGTCGTATGGACGACAACCAATCTGTTTCATCTTATGTACTTAAGATGAAAAGTCATATTGACCGCCTTGAGAGGCTTAATTGTCCCGTCTCGAAGGAATTGGCCACGGATTTGATCCTTAATGGCCTTACCAAGAAGTTCGAGACATTTGTGTTGAATTACAACATGAATGCATGGGACAAAAGCATTGGTGAGCTTCACTCAATGCTTAAAACGGCCGAGGCGGCCATGGGTAAAAGGGTTTTACCCGTTCTCACCATCAATGAAGGTGGGAACAAGAAAAGGCCTCATCCCGCACCCAAGGCAAAGGTTGCCAAGGGTAAAGGACCCGTATGGGGAAAAGGGAAAGGGGTGGCAAGGGTGCCACCCAAACCACAAGAGAAGAAGTGAAAGGTTGCTACCAATGACCCATGCTTCAAGTGTGGGGAGATTGGACATTGGGCAAGAAATTGTCCTGTCCATCTCCAAGAGTTGAAAGCAAAGAGGGATGCCGGGCAGACCTCAGGTACAGTATACATGATTCATATTGATCTTAATGTTACATCTTCTAACACATGGGTATTAGATACCGGATGTGGAACTCATATTTGCAATTTGTTGCAGGGGTTCACAAGAAGTAGGGACTTCAATCAAGGGGATGTTAGTCTCTTCATGGGCAATAGAACCAAAGTCCAAGTTGAAGCTCGTGGGGACTACATCCTAAAACTTCCAAGTGGCTTGGATGTTATTTTGAAGAATGTTTTGTATGCTCCTAGTTTGACTAGAAACATTATTTCTGTATCCCAATTAAGACATTATGATTATGTATTATCTTTTGTTGAAAATGATATTCATGTTTCTTTAAATGATATGTTCTATTTTAAAGCTATTCCCATTAATGGTATTTATGAATTGGTTCATGAAAATGCTTTAAATAGTTCATTGTACTAAACTAACACCAAGAAACTCAAGTTGGATTTGAGTGATACCTATCTTTGGCATTGTCGTCTTGGTCATATAAACAAGAAACGTATACAAACACTTCAAAAGAATGGTCTTTTAAAAACGAATGAATGTGATTCATTTGATGTATGTGAATCTTGTTTACAAGGTAAAATGACTAAGGCACCCTTTAGTGGAACTAACGAAAGGGCAAAAGATTTATTAAGAATCATACATTCGGATGTATGTGGTCCTTTTAAGCCAATGACTAGGAATGGTGAAAGATACTTCATTACCTTTACCGATGATTATAGTCGCTATGGGTATGTGTACTTATTAAGGCACAAAATGAAGCTTTTGAAATGTTCAAAATCTTCAAGAATGAAGTAGAAAATCAACTCAACAAGTCAATTAAAGTTCTCCGTACCGATAGAGGAGGTGAATACCTAAGTGATGCTTTTCAAGATCATCTTAGGAGTTGTGGGATTGTCTCACAACTCACTCCACCTGGAACACCACAACACAATGGTGTGTCTGAGAGGAGGAATCGAACCTTATTGGATATGGTTCGATCTATGATGGCTAGAAGCACATTGCCTCTATCATTTTGGGGTTTCGCTTTGCTCTCCGCGGCCCGTATTCTAAATATGGCCCCAACCAAAAAGGTGGAAAGGACACCTTTTGAGATATGGCATGGAAGAGTTCCATCCCTATCATACTTAAGGGTCTGGGGTTGTGAGGTTAATGTTAAGACTCCCACCCCAAACAAATTGGAAGTCCAATCCACCAAGTGTATCTTTATTGGATATCCTAGAGATTCTATGGGATATTATTTCTATGATCCACTGGAACAAAAGGTGTTTGTTGCCAGAAAGGGTGAGTTCTTAGAAGCAAAGTTCCTTATGGAAGGAACTAGCAGTAGAACAGTGGATCTTGAGGAGGATCAAGAACCATAACCCGATGCATATTTGGTTGAAACTAGCACTCAACATGAGGATGTTGAGGTTGATCAAGTGGTTGATCAATACACACAAAACGTTCGTAGAAGTGGTAGAACTAGTAATCCACCTGAAAGATACGGATTTTTCATGGATGGATGCTATGTGGTAGATTCAGATGAACCAACCACATACCATGATGCAGTGTCCAATTTGGATTGTGACAAATGGCTTGAGGCCATGAACGTTGAGATGCAATCCATGTATGACAATCAAGTTTGGGAACTTGTTGTACCACCTCTTAATTCCAAGGTAGTTGGAAGTAAGTGGGTTTTTAAGAAGAAAATCGATATGCATGGAAACTTGGATACTTATAAAGCTAGACTTGTAGCAAAGGGTTTCACTCAAACTCAAGGGGTTGATTGTGATGAAACCTTCTCACCTGTTGCGATGCTAAAGTCTATAAGGATATTGTTTGCCATAGCTGCTCATTATGATTATGAGATTTGGCAAATGGATGTCAAAACGGCTTTCCTAAATGGATATCTTGAGGAAGATGTCTATATGGTTCAGCCTGAAGGTTTTGTCGATCCAAAACATCCTAATAAAGTATGCAAGTTAAAGAAATCAATCTATGGATTGAAACAAGCATCTAGAAGCTGGAATCATCGTTTTGATGAGGAGGTAAAGAAATTTGGCTTCATCAAAAACGCTGATGAGACTTGTGTGTATAAGAAGGCTAGTGGGAGCACAATAACTTTCCTGGTATTGTATGTTGATGACATACTACTATTTGGAAATGACATTCCAACCTTGGAAGGTGTAAAAACCTGGCTTGGAAGTTGTTTTTCCATTAAGGATCTTGGAGAAGCCGCCTATATTCTGGGAATAAAGATCTATAGGGATAGATCAAGGCGGTTGATTGGTTTGAATCAAAGTGCATACATTGATAAGATCTTGAAAAAGTTCAAGATGGAGAACTCTAAGAAAGGTACCGTACCTATTCAAAGAGGAACGATATTGAGTACGACTCAATGTCCTAGCTCAAAGGATGAGCAAGATAAAATGAAGGCAGTCCCATACGCATCTGCTATTGGATCCATCATGTATGCAATGATATGCACTCGACCGGACGTGTCATGCGCCTTAAGCATGACAAGTCGTTACCAGCAAAATCCTGGAAACAGTCATTGGATGGCTGTTAAGAACATACTTAAGTACCTAAGGAGGACAAGAGATATGTTCCTAATCTATGGATCTGGTGATGAAGAACTCGTTGTAAAAGGTTACACGGATGCGAGTTTCCAAACCGATCGTGATGATTCTCGGTCACAATCGGGATATATTTTCATTCTGAATGGAGGAGCGGTCTCATGGAGGAGCTCCAAACAGGATGTGGTGGCTCTATCAACTACAGAATTAGAATATGTCGCCGCCTCATTGGCAGCTCAAGAAGCTGCATGGTTGAAGAAATTCATTGCCGATCTAGGGGTTGTCCCTTCCATTCAGGAACCCCTAGAGATCTTTTGTGATAACGAGGGTGCGATTGGTCAAATCAAGGAACCTCGTGCTCATCAAAAGACTAGGCACATTGAGCGGAGATTCAACTACATACGAGATGAAGTTGAAAAGGGAAAGATATGTATTCGCAAAGTTCACACGGATCAAACATTGCGGATCCTCTCACGAAGCTCCTTGAAAAGGCAAAGCATGAAGGTCATACTTGTGCCATGGGACTTCGATATTCTAGTGATTGGATTTGATCTGTAAATTTTGTATTTGGATATGTGGAACTCTTTATTATTTGAATAAAATTATTTGGTTATAATGTTTCAATTAATGTTCCAATTTAGCATGTTTAATCCATGAGTAAATTGTTTACTCTAAATGTCGGTAGTCGTTCATACTTGTGGGAACAAGTGTGAGGGTAAGATTATTATGAACTTGGATTGGTTGATATTCATAAGGATGAATATAGAGCAATGGGTTGCTACCAAGGTTCATAGATATTTGTGGGATACAAATATTGGACTAACCCGCATCTCAAATTTTACTACATTGAATCTTATTGATTGATCATAAGTAAATTTGAGTAAAGGAGAATATCATTTGGTATCCTCCGACCTGAGATACATATTGGGTTTTGATATTCACCAAGTATTATACCTTGAGCTAATTCTTCACTGTCCTGAAATTATGGACAGCACATAAGGGTATGTTCAGGTATGACACGAGGTGTTTGTGAGAAACGTATGTAGTCAAGATGGAATTTGTTCCTCTTATTCGTTGAGAGCAAGATGTCTAAGGCCTGATTAAGTTAAATCAACAAGGAATGATCACTCTGTGTCCTCGGATTTAACATGACATTTGTAACAAAAGGATAAATGATTGATTCACCTAAATCATTTCAAGTAGGGTACTTGAAAGGGATGATGTTATTGAATGGCTATAAGTCATGCGTATCAAGGGTAGTAAACCGTTGTTAGGCGGTATTTACTGCTTGCATCAATCTTCTATGAATCTTGGGCAAGTGGGAGATTGTAGGATTCTATGTGCCCAAGACACTTAGAATATTGATGTGGTTAGTACGTTATGATCCAAGTCGGGTTATACCCAATAACAAGCTTAGCAAACACAAATTAATATTTAATTGATGATATGATCATGCAATTAAATATTTACACCAAATTTAGAAAATGAGTTTTCTAAATAAGTTGCATATGAGATGGAACAAATTATAAGGATAATTTGTTAATGAGTTTATTGTTATTTTTTGTTGTCATTTAAAGGGGTTTAAATAACATTAATAACATATGAGTGTACTTTAATTAAATTGTTTAATTAGAGAAGACATATGTCATAATTTTAAATAAGTCTAGTAGAAGACTTATTAATGTATGACATAAGACTAGTTTAAAAATAATGTGTATTGTGGTTTAAGGGGGAAACTCCTTTCATTTGAACTAGTTGGCCCCCCCCCCTTTATTTTGATTGGATCCTTGCTTTTCTTTAGAATACACATTATTTACTAGGTCTAACACTCAACCTCTCTCATCATTCAATACATGCAAAAACACAAAAAACTCTCTCTTCTCTTCTCTAGTGTACGGAAATAGCAGCAGCAAGGAGAGGGTTTTTGGAGTTGTTCTTGGTGTTATTCTTCCTAACAAGAAGGTGCTTTGCAAACAAGCTTGGGGTATACAAGCTTGAGGACCTCTAATCTTGAAGTCTTGGCCGATTTTCAGCATCCTTTCCTCTTTTCTTTGGTTGATTTTAGAGCTGCTGAAAGGCAGATATGGCAGCCCTTTGTGGCTGTCATATTATGTTGTTTTATGTTTCCATAGCATGCTAATTCACATATAATGATCCTTTGATATATGGGTTTGTTTTATACATTAATATGGTCACCTAATGAACATATTTTTCAGCTTATAAACAAGTTTATAATGTTGTCTTTCCGCTGCGTTTTCAGAATGTTTAAGAGGTTAAACTATGATTTTATGTTCTTACAAACCCATCAATGGCATCAAGAGCCGGTTATGTGGATAGCTTGCTTGTTCTTCTCCTTTAAAATTGGTTTTAAAGGATGATTATCAACTCATAATAGGCTGATTTTGGTTGATTTAATAAACCCCATGTCTTTCAAAGTTATATCTTCATGCTTATGATTAAACTTTGAAAGATAGAAATGTCAATTGGTTGACATGTTTGGTTGTTGTTTGTTTGGACAAACAAACCCAAATTTTCAGTTTATGTTGGCTGAAAATTTGGGGTTTGATGGGGTTTATTTTGTTTGTTGAATGATGTTTATGATTATTCATATGATAGTGCATAACCTAGCTTAGACCTTGTGTTGTTTGGTTTGGATTGAATGTATTGATTTGATTATATTCATTCAATGGGGTTGTATATTTATTTTGTGCTTTGTTTAGAATGTAATTTGTCTATTTATTCATTGGGATGTAATAATAGATTAGGAGTATTTTTCTTTTACTAGAAAATATGTATTAGGATATATATTTTGTAAAAGAAGATGCTCATGAAGAAAGCACAAGAGGAAGATACAAAAGAAAGACTTAAAGCATATGGATGCAAGTTCAAGTGGGGGTCTATGAAGACCTCAATTTTGTGTTGTATTCAACCCTTAGGAAAGACCTAATGACCACACTTGTGATGGCAAACAAGTGTGGTCACAATAGTAGCTATGGTTATGCACATTGTGGTTGTTTATATTATGTTTGTTTGATTGTGATTTTATGAATGATTGTATGATATTTGGATATGATGGACAATCTTAATATAAATGATCTTAACAAGCTAATACAAAATGGTTCTTAATCACTAAGTGTTAATAAATGGTTATTAAAAGGATTAATGATTTCGTAATAAAATGGGTTTTATTAAAAGGACCATAGGGTATCTTGTATTTGAAAGCATTGAAATACAAGTACATAGAGTTTTCTAACTAGAATTATGAAATCTCAAACTTTTGACAAACAAGTTTAACACCGTCCTTTTGCACATCACTTGAGTCATTTGGAAACTCTTAATGGGATAAAGGTCACCTAACCATTTAGAGGGAACTTGTGATTTAAGGTGGGGATACCACATTGGTGAGATAAAGGTCACGTAACCACTTATATGGGTAAACTCACACGTGTGTGCAAGTAGGGTAACTTGATTTGCAAACCATGTTAAATGGATCACCTAAATATGGTTTCCAAATGGTGTTGATGGGATTAACATGCCGACTTTACATGTGATGTTTAAAGTCGATCCCATACCTCTAGAAGTTGCAAATGGTTGCAACCGTCAATCGTTGACCACCTTAAGTTCCTCATTGTGTTGTTGTGTTGTAAGTGCATCCCTTCTAACAGTCCTGTATTTGGTATCAGAGCATTCCAGGCTCTTGATATAAGATTTCACCATCTTAAGATACCTCACACACACAAAATACTTAACAATTCAAATGGCAACTATTACTAAAGCTGATATGGAATCTGGAACTATGACAAAGTCTCCACTGATCACTCCTGAAGACTTTGATACTTGGTGTCAAAGAATGAAAGGCTTTATCAAGTCTCAAGACTTTAGGATGTAGGACTCTATTGTTCAAAGACCTTACATACCAAGCACCACTTCTGCTACTGGTGGTCGTATGATTCCAAAGGCTGTGGCTGATTATTCTGAAGAAGATAGAAAAAGAATAGAGATCGATCAAAAAGCAATGACAGCTCTTCAAACAGCTCTTCCAAACTTTATCTACAGAGGCTTCAAGAAGTGTTAAAACTGCCAAGCAACTATGAGAAGCACAAAAACTTATGTATGAGGGGTCCAATGAAGCAAATAAGAACAAGAAGGATCTTCTGAAGCAGTAGTTTGAAAATTTCACCTTCAAGGTAGGTGAAACCATGACAAATAATACTTCAGGTATGTTGAGATTGTGGAAACTCTAATGGATGTTGGAGTAACTCTTGAGAACAGGGACATTGTGAGGAAGTTCATGTCCTCTCTTCCTAAACAATGGATACATTATTGTGTTGTTATCAAGAGGACTGAGAACCTTAAGACTCTTACTCTTACAGAGTTGTATGGTATTATCAGTGGATACTAGATGGAGATGAACATACAAAACTCATCTGGTAACTCCAGCAATCAATTGAGTTCAGCCCTCCATGTGGTTGAAAGGGAAAGCATTGAGCCACAACATCATCTTATATGCTACCCTGACAACTTACAAAAGGGTCCTTTCATCACCTTCCCAGAGACTCCAAGACAAAGCTACTCTCAAGGAAGTCCTTTCCAAGAGACAAGTTCTTCTCATGCTTTTGTCTATGCTGAGGAAACCACTGGCAACTTTCTCTTCACCCTTGAATACCTGGACTGTATCCATCCAGATGATCTAGAGTACATGGAGATAGTCCATTAGATGGCTCTTCTCACTCACAGAGCCAAGAAGTTCTACAAGAGGACAGGGAGGAAGTTTCCAAGCAATGCAGCCAGTGGAAAGTTTAGGCTGGATAAAGCAAAGTAAAGTGTTACAACTTTAACCAGATGGGACACTTTGCAAGGGAGTGTAAGGCACCAAGGACAAATGGTGGCAAAACACAAGCCATACCAAACTACACTGATAGCAACAAACTGTAGTCGTTGTTGAAGAAGGAGGCTTTGACTGGAGCTTTCAGGTAGAAGATGCTTCTCCAAACCAAGCACTCATGGCAAACCATGATGAAGCCAAGGTATTGGAACATCTTGTTAGGACCTGGTATTTGAACGAAATACCTAGTGATTAGCGTGTAAACCAGATCAAATAGTGCGGAATCCTATTTGATTGGCGATCCAATCAGTGAGAACACACGAAGAATCAATCAAGAATTGAATCTAACGTTAGAAGTCGATTGGGAATCGATCTAATGTGTTCTGTGAACTTGGAGAACGATTTGGGAGGTCTCTGGACGGCTAGGGTACGTCTGGAATCGTAATGGTGTGAATGCTTCCGTTTTTCCACGAATTGGGTCTATTTATAGGTTAGTATTGTTCAATCGTGCGACTGGGCCATAAGTATGGTTCAGTCGTGCGATTGAACCATGCGGTTGATTCATCCGCACGACTGAGTGTTCAGTCGTGCGACTGAGCCAATCTTATGTGTCAATCATACGACTGATCCAGTCTCCTGGTTCAGTCGTGCGATTGAGTCAATCATATGAAGTTATTCATGCGTATGGTCCATTCGCATGGGCCATTCGCATGAGAACTTCATTAAGTTAAGTTTGAATGTTTTAATTAATATAACATTATGTGTAACCATTCAAACAATCATAAACCCAATTAATCAACTCAATAACAACTCATTAATGAAATATTAGACATTACAAAACACAAACAATCCATATCATTTCATTAATCATTACATATTACATCATAATCAGACAGACAAGATCTACTACATTACAAATCATGATCTAGGGACATACATGCATCAACAAACTCCCCCTTGGACCTAGATCTCTCTAATCTCTTGTCTTCTGCATAACCTCCTTGTACTTCTTGTACTTCTCCTCTTTTGTGACTCCTGCGTGAATCTCAAACGCGAAGCAGAGTCGTATAACGTTTTGGAACTGGAGGGCTTGTACAATATCTTGCGTGTCATAGAACAGTGGCCACTTGTATAATGTATAGACATCATTAGCCGATAAGTTAGTAAGCCACATCGGGTCGAATACCCTGATCGTATCCATTTGTCCCTCTTTGCTTAGGACTATGACCGCTTCAGCTGTTCTCCAATCATAGTACCACCATTTGAAGTGTGGAGTGAAGTCCTGTGGCATTTCCCTGAGTGGGATTCTTGACATTGTGCGCGGAGGACTCCACTTCAACACTTTCTTGGGTTTGCCAGTAATGGCATCAACCTCAGACCTTCTTATGTACCTAGTCGGCTGTTGGGGTCTGAAGTTAACCCATCTGGTGTGGTACTCCTTCTTAAGGGCAGCCTCAAACCAGCCTGACATCTTCCTCGGGTCAGCATACAAAAGCTTTAGCTTAGCCAGCTGGTTGAGCTCAAAACCTGGTAGAGTCTTCACATCATGTGGGAATCTGAAGTACTCTATGCCCTGTTCTCTCTTAACTGCATAAGCATTAAGATCATCAAAATAAGCCCATGCTATAATCCTGCCTGACACCTTGTGGTGTTTCTTGACTTTGTAGAGCTTGGTGTAGGCATCTTTCTTCGGTGCAGCACGTTGGGCTCTAACTTCTTCAAAACATGCAGCCCACTCAGCCTTTCGAATGTCAACATCATCATTTGAGGCTTGGGCTGTTCCTTCTGCCTTCTCAGTTTCCTGCTCCATCTTGTTCAGTACCTCAAAAGTATCACTGACGAGGGACTCACCCAGATTGGGGACCACATTACCCTCATTGTCAGCATACTGAGGGTACTCCTCTGCAGTGATATCTTCGACCTCGACTTCATCAACATCATTGAGCTCTTCATCACTAGTCGAATCAACTGTTGGAGCATCTTTAACTATTTCATCCGGATTGAGCCTGAAGATCTCTGCGAGTTGCTCGTTAGATAGGTCATGAATTATTTCCCCTTCTTCAGGGGTATAACTCACAGACCTTCTTACGATCCCTTGCAGATCAAGAATCATGGTTAGTTGAGTCTTGACCTGTTGAAGGGGAGCAATATCAAACTCATCTCTTTGATAATTTGGATCTGTTTGATTTAAACATTCAACACATAAATCATTAGTAAGTAATCAAACAGAAGTACATTAACTTAATATATAAACATTCAAGACATTGTTTTCAATACATGATTCAAACACAAAAATAAATAAATACATAAAACATCTAGTCTGTACTTTTATCTTGAATCAAAGTCTCATCGCTCGGAGGAGCAGAGGTGGTAGCTGACTGGTCCTGTCTATTCTTCGATCTCCTCTCTTGACCTGAAGCAGAGGCCGATGCAGCCGCATCCCCTCCTTCTGCTTCGTCATCATCATCCTTTCCCTCTGTCCTCTCTTCGTCTGTTTCCTCCTCATCCTCAGTATCCTCCTCATCCTCATCATTATCTTCATCATCGTCATCACCATCTCCATCATCTCCATCCCCTTCCTTGATCTTTAAGGGCTCATCCTTTGATCCCTTTAACCGCAGCATGATGGTCTTGTTGGTGGTCTCCAACTCCTCTATCCTTTTGGCTGATTGGGCATGCTGCTCCTGGAGTTGGGACATCTCTACTCTCTGTGCATCCATCAGCTGGGTCTACTGCTCTATAACACGAGCCTGCTCTGCCATCTGTTGAGACTGGGCAGCAGTCAGGTCGGTAAGCTGGCGTATCTATGCAGCTTTCTCCATCCCCTTCCTTGATCTTTAAGGGCTCATCCTTTGATCCCTTTAACCGCAGCATGATGGTCTTGTTGGTGGTCTCCAACTCCTCTATCCTTTTGGCTGAATTGGGCATGCTGCTCCTGGAGTTGGGACATCTCTACTCTCTGTGCATCCATCAGCTGGGTCTACTGCTCTATACACGACCTGCTCTGCCATCTGTTGAGACTGGGCACAGTCAGGTCGGTAAGCGCTGGCGTATCTGTGCAGCTTTCTCCTCGTCGCAGCTAGTAAGCATCACCATACGGTTTAGCGCCGACAGCTGTTCCTCTACCCCAATTGGAGGTAGAGGTGATCCATACATGTGTGAGGACTGGGCTGACGGTCCCGCATGATTGAGGTGGTGGTGGTGGCTAGTGAAGAGGGTCGGTAAAATGGTGGAGGTGATGTGGGTGAAATGTATGGGTTGTGGGATGGGAAATGTACTCTGTAGTGGTAGGTATGGTGGTGGCTGTGGTAGCAGTGGTGGATGTGGTGGCTTTGGTAACTGTGGTGGTGGATGTATAGCTGTGGAGGTGGTAGTGGTGGCTGTGGTGGTGGATGTAGAGGCTTCAGTAGTAGTACGAAGGTCAGTCGACGCTTCTTCTTCTTCAGTCATGGGGCTGAGCCTCCTCTTCCTCCTCGTCCCTGTGGAGGTGGATGCTCCCCTACAACCTGCCTGCTGAACCCGGACATAACTTCGGGTCAGTCTCAGTCTCTCTGGGTCTCTTGGGTGTTCACCAACCACCCGTAGCCCGTGTTCTGTGGGAACAACCTTGCTTCCCACAGTTCGCGTGAGGGGCTCCTCATCAGACTCCTCCTCCTCCTCAGCACCAACAACAAACTCCTGATGAATCCGTGCAGTCTCAGCAACATCTCCGGCAGGGCAGACCCGGGGGAATAACAAATCAGACACAGTGCCTCTCGGTTGAGCAGCATATCGTCCCCGGCGTCTCCACTATCATCATCATTGAATCAATCTCTGGAGGAGCAGCCTCTCATCATCAGAGTCACTGTCCTCATGACGCCATTGCGTCTGCCTGGAGCCACATACCTCTCGTTGGCCAGGTGGCCAATCAATCTCTTAACTTGGGGCTTCACCTGCTTCCCCCTATAAACCCTCATCCGACCCAGAGTCGTGTCATCCATGATCTCTCTAGAGCCACTACATCATGACTCTCTTTGGGCAGATGTGGCAACTTCTCGTTGAAGATGAGCTTGTAAGAACCTGGGGTACATACAAACCCCTCCTTTCCCTTTGCCTCTAAGTTCTCCACCAGATAGGAGAATATCATGCTAGAAAAAGCTGAAGGGGTGGTTCAGCACCAGTGCCACGTAGGCATTTTGGATCTGGTCTGAGAGGTCGTCGAACCCACCCCTCCTCGACGCAACGCACTTGAGGATCACGTGTGGCTAAGTACTTGTACTGGGGGCACAGGTTGCTCTTGTTGAGCACACCTGAGTTTATGTCCCCAGCGTACTTATCCTCAGAAAGCAATCCTCTCACGGTCAGTGGATGTAATCTGGTAGGATGATCATATCATCCCCAAGCTCTAGGACCCCTCTGGATGTCGGCAGCAGTGATCTCAATATCATGACCCAGTATAGAGCTCCTTATGCTGTAGGGATCACGGAGCGATCCCACAGAGGCATTCTCCCAGAAAGCCTGATGGTAGTGATCTGTATGGCGTGCAAGGAGTGGAGATAGCCTTATGAATCCGGGACCGTCTAAGAAGGCTATAATGTCGGTGAACTCGGCCCCGTTCCTGGTAGTGTGATCCAAATGAGCACAGATGTTTGTGCTTTGGATTTATGGACCATCTCTCAGCCATTATCCTGAAAAACACATGACATAGAACCATTAGTACATATACATGGAATTTGTTCTAAGTGTAATGTTGAAATTCATTCTGATTCATTCGTGCGAATGAATCATGCGACTGAGTCTCATTCGGTCAATGTGACATGCTCATTGGGTTCAGTCTCGACTGAGTCTGCTAATGGTTCAGTCCGGCCGACTGAGCTCAATCGCATGGTTCATTCGGGCGATTTACCCAATCGCAAGTTTCAATCGTGCGATTGGAGTTCATCCGGGCGACCAGTCGCCTGTCCTGTAGTTCAGTCGCCAATCGTTCGAATCTTTAACAAAACAAGTGTTTTAAACATAGATAACCGGTTTCAATAGACTCGCATTCTGTTACTAACAACCTATTAACTTAATTTTAACGTTTTGCATAGTGTTGGTAGGTTATTAGGTCTTTTATGTCTCGGTTCTTGTTATACAGTCGAATAACCAAATTAGGGTTTGAATCCTTAAAGTTTTGGGAAGATGGAGCTTCAAACTACCTGTATAATCAATAGCGAGAGTCAGTGAATCAAGATCAAGACGAAAACAAAGTCTAATAAAAATTTGGCAGCGTAACGGTAGGGTGTGCGATTTGAGGGCGATTGGGGTGTGATGAATGAAATGCGATCGACTGTGCCCTTTAAATACTGAAGCTGAGTTCAATCGGCCGACTGGCCTCAGTCGCTCAGTTCATTCGGGCGACTAAGGCTCAATCGTGCGATTGGCCCAGTCAGTCGCATGCTGTTGACCGATTGAGGTTCAGTCGGTCGACTGACTCAGTCGTGCCTTTCATTCGCATGTTCAGTTGACCGAGTGAGTCTCAGTCGGTCGACTGACTCATTCGCCCCCTTCCAATCGGTCGAATGGGTCATTCTGATAAGCCATTCGTGTGAATGGCTCAATCTCATGTCCATTCGTGCGATTGGAAGCCATTCGCATGGTTGGTCCATTCTCATGGTCCAATCGTGCGAATGGGTCACACTTAGTTAATTTTCTGCCATTTTTACCAATTTACATTTAAAACCCTTTTAACTTTTGAAATTAACGTTATGAGCTTTTGATCATCTCAGACATGATCATTTTAACTTGAAAACCTTTTGATCACCTCAGACGTGATCCTTTTAAACAATTTAGTCATCTCAGACATGACCCTTTTAGTGAGTTGATTCCTTACTGATTTTCCTGATGTAATCCGACAAACTAACAAACTAAAACTACTAACTAACTTAGAAAATATAAACTAAATACTCAAAACAAGACTTGTTTTTGGCTTTTTGTGAGAGATAAATCCTAAGATGGACATCTACGGGATTTGGTTCCGGAATAGACAGCTTCAACTTGGATTGACCACACCTGGACCAATTCAATTTTGGAATCATACAGGCAAGTCAAATCATTTGGGACTTGTTATCAAAATCTTTTGATGCTCAATTCTCGGTGTTCATCCAGAGTCATTAGCAAATTTAGGAAATCATACTGGAACTCTTAGATTTTCACATTGATTTGAACTTTTGAGAATTGCAGCCACAATGATTGTCAATATGTTTGTCCACTTAAATCCATACACAGACTTTTGACACAGACTGGTGACTGATTTAGGTTTAATTATTTCAACTAACATTTGTGGATCCCACACTTATATGGTAATCAACATTCCTCAGGAGCTTTTGAGCGGTCTACGGGTATTATTACAAGAAGAGACTATTCTTAGAGCTTTCAAAGAGAAGCCAGTCCTCAGGTCAGTGCCATCGCACAGCAGAGAGGCGGCAAACAACAATGAATTCTAGAATATCTAGGTTATGCTTATCCTCAGGTCAGTGCCATCGCACAGCAGAGAGGCACACAACCTATCTCCTTGTTAGAGCAGCTTATTTTTTGCACAATGCACCAACAACATAAGTCATTAGCTTTATAGCATTTGTCTTTCATTTTTTTTGCTTTGCTCTAATTATGGTCATCCGCACACATTTGTGGCGTTTACATGCTCATTACCCCTTATTGGAATATTGTTGATTGTGTTAACCAGTGATAAGATGGAAGCCCACAGTCAGTTGAACAACTTAGTTTGATCTTGAGATCACCAGTCAGGTCTAATCATCTATTGTGTTGAATCTACCGACATATCATTTGTGGTCTAGCAACCTCTAGGTCTACTTTCTTTGTGTTACCTTAGGAGTTACCAGTTTTCTATCATCTTCCCTTTTGTATTGCCTAGACTACACAGACTTATACTTTAAATTTTTTGCATCTTTTCAAAACTTAAAATTTTAAAGTCCCTCTTGATTTGTTCCTGTGTACTATCATTTTCCAAAGGTTTTGAATCGGTATCACAGATACGATCTACCTTATATCAGCTATCCACTCCTTCTCCCTCGTTGTTTTTTTTTAATGTTAACTTGCTGACATATTCTCCCCCTAAAATACTAAAATCATTACTGGTTTAATTATTTTAGGATTTTAATAAACAGCAAAATAACATGAGTTTAAATTTAACAGACGAAAATAAACAGATAAAATAAAATAAAATAAAAAACTTTAACTAAACTACATCGGACTACACATTATCATCATCAGGAATAACCTCACTTTTCTTTTTAACGCCGTTGACCTCTAGCAAATATTGAAAACGTGGTTTATCAAAGGCTTTAGTATAGAGGTCAGCGCGTTGAAAATCAGTATTAATTTTTACCACATCAATTAAGTTCTTTTCAAAACAGTCTCTTATGAAATAGTATTTAATACCGATGTGTTTGGTCTTTGGGTGTTGGACCGGATTTTTAGTTACTGCAATTGCAGCCGAGTTGTCAACAAAAATAGGAGTAGAAGAAAACTTTAAACCGTAATCCCGCATTTGCTGTTGAATCCAGATGATTTGTGAACAGCAACTTGCAGCAGCAACATACTCAGCTTCACAGGTTGACAATGCAACCGATGTCTGCTTCTTACACTGCCAGGTAACTAATCTTCTCCCAAAGAATTGACACCCTGCTGATGTAGACTTGTAGTTCATCTTGCAGCCCCCGTAATCCGAGTCACTATACGCGGTAAGCTCAAAGTCATCATCATGAGGGTACCACAATCCAAGTGTGGGTGTACCCTTCAGATAACGAAAAATCCTCTTGACCCCGATCAGATGGTTGACCTTAGGTTTAGCCTGATATCTAGAACATAAACATGTAGCATACATGATATCAGGTCTTGAGGCAGTGAGATACATGAGGGATCCAATCATTCCTCGGTACATCGTGGCATCTACAAGATCTCCATTTTCATCAGGTGCTATATCGTGATTCGTAGCAAGTGGAGTCCCAGCAGCAGAAGCATTCTCCATGTCAAAGCGACTGAGAATGTCTCCTACATACTTGGTCTGATGTAGAAAGATCCCATTTGGTGTCTGATCCACCTGTAACCCGAGAAAGAACTTCATCTCCCCCATAGCACTCATCTCAAACTCTTTCTTCATCAATGCTTCAAACTCTTTGCATAACTCTTCGTTCTTTGAACCGAAGATTATGTCATCAACATAGATCTGTACAAGCAGTAGGTCGCCATCCTTTTCTTTAATAAACAACGTGCAGTCAATGACTCCCCTGCGAAAGCCGTGTTTCACAAGATGAGTCGAGAGTTTCTCATACCAAGCTCGAGGAGCTTGATGAAGCCCGTATAAAGCCTTGTCGAGCTTGTAAACTCTATCCCGATGATAAGGATCTTCAAATCCCTCGGGTTGACTTACATAGACTGTTTCTCTGATTTCCCCATGAAGGAATGCACTCTTCACATCTAATTGGTAGACCTTAATCTTCATGTACGATGCATAGGCAAGGAAGATACGAATGGCTTCCATCCTTGCCACGGGTGCAAACACCTCATTGTAGTCAATCCCCTCGACTTGGCGAAAACCCTGAACCACCAATCGAGCTTTGTTCCTGATAATGACCCCTTGGTCATCCTTCTTGCATTTCAGTACCCATTTGGTGCCAATGACTTTAGCCCCTTTGGGTCTATCAACCAGAGTCCATACACCTAACTTCTTGAACTGAAGAAGTTCTTCTTGCATGGCACTCACCCACGCCTCATCATTTAGTGCCTCACTGACATATTTTGGCTCAACCTGCGAGACAAAACATCGATAAGCACCATCATGAATGTAACCCTTCTCCATAACCGAGGCGTAATCAGCTGAGTATAGCTGATTTCGGGTTTGTACTTCTGATCTGACATCCCCAATGACATTGTCAAAGGGATGATAGACGTTTAGTCGTGATCCTGGAGTAGTGGGAACAGCTACCTCAGAGCCAAGATTATGAACATTTGGTTCTGCATCTGAAGTAGATGGAGTTTGAGGTTCCGAAGTCGAAGGTGCATCACTGGTAGATGCTTGTGGACTTTCAGGAACTGGAACCTGTTCCTCCTGACTGTTCTGGTCATCTGCTTCAGCTTCATATTCAGAGGAGGAGTCACTGTCATTGACTACACCCCCTGACTGAGTAGATGATTCTCCCTGTGAGCTAGATGGTGTATTGAGGATATCATACATCATCCTAGTAGCTAACTCATCATCCGAGGGAGAGAGAGGGATGTTGAAGGACTTGAAGAATCCATCATAGTCGAAGAAGTAGGCGGGTCCTTTGCCTGTAGGTGGTGTGGTATATCGCTGAACGTCAACATTACACCACACTTCTACAAGACCCGTTGAGTTGTTGTAAACTCGCTTGTTCGGTATGTTGTATCCTAGAAAGATTCCTTCATCCGCCTTCTCGCTGAATTTTCCTTCTTGTGTCTTCTTCAGAAGTGTGCACAGTGCGCCAAATGGTTCAAGATACTCCAAATTCGGTTTGCGTCTTTGTAGTAGCTCGTAACATGTCTTTCCGTGGCGCTTGACTATCAGGACTCGATTCAGTGTATAACATGCATTCGCCACTGCCTCATTCCAGAATTGGATAGGCAGTTTCGAGTCTGCCAGCATTGTTCTTGCTGTCTCTATCAAGTTCTGTTCTTTCTCTCAGCAACACCATTCATCTGAGGCGTGTAGGCAGAAGTGAATTGATGCACAATTCCCTTTTCCTTGCAGTATGCCTCCATCCACTGATTCTTGAATTCTGTCCCGTTGTCTGAGCGTACTTGTCTAACTTTTAGCTTGTAGAGAGATTCCAGTGTGGTTACTAACTCCTTGAATGACTCAAATGTTTCTGATTTGGATTTCAGAAACATTACCCAAGTGAACCTTGAGTAGTCATCAGTGACCACAAAACAGTACAAGTCGCCTGCAATGCTCTTTGTACTGACTGGACCAAACAGATCCATGTGAAGAAGTTCAAGAGGAAGTTCTATTGAATGAACTTTCTTTTCCTTATGAGACTTCTTCGTCTGTTTGCCTTTCTTGCAAGCTACACAAAAGTCAGGAAGCTGGAAGTTCTTGACATTAACTCCTCTCACCAAATCCTTCTGAATCAAATGACTCATCTTCCTTTGACTAATGTGTCCCATTCTCCTATGCCAGGAGATGGAATCCTTCTCAGTAGCTTTAGATAGAAAGCACTGAACCTCATGATCCGTTGTAGCAGCTGTTGACAGATCCAAGACATAAAGGTCTTTATATCTTGAAGCAGTCATCAGACCTTGGTCCTCTGGGATCACGTAGTCTTTCTTCAGCACGTAACACTTCTTGTTGTCGAAGATGACCTTAAATCCTTTATCACAGATTTGGGAAACAGAAAGTAAGTTATTTTGAAGTTGTTGAACGTAGTTCACCTTATCAAACTTAACTTTCTGATTTCCCACTTCTCCCTGAGCTGTGATATAGCCTCCCTTGTTTCCAGCAAAGGAAACATGCCCTCCTTTTATTTGCTTGACGTTTGATAAAAGGGCCCTATTTCCTGTCATGTGCCTGGATGCTCCGCTGTCTACAATCCATGTGTTAGTCTCAGCACTGTATCGAACACCCTGCACATACAAAGTAAATAAATTAGTTTAGGTTAGGAACCCAAGCCTTTACTGGCTTGGGTTTCCCAGAGGCATCACACATCATAAACTCCACCCATTGACCCTTAGAGGGTGAGGGTAGCTCAGGTTCCTTCTTGTCATCAGTATCAGACACGCAAGATGACTTCTCTTTCCATAAGCCAGATTTGTGTAAGGCCTGTTTATGATAAACAGTCGACTGGCTTACCGATTGAACTTTAGGTTCACTAGTTCTTCTAGGTGGAGTCAGAGAGCTCCTCTTAGAAGACCTAGGCTTAGAGTCCGGAAGGTCAATCTTCTTCCTAGGTGTCTGATAGAAAGGACAATAGGAAGCAATGTGTCCACATTCTCCACAGTTGTAGGATGACCTGCTATCAACTTTATGATTAAACTTTCTTTGTGGAGAAGTGTGTGACACTCTAGTAACATCAATCACTTTAGGTTTTGACTCTGGTTCTTTTGATGTTTTCTCTGGTTTAACAAAATTGACTGTTTTAACCTGTTTAACATCTTTATCTTTTTGGTTAACTGGTTTTTGACTTGAAGCATGTGAAAAATTAACATTAGAAGTCTTTTTAGGTTCTAATTTGACTCTGTTTGACCCTGACTTTAAGTTAACTTTTTCAAATTCCTTTTCCAGATTAACACAAGGCAATTTACCCTTTGCCTTTGAAGTGGCCTCCTTTTGTTTGTGTCCAGATTCAGTAGATGAACATGAGGTATCTGGATCACTAACAAGAGGAGTAGACACCACGTGATCCTTGATGGGGTTATTATTTACTGGTCTAGTCTTAGTGTTCATCAAGGTCTCAGGTGGTGGTGGAACCACTTTGTAACCCAATCCCTCCCCGTTATTCCTTTCTCTCACAAAGTGTTGAACTATGTGTGAAGAACTAGTCCAACTATGCAGTTTCTGTTTTAAGGAGTTTACTTCTACTTCTAGAACTGCCTTTTGCTTCTTAGTGTCTTCTAGGGAGTTTAGATAGTACCTAATGTCATTAGCTTGGTTAAAGGCAACTACTTCGGTTTCCCTAAGCTGTTTAGTCAATAGGTCTATCTTTTCTTTATAACTATGCTCATTTTATTTTAATACTCTATTAGCCTCAGTGCACAATTGCAAATCTTTTACTAAGTTATCATTATGATCTAATAACCTAGCAAATTTTTCATCTATGTTATTCCTAAAAGTATCACAATCAGAACAAGCATGATTATTAAACATTTGGTCAGTAGTACTTACCTGAGTTGGTTCAGAAGAGCTAGCCATCAACGCAGCATCAGATGTCTCTGGTTCTGGTGATTCTGTCTTTTCTGTCTCTGACGTGGAAGTCTCCTCTTTAGGCTTGTAACAGACCTCGGCTGCAGTTGCTTCCTCACTGTGTGACATCGCTATCTCAACTGTTAGATCACCTTCACTCGCAGAATCATCATCAATATCTTCTACACTGGCAATGTTTGATTCCCCTGGTGAGACAAACCTAAAGCTCCAATCCTGTCCTTCATCATCATGAGCAGTCAAGGCTTTTGGATCCTTGTTTGATGAAGTAGAACTGGAAGCTTGCTTGTCTTGGCGAGTAAAGGACGAGAATGGATTCCCGTTACCCGTCTTCTTTGGCTTGACACATTCTCTCTTGAAGTTCCCCTTCTCTCCACAGTTGAAGCAGGTCACTTTGCTCTTGTCAAAGCCAAATGTGGTATCCTTAGTAGCTACCAAGTTCTGTCCGGTCTTTTTAACAAACTTCTTCGCCCTCCGGACAGCACTAGCTAAGGCCCACATTATATCCATCCTCTCAAGCTCCATTTCGTCCACCTGCTCGTAGTCCTCGTCTGCCAGATGGCAGTTTCCAATCTTCCCGGCAACAAGTCCATCATATGAATGAACCACTGCAGCTAAAAGATCCATATGCTCTCGAGCTACTTCCACGGTCACATTACCGAGGTTCTCGGTCTTCAGTTTAGTAGCACTTGCTTCTGATCCAATATAGTGGGTACAAGACGACCCTGACGTGTCTGATCCTGAAGGAGAAGCATGTGAAGGACCCGATGAGCTGGACACAAATGCAGTCTGGAGAGGTGCTCCAGATGTCTTAGCTTGAGGCGTGGCGTTGTACAAAGCTGGATTTTGTGTGTACGAAGACTTCTGAGCTCTGTACTTCATCCTAAGTGCTTCTTCTCGCAACTTAAGAATGAAGTCATTAATATCCAGCTTTGCAAGCATTCCATTCTGTCTCAGGTTAGACACGAATGAAGCCCACTTGTCAGGCAATCCGTCTGCAAAGTTACTCACTTTCTCTTCCATGGTAGTTTCCACTCCATGTGTATGCAGTTCGCTCATCAAATGGTAGAATCTATCAATGACGTGTCTAAACTCTCATTACCAATCGATGAGAAGTTATCGAATTCCTTCTTTAACTCCTTAGCCTTGTTTGCCTTCAACGAAGCATTCCCATCATACCTCTTCTCTAGCTCATCCCACAGTTTCTTGGACTGCTTATTCTCTGAATACTGGTGGAATATGTCTTTGGGGATAGACTGTGTAATCAATGCATAAACCCTTTTCTCTGCATTGTATTTAACTTTCTGCGCGTCTGTCATCCCACCTAACGTTAGCTTAATTCCATCAGCTCCCACCGGTGTACTATAACCAATCTCAATGGCTTCCCACAGATTATGATCTACTCCATTGAGGTAGATCTCAAAATGTTGTTTCCAGTGGGGAAACTCATCTAAAGTCAAGAGCTTTGGTGGTTTATTATGATTACCCACCTCACTCTCAAGCAACAGCAGATTCTGTATCCTAGAGTCCTTCCCAGCAGTAAAGGCTGACATCTGATCTTCCATGGCGAATAACTTTAAGTCTAATCAAACAAACTTTCACTGATGCGACTGAAGGATGCGAATGGTCTAGTCGTGCGTATGAACTCTGCGATTGGTTCAATCGTGCGGCTGAACTGGGCGATTGGTTCAGTTGTGCGAATGAATCTGGTGCGTATGAGCTATGCGAACGAACGGTTCAGTCGGCCGAATGAAGGTGCGACTAGGTCCAATCGTGCGAATGGGTCACGCGAATGGAGTCCAGTCGTGCGAATGGGTCACTCGTGCGACTGAAGCTGCTGTTTTGCGAAATTTTCTAGGTTTGACGTGTTTCAGCCGTAAAAATTCGAAATTTCACAAGTTCTAATCGCCTAAGTCCGTAGAAACTAAACTTTGATGAGCAGGGAACGTCCAAGATCACTTTTGACACCAAAGATTGCGTTTTTAGTGCAAAAACACAAACTTTTATGCAATCTTGATTGAATCAACACGTAATCAAGAGCCAAAGCTCTGATACCACTTGTTAGGACCTGGTATTTGAACGAAATACCTAGTGATTAGCGTGTAAACCAGATCAAATAGTGCGGAATCCTATTTGATTGGCGATCCAATCAGTGAGAACACACGAAGAATCAATCAAGAATTGAATCTAACGTTAGAAGTCGATTGGGAATCGATCTAATGTGTTCTGTGAACTTGGAGAACGATTTGCGAGGTCTTTGGACGGCTAGGGTACGTCTGGAATCGTAATGGTGTGAATGCTTCCGTTTTTCCACGAATTGGGTCTATTTATAGGTTAGTATTGTTCAATCGTGCGACTGGGCCATAAGTATGGTTCAGTCGTGCGATTGAACCATGCGGTTGATTCATCCGCACGACTGAGTGTTCAGTCGTGCGACTGAGCCAATCTTATGTGTCAATCATACGACTGATCCAGTCTCCTGGTTCAGTCGTGCGATTGAGTCAATCGTATGAAGTTATTCATGCGTATGGTCCATTCGCATGGGCCATTCGCATGAGAACTTCATTAAGTTAAGTTTGGATGTTTTAATTAATATAACATTATGTGTAACCATTCAAACAATCATAAACCCAATTAATCAACTCAATAACGACTCATTAATGAAATATTAGACATTACAAAACACAAACAATCCATATCATTTCATTAATCATTACATATTACATCATAATCAGACAGACAAGATCTATTACATTACAAATCATGATCTAGGGACATACATGCATCAACACATCTTCGTACTGAATGTATTGCTAAAGTAAATAGAAATAGGTCCTATAACTTAGAAATGAAATCTGATCTTGAGTCGTTAAATATCTTAAAAGCTGTAACATCATGTATTTTCGTTAATTTCAGAAGTTAACTTTGTTAAATTATTATAAGGACTAGTTGTGCCTTTTATGAAATTTGCGAGCTATTTACGTTTACTTGTTGGATCGTCATTAAATTTTAATAAAAAGTTTAATAACATAACTATTATATTACAATAACACTAATAATCATAATAATAATAATCAAGATAATAATCATAATAATGCTATTAATAATATTAATAATAATAATAATAATAACAATAATAATAACAATAATAATAATATTGTTATTAATAATAGTAATTTGTAAGAATTATTAAACTTTAATTTAAAAGTTAAGGGGGCCTATTTGATAATTTTGAAACTTAAAACATTTAAGTTCTTGCATAAAATGTTGAAAGCTAGACTTCAGGGACTAAATGTGTAACTTCTTCAAAACCCTCTTTTCCTTCCCCGCAAAACCGGCGAGGCGCCGGTGGGCTCTCCGGCCAAGCTCCGGTGGCCGTGGAACACCCTTAAAACTAGCCAATTTCTGCGTCCGATGGTGCCAGTCGACTCGGGAGGACCTCACGGTCTCGAACCCATGATCTAATTGAGCATTAATGCTCGATATTAGAGTGTCTCGAACAAAACGCACATCTCGATCGGTTATAACCGTTCAACGTACAACGAGTGATGATTAATCAAATTAAACGTACATAAACGTTCGGATAATCATTGCTAAGCTTAATGCATAGTTTAATTCGAGTTAATTCATCAATTAAATAGCTAATCATAACCGAAATGTTCAGATCGAAATCAAAACCCAACCGGCATCTTAACGTACAAATTGGGGCTATTTAACAGAGGGGAAAGCCTTCACATGATTCCTTTCAACTTTCTAAACCATTAATTTCTTGAATAATTCACTCATTCACCGATTCCAAGCTGTTTCTTTCTCGCGAGTCAGCCGAGTTAAACCCGAAGCTTAAACATTATCAATCGGTAGTAATCAAGGGAGTTTCATACATCATCATACTCGAGATTATATAGGAAAGAAAAGCCCTATGATCTATCTGGGTAACAACGTCGAATTGAGGTACAATTTGGAACGTTTACAATCTAGGGTTCTTGAGCGATTTGGGGGTTTATGTGAAAGATGAGTTTTATTTATTTAATCGTAATCTAAAACAAGCTCTGGGCTTTAGCCCAACCGGTTACCACATCAACCTTGTATGCTGGAGGTCACGGGTTCGAACCCGGCCTCCTGCATTAATTTTTTTAAAAGCCAATCTTGTATTTTTTTAATTTTAAAAATTATACTAATATGATGTTACATCAAAGTAAAAGTTATTTTATAACTAAAATACTTTAGAAATTATTAAACTAAATTTTAAATGTATTAAAAACTTATGATATTAAAATTAAATTATTTGTTTTAGAAAAACAAAGGTTATAAAACATTCTTTTATGAAATTTAAATGCTAAAATATAATATGGTTCAAATTTAGATTATTTTAGATATTATAAATTTATGTGTCAAATAACTAATTATTCATCTAATCACTAAAACATGTTATACCATAATTAGTTAGTAAATTTATTCGTTAACTTTTATTTAAATCCTTGAAAATTTATAAAACAATGTAATTTGCTTATCCTTATTTTCAAGGTTTTGTATTATAAAACCTTAATGTTAAATCATTGCAAAAGCTCAAAACTTTATAAAATGATTTTAAATAACTTTAAAGTCATTTAAATAAGTATTTAATTAATTCTCGTTATCAAGCTTTAAATAATTAAATTAATTATTTCTTCTCTCATATTATACCTAATTTCTATTAAATCAATAACTTAAATCGTTGAGACATTTTTATTCGTAAACTTAATTGATTTACATTATCTTTATTAAACCAAAACGTAAGCGATTCATTATTTTATTTAATTATTTAAACCCCCAAATTCCAATCGAAACCCTAATCATTATTTGAACGTTAATCATATTATTAATCTTCAACTTGTAATACATATTTAGGTGCCTTGTAATGAATACTTTGGATTACTTTGGATCATCCTTTAATCTTTATTTATCATCTTGTAATGCTTATATCAATGTGAGTATTTCCATACCCTTTTTTTTCTTATTTTCACACTTTGGGGTGAAACATGTTAACTTATACTATTGCACTTGTAAACTCATTTGAAACTTGTAAACCTATGGCAATTTATCTTGTTAAGTTGTGGTTAGTTGTACTTTCGTGGTTACCATGTTATGGCGTTATATGTACAATCATTAACTATTGCTAGCCCAGCGAAGTCATAGATCTATGGGTAAGACAAGCCTGCTTGGTTGATCCAAGTACACTTAGCTGATCGTATATACTTTTAACGTTTGAGACTTGTAAAACATTGTCGAGGTTTGATTGTTGCATTGTTCATAACATCCCTAATCACTTTATTCACTAACTTATGACTTGAATTGCCATCTTTTATATACTTATGTATTGAAAACTATGGAATGCTCACCAACATTTTTATGTTGACCTTTTATTTTTAACATGTTTCAGGAATACCCCAAGTATGCGTTCTACACTTTGAAGCTTGCACATCTAGGAATGGACCTAGTTAATTAAATGAAATAAGAATGACTTGTTACATTCTATGTTATGCTTTTAAATTCTTTGAGACATATGTTGTAACGTTACAATTGAAATTTATGTTTAAATTATATTTGGATTATTAATAGCGTTATGTGGCTGTGAACGATCTTAACTCTCACTCCTCGACGTTTCCGCCGTCAAGGTTGGGGTGTGACAAAAGCTAATTTTAAAAGAGCTGAAAATGATTATAAACTAAAGATAGAGGACTTAGAGAAAACCATTTCAACTCTTAAACATGAGCACACAAACTATAGGACTCAGATCAAAGATCACATAACTAAGTTGACTGAATGGCAGGCTGAGCTTGTGATCAGCAAAGCTACAGCAGAAAAATGTGTTCTTGAAGAAGAGACCTTCAAGAACATAATATCCTTATCCTTGCATGCAAAAGTTTGTTATCAAAATAAGCAGGGACTGGGATCTAGTGAGATAGCTCCTCCACACATAATCTTGTCTGTAAGATCTCCTAGGTGTGGAACTTGTGAAGATAAGCTTCCCTTTATAGACCCCTTGACTGAAGAGGATGAAGAGGAGATGGTGAAGAGTGACTCTGAGAAGAGTGAAGAAGAGCATTCTAAGATGGGTCATCATCCCTTTGAGGAGAGTAAAGCTGTTGGGATGACCAAGTCCAAAAGAAAGAACTTGACCAGGAAGGCCAAAAGAAAGTCCAAGAAGGCTTAAGAGATCAAGACCACCTTCAACTCTGCACAGAAACAAGTCTTCATCTCTGCAGGATTTGAAGTGGTTAAGGCTGAAGACACAAACTTTAACACCAACAAAAAGAGTTCTAGTTCATGTCCAAATCATCCATCATCAAGAAGAAGGCTGATCAATTGTGCACCATTGCTATAGAACCTAAACCATCCAGCTCCAAAGGTAGTTCTATCTCCACAAGAATTGCCACAACATCTGCAAAGATGAAGATGGAGAAAGTGATCAAGTTCAGCCCTGTTCACAGAAGAAGACTTCTAGAAGGAAGAAAATGGACTGTGTTATGTGTGGGAGTACTTCTCATCTTGCTAAGGATTGTGTTTACAATCCAAAACGTAATCTCCACATGACCAAGAAAGAAACTTCTAAGAGTTTGAAGAAGAAGAAGCAAGCTTCGGAAGGAAAATATTTTTCCTTCGGAAGCTTCAGAATGAAGAAGAAGACAAGTGGAAACTTGCCTTCGAAAGAAAATTTGGTCTCGGAAGAATAGAATACTTCTGAAGCACTGAAGCCTGCTGCAGTGAAAGCAAGATCTTTCGAAGGTTCAGTCATGAAAACTTCTAAAGTCAACAAAACTTCTGAAGTATTGATGGTGAAGTCTAAGCTTCCAAAGGTGGTGTGGAAGACAAATAAAGACCAAGTGGCTGAAAGTTCTTCATCAACATTAGCAAATGATCCTCCTAGCATGACTACATGATCAATTACTGTTGCATTGTCTTCAACTTCATTTGATGAGCCCAAGACCAATGAGGCTTGGGTTTCCAAATGTAACAGCTCAATACAAACAAAAATGTATGGATCATTGATAGTGGCTGTTCCAGGCACATGACAGGCAATAGTTCACTACTCCAAAAGTTTTAAAGAATTAATGGAGGACCAGTTGCTTTTGAAGGAGATGCAGGAGGTTACATTACTGGAAGGGGCAAGGTTACATGACTCTTGCAACTGAAATAATTTATTAGGGTTTTTGCAAGGATACCTAAAAATGAGCAAGATCAAAACTACATATAGAAATGATAGTTTCGCCGACAGTTTCGCTGTCGATGCGGAAGATATAATTTCGCCCGACAGAGACACAGTTTTTCCAGGTGAAACTATCAGGTAACTATGAGCGAAACTACAGTTTCGCTCCTAGTTTCGCTAGGCAGCAAACTACACTAATTAACCAACATACAAATGTAAACTAAGATTAAACCTATTACAATGGAATATAAACATAATCTAATCTAAGGTGAGTCCAACCTATACATGATCTTCAATACTCCCCCTAGGTTGGACCTCACCGTCTTCATCACTCTTGGTTTGTCTGATCAGCTCCAGTCTCTCCAGCTGCCTCTGATATTTCTTTAGCAGCTCCTGTAGCATCATCCTCGGAAGCTTTAGCCACTGATTCTCCTTGGTCAGCTCCTACACATCCATCCTTATCTCATCTTCTGCTCTCACCTTCCCAGCCAACTCTTTCACCTAAGCTCTCACTCCCCTCACCTTGTAAGCCATATTCATAGATAGACTTGCTTCTTTTCTAGTCTCCTCTCCTGCCCCTGCTTTAATGTGATTCTCACAAAGTACCAGCAGGTAATCATCACAAAAGGTAAACAGCTCCATTGGGTCAAACAGCCTGTACTCAATCCCATTCTTCACCTTGATCACCGCCTCCCCAGTGTTGTTGTCATAGAACCATTTCTCAAAATTTTGTAGTTGCTGGGGGAGGGGATCTGACAGTCTAACTCTATTCATAGTCTTTGGGGGTTTCTCCCTCAGCACGATCCTCCCTTTTCCTGTTTCCCAATCCTTATCCTTCTTTGACCTCCTTCTTTCCGCCTTCATAAAACCAAATGACTCAAATTATCATTCATTCAATTCTTGATTTCCTTCTCTAGCATCATTGCTCTCTCACTAAGATGAGCATCAAGCAATGGCAACAACGCTAACCTTTTTAAGTCTTATTTCGGCAAGGTTTTAGATGCCTTCCTTGTATGCAGATATGTAATTCCTCCCCCTCTCCTCTTGATCATGAACATCTTGAGGCCGGGGTTGTATTTCCAACTAATGATTTTATTATCAGCCTCTTTCTTACTCAACCCTTGCATGTTTTGAAATAGGGGAGTTAACTCCTCAGACTCCTTCTTCCTTACAAACCATTCCTTCTTCGACATCTCAAACACGTCATTCTCATCAGCTCCCTTCTTGACAACATACGTTAGTGGTCTCTCGTCCACTTCATAGTATTCGGGTTCAGAGTCATAATCCACTAACTGTTCATCCTCTTCCTCCTCATCCACCAGTGCCTTTTCAACAGCTTTCTCAACACCTTCAGCTCTTTTTTGAAAAATCTCTTCTCCTCCAAGGTCATCGATATTCATCCATATAGGAACAAATGTAGCCTCAAACACCTCCTCCATATTCTCCACATTTACGTTCCCTCTTACCTCATTCTCTTTCTCAAAATCCTGCCTCACACCTGAACCCCCTGCCTCCTCAGTTGCTGCACCAGAAGTGCCCTCTCCTGCCCGAGAAGATGTACCCACATTCATAAATGGGTATTTGGAAGTATCAGTCAAATCATCTAAATCAGGTTGAGTTAGCTGATTGGGCAGACCGACTGCAACCTTCAGCTCATCGACCTCAGTTAGTAATCTCTTAATCAACCTTTGCTGATCCATCATCATTTGAGTCATCCCCTTAATCATCTCATCTTTTTGTTTTTTCCCTCAGCTTCTGATTAGTTAGTTTTGTCTTAATCATACTCAGCTCATTAGCTAGAGATAAATTGAGGTTCCTAATCACATCCTCATCCAATCCAGCCCTCTCCTCACTTCTTTGGGGCTCTGTAAATGCTTGATGTTTATGCTTGGTCCTTCTCTCAGACTCCCCCTCTTCAGCTCTTTTCTTGGACCTTTTCTCCTTCTCTGCTCTAGCCTCCTGTGCAGCATCATGTATTTCATCCTCAAAGTCATAGTCCTTTTCTTTGGCATACCTCTTTTGTTTCTTTATAGATTCAGACTGTTTCTGCCTCGTCTCTTAAGCCATCTTCTCCTCAAACTCATTCACCCTCCTAATATAATTCCATAGTTTTGGAGGGTACATATTCTCCTATAAATGAGTAATCTTCCCACTGAAGTCGTGCCTTATTGCACAGCAGTCGGCGAATATACGTGTGTTCATCTGAACTAGTCTCTTGATCTCCCCATGTCTTGGTACATTGGGAATAAGATCGTCTATGATCATCTAGAGAAATCGGGGATACAACAGCCATTTGTCTTTCTTCAGGGCCATCACATTCTCAGCCATGGAATCGAAGATTAGTTGGGAAATATTGGCCTTCTTCCCTCTACAACATACAACCATTGCTTTAGCCCAGTCAAGATTTAACCCATCGGATCCACCTTTTCGGTGATCTAAGCACATGATGAACACGTGGGCGATATATCTCCACTCCTTAGACAGGAAGGACTTCTTAATCTCCTTTCGTGTCCCAAAAGGAGGATCCTCATAGCCCATAGTTCGGTATGCCTCAAAAACTTTCTGATCAGTAAGAATGACTTCCTCCTCTCTATTCTCCTCAAGTCTCAACACCCGAGAGATGATCTCAGCATTAATAACCAAGTCGTTTTCCAACACTCTCGTAACAATCCTTTGAGGATTAGCTCTAGTGTCACACTCTGCTGTACGCCAGAAGTCTCTGATATGCAGGTCATAGATAGTAGGAGAATGAGTGACCGCATATGCAACAGGTGATCTTTGAAGCCACCGAATACAGTCTCTAAATCCAACGGCCTTTGGGTGTGTATAATCTAGGATAGTCGTGATGTTATTCCTCTCTTCAAACTTTAGGTTTGCCATTTAATCTGAAAAGCAGATGAAATGCATTAGAACGCTATATTAAAATGAACAAAAGATAAAAAATAATTAAAAAGATAAAAATAAAGAAAAAACAATTTAAATTCGCTAGGCGAAAGTATACTTTCGCTAGACGAAACAGTAGTTTCGACAAGCGAAAAAAAACTTTCGACAAGGGCAGAATGTAGTTTCAGCATACCAAGGCAGTAGTTTCGGCTGCCGAAACTATAGGTTCGTCTGAGCGAAATAAAGATTTGACCAGCGAAACTGTCAAGGTCGCACGGACAACATGACTTCACAGTTTCGGTGAAAACCATTAAACTTTCGTTTAGTTCCGCTGGACTATCAGTACTTTCGCAGTATGAGCTGTGAGAGTACCGAAGAGTCGCAACACAATCGGTCAAAAATGCATGGTTTATACCTAGATTAATGTATTGTCAAGGGTTTAAAACTCACATCCGAAGGGAAAATAAGTATCAAACGAGAAACACAAGCTCAGAAACACCAAATCATAAAGTTAGGGCACGGGAGACACACATAGACACAAAAACCACGATTGTGCGAAAATGAAGTTATATTTTCGAAAAATGTGTTATATAAGACTTAGTTTCACTGGCAGCGAAACTATAGTTTCGCGCGTATAAGCTTTGGTCAGAAATGACTCTGATTTGAGCGAAAGAGCCGACGAATCTACAATTTCACTATGCGAAACTACCAGCGAAAATATAATTTCGCTGTAAACTTAAGATTACAGAATTTTATTTTCCTTTTAAAATAAAACGAGTTGTCATTGCCGCACGTTGTTGCGAAATGGGCTTTGTGTTATGGGTGTTCAATCAAATTCGATTGAATCGAATCGAATAAGACAAAATTTGAAAATTTCAAGCAGGATTCAAATTCAAAAATTATAAGTCGAATTTGAATAAAATCAAATCCGAGACTTTCAAACAAAATTCAAATTTAATTCGTATTCGAAAAGAAATTATGCATTCGAACAGAAATTGAATTAATCAAACAATATTTTTTAAAATTTATTCAAAAAATCCAATATCAAATACTCAAAATAAATAAATAAGCATAACACACAAAATAATTTAAGTTCTAAATAAGTTATAAGATACCAATTTTGGTTTAAAATTTTAGATTATATCTTTTTTGAATTTTTAAATCTTATTTTCTTATATGTATATTACTAAACCAATATATATAATAAATAAGTGTGTATTTCTAAAAAAATATATTGAGTATTTGGTAAGATGTATCCAGTATATTATGGAAAAAAAAGGACATCAAAGGTTAAAAAAACCTTTTCTAAAATCAAAACTGCATTTATGAAAGTTAATATATAAAAAATAAAAAATGTTATCAATGAACTGAATTTATGGATTTTAGTTTCGATTTAACCATTCTTAATTTGCAATTAAATAATCCAACTTTTTTAGTTAACTTTCTTCTACACATTATTGCATCTGTAAGCATCCTTCAAATCTTCTTTCTTCAAATCTATTTCAGAGGTTGATAGAGGCCGTAATCAAATCGATTCCATTCTTCTTCGTATAGGGTTTAAATATATAACAACAATTTGTAACTATGGGGAATTTGATTCTGAAAATCATCGTTTACTATGTATAACTATTTTTGAAAATCATGGATTTGTATATACATATAGTTATAATTATATATAGTTAAATCCCCCATACTAAACGTTTATTCCAATCGATTCCATTCAAACAGAAATCAAATTTTGGTTCTCGAGCGTGCTACGATACAAATTGAAGAACCCCAAACCACAGATTTGGCTTCTTGTGTCTTGAAGCCAACAAAGAATTTGGTTTTGGTGAGAAAATCAAACCGAAACAGGAAAACAGAGGAAGGAAGGGAGATGAATGGAAGATCCCTACGCTCATATCAGGATTCGATGGCTTGCTGCGAAAAGGAGGAGACCTATGTGAAACGAAAATAGATTCAATGCCGAGAAAAAATAGAGAGATGCATTCGGATTAGAAGAGAAAACGAAATAAACTGTTGAGGAACGCTTGAAAAAGAAGGGTAGTAGAAGAGAGGGAGTAATGGTGGTTGAAATTGAGACGACGTTAACATTTTATTCACGCCGTTATTTTGCTTTTTGTAGTATATACAATAAAATAAATTTATTTAGAAAAGAATTAAAACAAAAACAAAAGCACAATAAAGAAATTAAAAGAATCTGCCGCCTAAGACCTCACCAAACTTTACATAGTTTTTCTAACATAATCAAAGAACAAAGAAATCAGGAAGAATGAGAAGCTGAAAAGATCTTCTAGAGAGTCATAGATCGGCGAGATTGCTGATATACTTGTACTTTTAAGCTCATGCCTTCTTCTTTTCAACAAGTGAACCGCAGCTACTGTTATCATGTTTTGGTTCATTTAAAGAAGAATTTGAATGACTCAGTCCCAACAGACATTTGGCAAAAAAACTTATCCTGTCCTCATGATATATTGAACAAATGACACGCTCTGCTTGACTATTCCTTTTAGAGACAACAAAGATCCTTTTTTAAAAGAAGCAAAGTCCTTATAGATATCAAATGATGAGAGCTCCAGGTCTATACTTACGTATAACAGAGGAGTTGATCAATTGAGTCTTACAGATGAGAGCTTCAGGTCTATACTTACATATAACAGAGAAAATCATCATATTGTGCCGATGAGAGCTCCAGATCAGTACTATCGTACAGCAGAGGAGATCATCACTCTAGTTCAATGTTCACACATAGAAGAGGAGATAAGCACGAGGAAGAATACAACAAGGAGCTTTTTAGATTCAAAGATGAGTAAGCATATAGCTTTTAAGATAGGATGGGTGATTTAGAAACAAGGATACTTGTTAGATTTAAAAACAATAGATCTAGATCATTTGTATAGGCTTATAACTTTAATAAATACTTGTAATGAATGATTATAATTCATTATTTTGATGTATGCATTGTGTATATAGGTTAACTGTAAGGATTCCTATAAGACTGATGCATCCAAAACATCCAAAGTCTCTCTGCAAGCATGCACTAAAGAATAGAAGTAGAAATGCTTCGGAAGTTTTACACCATTCACTAGAAATATTTTAAGTGTAAAATCTTCCGAAGCCAAGACCAACATCTTCCGAAGCCAAAAGTGAAGTCTTACGAAGCTTCAAAGACAAAGTCTTCCGAAGCCAAACAGTGAAGACAGATTTCTTCCGAAGACTTTTAGAGATATGCCTTTATCTGGTGTACTTTACCATAAAGCTGGACCACCTTTCCGCTGCTACTCTGTAAAGTCACCAATTTACATGAGTTGGTGAAAGGTCCACGCTTTTGGTAACTGTACATTGAGGTCCTGAGTCCATGCTTTCTACTTTATGTACTTTTATCCTATTTGTAATATATTAGGATGTGAGCTATGGCATGTCATAGTCACAAGTCAAAAGGTAGATCTGCCTTTTGACTCTACATTTGCTTTTGTAGTTGTCTAGTCAATTGTATCCAGCTGGACTTCTAAGTATGGCCGGCTGTAGGATGTAGTATAAAGTATCTCAAGTACTTGTAACTTTCTATCGATGCTTTGTAACTTGTAATAGAACTTGAGAAGCAATATACAACATTCTTGAAAACCAAATACTTGTGTTGTTTTCAATCTTGTTCTGTCTCACATTTACTTGTGTTCTAAGCATCTTTTATTAACAAGTTAACCAGTTCCCTATTTGATTTGTTAAGTGTTCTAAGCAACTCTCCTCATTGTGTTGTTGTGTTGTAAGTACATATCCTTCACCGGTCCCGCATTTGATATCAGAGCATTTCAGGCTCTTGATATAAGATCTCACCATCTTTAGATCCCTCACACACACAAAATACTTAACAACTCAAATGGCAGCTATAACCAAAGCTGATATGGAAACTGGAACTATGACAAAGTCTCCACTGATCACTCCTGAAGACTTTGATACTTGGTGTCAAAGAATGGAAGGTTTCATCAAGTCTCAAGACTCCAGGATGTGGGACTCTGTTGTTGAAGGACCTTACATAACAAGCACCACTTCTGCTACTGGTGGTGGTATGATTCCTAAGGCTGTGGCTGATTACTCTAAAGCAGAGAGAAAGAGAATAGAGATTGATCAGAAAGCCATGACAGCCCTTCAAATTGCTCTTCCAAACTCCATCTACAGAGGCTTCAAGAAGTGCAAAACTGCCAAGCAACTATGGGAAGCACTAAAGCTGATGTATGAGGGGTCTACTGAAGCAAAGGAGAACAAGAAGGATCTCCTGAAGCAGCAGTTTGAAAACTTTACCTTCAAGGCAGGTGAAACCATGACTCAACAATACTTCAGGTATGTTGAGATTGTAGATACTCTAATGGATGTTGGAGTAACTCTTGAGAACAGAGACATTGTAAGGAAGTTTATGTCCTCTCTTCCTAGACAATGGACACATTATTGTGTTGTCATCAAGAGAACTGAGAACCTTAAGACTCTTACTCTCACAGAGTTGTATGGTATTCTTAGTGGCTACCAGATGGAGATGAACATGCAAAACTCAACTGGTAACTCCAGCAATCAACCGAGCTCAGCCCTCCATGTGGTTGAAAGGGAAAGCATTGAACCATAACATCATCTTATATGCTTCCCTGACAACTCACAAAAGGGCCCTTTCATCACCTTCCTAGAGACTCCAAGGGAAAGCTACACTCAAGGAAGTCCTTTCCAAGAGACAAGTTCTTCTCATGCATTTGTCTTTGCTGATGAAACTTCAGGAAACTTTCTCTTCACTCTTGAAGATTTTGACTGTATCCATCCAGATGATCTGGAGTACATGGAGATACTCCAGCAGATGGCTCTTTTCACTCACAGAGCCAAGAAGTTATACAAGAGGACAGGGAGAAAGTTTCCAAGCAATGCAGCCAGTGGAAAGTTTGGGCTGGACAAAAGCAAAGTAAAGTGTTACAACTGTAACCAGATGGGACACTTTGCAAGAGAGTGTAAGGCAAGGACAAATGGTGGCCAAGCACAAACCAGACCAAACTACACTGAGAAAGCCCCCCAGAATGAGAAGCCAAAGCAGCAAGCTGCAGTTGCTGTTGAAGAGGGAGGCTTTGACTAGAGCTTTCAAGTAGAAGATGCATCTCCAAACCAAGCACTAATGGCAGACCATGATGAAGCCAAGGTATTGGAACATTTTTGTACTCCTGAATGCATTGGTAAAGTTAATAGATACATGTCGTATAATTTTGAAATGAGATCTGACCTTGAGCCCTTAAATATTTTAAAAGCTGATTTTAAAAGAGCTAAAAATGATTATAAACTAAAGATAGAGGACTTAGAGAAAACCATTTCAACTCTTAAACATGAGCATACAAACTACAGGACTCAGATCAAAGATCTCATTACTAAATTAACTGAATGCTAGGCTGAGCTTGTGATCAGCAAAGCCAAGGCAGAAAAATATGTTCTTGAAGAAGAGACCTTCAAGAACATAATATCCTTATCCTTACATTCAAAAGTTTGTTATCAAAATAAGCAGGGACTAGGATCTTGTGAGATAGCTCCTCCACACACAATCTTGTCTGTAAGATCTCCTAGGTGTGAAACTTGTGAAGATGAGCTTCCCATCATAGATCCTGTGACTGAAGAGGATGAAGAGGAGATGGTGGAGAATGGCTCTGAGAAGAGTGAAGAAGAGCATTCTAAGAAGGGTCAACATCCCTCTAAGGAGAGAAAAGCTATTGGGATGACCAAGTCAAGAAGAAAGAACTTGATCAGGATGGCCAAAAGAAAGTCCGAAAAGGCTCAAGAGATCAAGGCCACCTTCAATTCTGCATAGAAACAAGTCTTCATCTCTGCAAGATTTGAAGTGGTAAAGGTTGAAGACACGAACTTGAACTCCATCAACAAGAGTTCTAGTTCATGTCCAAATCATCCCATCATCAAGAAGAAGGCTGACCAGTTGTGCATTGCTGCTGTACAACCTCAACCATCAAGCTCCAAAGGTAGTTCTAACCCCACAAGAATTGCCACACATGATACTAAGAACACAAGTAATAAGTAAGAGACAGAACAAGAGAACACAAGAGATTGGTTTTCAAGGATGCAGTATATTGCTTTCTCAAGTTCTATTACAAGTGTTACAAAGAATAATTGAATGATACAAGAACATGGAATACTTATACTACAACCTACAGCCGGCTATACTTTGAAAGCCAGCTGGATACAATTGACTAGACACAAACAAAATCAATTGTAGAGTCAAAAGGCATATCTGCCTTTTGACTTGTGACTATGACATGCCATAGCTCACATCCTAATATATTACAAAACGGATAAAAGTACATAAAGTAGAAAGCATGGACTCAAGACCTCAATGTACAGTTACCAAAAGCATGGACCTTTCACCAACTCATGTAAGTTGGTGACTTTACAGAGTTGCACCGGAAAGGTGGTCCAGCTTTATGGTAAAGTACATCAGATAAAGGCATATCTCTAAAAGTCTTCGGAAGAAATCTGTCTTCACTCTTTGGCTTCGGAATACTTTGTCTTTGAAGCTTCAGAAGACTTCACTTTTGGCTTCGGAAGATATTGGTCTTGGCTTCGGAAGATTTTACACAGAATATTTCTAATGCATGGTGTAAAACTTTCGAAGCATTTCTACTTCAATTCTTTAGTGCATGCTTACAGAGAGACTTTGGATGTTTTAGCTGCATCAGACTTATAGGAATCCTTACAAACTCCCCCTAGGCTGATGCTACCAAAACATTTAGAAGATCTTCAGATGTTTGTAGTCTTCAACACAATGATGACCAACCCTTCTTCATTAGATGGTTAGGATCATTCAGACTCTCATAATATCTTCTCATCTCAAAGAGATCATGTAGAGGTAAGTCGATTATGTCTTGCCATGTGTAGACATTCTTAACACCTTGATCTCTGATAACATGCCATCTTTTTGGATTGGTGGAGAAGGTCCAGGATAAGATGGGTGTCTCAGCTGCAAGAGGAGCCACTTGAATTGGAGTTGATTGGGCTGCCTCCTCTTCATGCACTTCCTCAGGTTGATCTGACTCAGCCTGAGGTGTAAAGGTGGATGATTTAGGCTTCTTTTTCTTTGACTTTGGTTTAGAAGCCATCATCTTCTTCCTCTTAGAAGACTTTAACTGAGAAGACTGGTCTGCAGCACCTTGTTGATCATCTTTGTCTTTCTCAGTTGGATGTTCCTCCCTCACAGGTTCAGAAGGAGAGGGAGTATAACCCTGTTGTGGATCAGAAGATGAAGCTTGCTGAGGCTCAGCAGGAGGTCCAGGTTGTGTTATCTTAGGTTGTTCAACCTTAACCTCCACTTCAGGTGGGACTTGCTTGGAGGGGAGTATAAGTCAATCAGCTCTCCACTCTTGATCTTCTGCTTGATTACCCAGATATGCTTATCCATAGTGGATAGAGACATAGGGCCAAGTCTCCTTCCGGAGAATCCATATAGCTTCAAGAAGCTCATCATCCTTTCTCTGTCAGCAGACTTCTTCATACTCTTTTGGATAATGGCTCTTGACTTTGCAGCCTCTTCCCTCATCTTTCTCTTTGTAGATTTTTGTTCTTTGAGCACTTGAAGTCCAAGCTGTTTGAGATACTCAAACTCAATGTACTCAAAGGACAAGGGAAGAAGTGCAGATGTGTGGTAGAGACCTGTGGCACTCAGGTAGTTGATCATGTTTTGCCTATATGTTTCTTTGTCTACCTGAGTTTCTTTGGAGATGCCACAGTCTCTTGCACAGGGCTTTCTTGAACTGGGTGCTAACCTGTCAGCTTGTCTTGATTTGCTTGGATTGACAAGTGACATGTTGACCAGATCAAGACCTTCATAGTAGTTCAAGGTTTGTAAATCAAATACTTCTTGTTGCCCTTGAACTCTGTGAAGAATAAGGGCTCTTCTATCAGCATCATACCTCCACCCAATAATGTAGTTTGAAGTTCCTTGAGGTGGGGATGACATAGCCCTTGGTATACCTTCCTCAAAGAGACTCCTGATGATAGAGTCTATAGAGTCCACATTAATGTGAACTTGAGGAAGTTGCTGAGTATGCATAATTGCAAGTGAGGATGGTGAGTCCTCAATGTCCATACTCTCTGAAGAACTCCAAGGTTCTGTGTCTGTAATGACTTTCTCTCCCTTTTTGATAGCATCACCCTCTTGCATAGGTGAGCTAGAGGTTAGGTCAACCACATTCACAGGTTCTTGTGTTCCTGGTTGAGCTCTTCTTAAAGGTCTCCCAGCTAGTTTTTCCCTGAGATATGATATCTCAAGTTGCTGATCATTGACCCTATTTTGAAGGGTAGTCACCTGAGATTCAAGTTGACTAACCTTAGAGACTAGATAGGAGCATGTTTTTGATAGTTTTTGCACCTTTAGTCTCAGATTCCCCTCTTCTCATCAGAAGATCATTGGGTAGTGAGATATTGGACCAAAGTCCTCTTTCTCACCACCAACTTCAGGTTCGTGGCTGCTGTGGTATTTCATTGCTCAATGACATTCTCAGTGGAGGTGTCAATGGGATGAGTTGCCATGGTTGAGGTCTTAATAATGTAATCACTTGCAGAAGTGAGAGCCTCTTCCATATGGATATCCTGAACAGGTTCAGAAGTATCCACCTCAGTTATGGGTGACTGATGTGGGCTAGAATGAGGAGACTCAGGAGTACTCATCTCTCTTTGAGTAGGGGAAGATAAGAGAGACTCATGATACTCACTGAAACCTAATTCTTCATCAGTATAGAATGAGAGGTTGGGAATGGGTTAAATCTAAAGGATGGGGATGGTAACTATCCCCTGAAGGTTGTTCACTTGAGTGTTGAGACTCAGAGTGAAGGCTTAAGGCAATTGGGCTTGTGAGCTCATCAGGGTGAGCATGAGGAACCTCAGCCCTGATTGTTAAAGAGATGGGAGTGGTTTGCTCCTCAGGAGAAGTGGGAGCTCTAGTGTCCACTTCCTCCTGTGTTGGTGAGTATATGGGGACCTGCACAGACTCAATAGCTTTAGCAGGGGTTTGTTTGGATTTTCTTTGGTAGGTGAGGATGACTTGAGGCCTTTTTGGTGGTAGAGAGGTAGAAAGTGTGGGTTCAACTCTAGCTTGTGTTACTAGGTTGTCACCTTGGGTAATGAGCTCTAACATTTTTGGGACAAGGGCTGTTTCTACCCCTGAGAAGCCTACAGTTGGCTTCTTCATGATTTTAAAGATGCCGGGCTTCATCTGTCCCAATTTAAGAATATTATCTGTTTCCCTCAACTGTGAGCCCAGTTCACAGTTGAGAATGTGTTGAACATATCTTGGAAACATATAATACTCTAAGGAGTCCAAGTTAGCAAGTAAATTTGTATAGACAAATTGAGAGTACCTGAACTTGACCCTTTGTACCATTCCATGCACTATGAAGGAGAGATCCTCAGGAATCTGGTCCCACCCTCCATGCTTATTTGACAAGCTGTGGATAACCACATGGAGTAACTATTTCCACTGGGATGAGACCTTCCTTTTCCTGAAGGCCTTTACAGAGAAATCTTGCTCATAGGCCATCTGCTCAAAGGAATGATTGACAGCTTCCTTTGGGAAGCACAACTCACCTTCTTCATCATCCAGCTGCAAGTGAGTGTTTATGATGGTCGGAGTGATGAAGATTGTCCTCCCTTGCACTGTGGCAGACGGTGCCTTCTCCCCATCCATGATGACCTCTTGGCATGTCTTCCAAAATTCAAGCAGATGATCCTCATAGAGAGTAGGATCAATTGTTAGAGAGGTGAAGTAGTTTGAAAAAGCTAAGAAACGGCAAATCTCTGAGAAACTATCATCTTTCTCAGAGCTTAACAGAGCAACCTGGTTGTGTTGCCTGTGAAGTTGCATGGAGAAATCTAGGTTGTTTCTACGGTTAAGGTTGGACATTTTAGAAGCTTAAGGATGAAGAAAGATGAAAAGCAAAGGCGGTTTGGGAATTAGGTTTGAGGAATAGTGGAACTGAAGAAGATAGTGAGGGAGAGGGGGAACCGTTGGGTATTTATGTGAAAAGGATTTGAACCAAAGTTAAAGAAAGAGGATAAACTTTGAAATCCGAAAGTCGGTCCCACCTCTGAAAAAGTAGTTTACTTTTGCTCAAAAAGTAGTTTTCTTGGAATTCGAAAAGCTTCCGAAGGTAAATTATCTTCGGAAGTTTTAATGAAAAAGCTTCCGAAGCTAAAATGACTTCGGAAGAATTTCCTGAGAGTTTTGAAAATTTTTGCTTCGGAAGAGAAATAAAAACTTGAATGCCTTGTATATAAAACAAAACAAAGCTTCGGAAGAAAATAGTCCTTGAAAACAAATAAGTGTCTGAGACAAGTATTTAAGCTTCGGAAGTAGGATTGAAACCTCTTCCGACGGTAAAATTTCTCAGACAGTTATTTATTTTGAAGACATGATTTGCTTCCGAAGATAAAAATATATCTTCCGAAGGATCAAAAAATTTTCAAGAATCTAAGGAAAATCTTCAAAAAGGATTTTTTATCCAAAGAAAACATGAGCTTATGAAAGTGATGAGCTAGACAACCTAGGACACACATATTTTAAGAAATAATAGAATTAGTTTTAAGAAAAATCTACTCAAGGTTAATCATCCCAATAGCTGATATTAGATATTTAAATCTCTGTTCATCAAAAGCTTTTGTAAACAGATCAGCATATTGTTCATCTGTATGAATTTGACTAGTTTAATTAATCCCTTTTCATAGTTATCTCTTATTAAATGATACCTGATATTGATGTGTTTGGTCCTTGAGTGCTGCACAGGGTTCTCAGTGATAGAGATAGCACTATTGTTGTCTATGTGAATGGGAGTCTCCTTGAAGTTAAATCCATAGTCCAACATCTGATTTTGAATCCAAAGCACTTGAGCACAGCAACTTGCAGCAGCAATGTATTCAGCCTCAGCAGTTGATGCAGACACACAGGATTGTTTCTTGCATTGCCATTAGACAACCCTTCCACCAAGGAATTGACATCCCCCAGATGTAGACTTTGCAGTCATGTTGCAACCACCATAATCACTATCTGTATAAGCATAGATTGAAGTCAGGATTCTTTGGATACCATAAACCAAGTGTTGAAGCACCTTTGAGGTATCTTAGAATCCTCTTGACAGTGATGAGGTGAGACATCTTAGGGTTGGCTTGATATCTTGCACAAATACATGTAGCAAACATGATATCAGGCCTACTAGCAGTAAGATACATAAGAGACCCAATCATAGCCCTGTATAAGTGTTTATCTACACACTTCCCCTCAAGATCAGGTCCAAGGGAGTGGTTTCTGGCTATGGGTGTCTTAGCAATCTTACAATCAGTCATGTTGAACCTCTTGAGTATGTCCTGAACATACTTTGACTGACTTATGAAGATACCATCTTCAACTTGCTTCACTTGAATTCCCAGAAAGAAATTGAGTTCTCCCATTGCACTCATTTCCAATCTGTCTTTCATCAGCTTCTCAAAGTCTTTGCAGAGCTTTGGATTAGTTGAAACAAAGATGATGTCATCCACATACACTTGAACTAGCAATATGTCATTTCCCTGTCCTTTGATGAAGAGAGTTCCATCTTTAATACCTCTCCTGTATCCATGTTTGCAAAGATACTCAGACAATGTCTCATACCATTTCCTGGGTGCCTGATGCAGCCCATAAAGAGCTTTGTCAAGCTTGCGGACATAATCAGGATGATCAGGGTCTACAAAACCAGGTGGCTGTTTGACATACACCTCTTCATCAATCACTCCATACAGAAAAACACACTTTACATCAAGCTGAAAGACCTTGAAGTTATTGGATGCAGCAAATGCCAGGAATATCCTAACAGCTTCTAGTCTTGCTACTGGAGCAAAGACATCAGTGTAGTCAATTCCTTCTTCTTGTGTGTATCCTTGAACAACTAGTCTAGCCTTGTTCTTGATGATAATGCCACTATCATCCTTCTTATTCCTAAACAACCATTTGTTTTCAATGGTAGTCTTCCCATGAGGAAGAGGACAAAGGTTCCAAACTTTTTGCCTTTTGAATTGAAGCAACTCCTGTTGCATAGCTTCAACCCAACTTCCATCCTTTAGAGCGTCATCAACTTTCTTTGGCTCTATCTGGGATAAGAAACAAGAGTGAAGGCAAACATTCGCTTCATGAGTTTGTCCACTTGTTCTTACCCCTGTGACAACATCTCCAATGATGTTTGTGGTGGGGTGAGACTTGTGGATCCTAAGCTGAGGGATCACAGCAAGTTGCTGAGAAAGATCTAAATTTGAGAAATTTAGATCTAGCATAGACGTTTCTCCCTCCACATCACCACACTTATCAAGATTGACTTGATCCAATGAGTGTGTGACATCATTGATGTTGTCATCTATGGTGTGGTTATTAGCATCAAGGAATTCTTGATCACTATCACCACCACCATTGTTGTCTTCCATAATTGAGGTATCTTTATTTGGTTGTGGAGCCTCTGAGCTGGAATTTGAAGGCACGCCAGATGTATCAGCTGAGTTTGTCATTGTAGTACTGATAGAAACCTCATTTGCTGAAGTAGTTCCAACTGGAGCTGAAGATGTATGAGTTGAAGGTCTTCTTAGCTCAAATCTTGGATCAGGATCACCTATATTTAGATTTCTGCAGATCCAGAAACATTCTCACAAGATTTGTTAAAACAGTTGGTAACTAAATCAAGATCAAATAGCCAATCAGGACCAGAACCAGCCACACATGGTGTGTGTTCATTGAAAGTCACATTGGCTGACTCCTCAACAATTCTAGTTGTGAGATTGTATACTCTATAAGCCTTAGCCTGGGAAGAGTATCCAATGAAGTGTCCATCATCTGATTTCTCAGCAAATTTGGTAATTTGATCTTTGGTATTCAAGATGGTGCAAGGACATCCAAATGACCTGAGAGAAAGCCAATGAAAGGTTTTCTCTTGTGCCAAAGTTCATAAGGAGTCTTACCATTTGTCTTAACTACTAAAACTCTGGTTTGCATATAGCAAGCAGTGTTTGCTGCCTCTGCCCAGAAGGTGATGGGTAGTTTAGAGTCAGACAACATAGTTCTTGCAGCTTCAATTAGTGTCATGTTTCTCCTCTCAGCAACACCATTTTGCTGAGGAGTCTTGGGAGCACTATATTGTCTTGTAATACCTTTTTCATCACAAAATGTATCAAGGGTTTGATTCTTGAATTCAGTCCCTTGATCACATCTTATGGTTTTGACCTTGTGATCACTTTGATTCTCAATTTTTAGGATGAAATTCTTCAGAGTCTCAGGGGTCTCATCCTTAGTTCTAAGAAAGAAAACCCAAGTGAATCTTGTAAAATCATCTGTGATCACCAAACAATAAGAGGTCCTTCCTAGACTCATTACACTGGTGGGGCCAAAGAGATCCATATGTATTAAGTGTAGGGGAGTAGTGATAAAGTTCCTTTCCATAGGCTTGTGAGATACCTTATGCTGCTTCCCTTTCAGGCATGCAACACAATAATCATCACTTGTAAACTCTTTCTTTGGCATTCTAGTTGCCAAATCATGTTTAATTAGTTTATTCATGTTCTTAAAGTTTACATGGCACATTCTTTTATACCATAGGAAAGACTCATCACAATATGCTTTAGACAGAAAGCATGAAACTTCTCTAGAGGGAGATGTTTCTTGCAAGTCCATCTTGTACATGTTCCCTTTTTTGGGGGCTCTAAGCAGGATGTGCTCATGAGGAATGACCACTCCAGGCTTGAGAACAATGCACTCATGCTCAGTAAAGAGCATGTTATGACTCTGATCACAAAATTGGGATACACTCAGAAGATTGTACCCAAGCTCCTTAACAAAGTTTACCTTTTCAATGCTAAGCTTACCATTTGTGACCTTGCCCCTTCCAGAAATGTAACCACCTTTATCTCCTCCAAAAGAAACTAGTCCTCCATCATTCCTTTCAAAGTTATGGAGTAGTGACCTATTGCCTGTCATGTGCCTGGAACAGCCACTATCAATGATCCAGACATTCTTGTTTGTCTTGAGTTGTTCCTGCACAAAGAAAATGATTAGTTACATTTGGAAACCCAAGCCTTATTTGTCTTGGGCTCACTAAGTATAATAGAAGGTAACGCAACAGTAATAGATCCTATGGTTGTGCTAGGAGGATCTTGAGCTGTTGTTGATGGAGAATTTTCAGTCACTTGGTCTTTCTTAGACTTCCACACCACCTTTGAAGTCTTGTACTTGACCTTCAAAACTTCAGAAGCTTTTGGGACTTTGGAAGTTTTGATGACTGTAGCTTCGGAAGATTCTGCAGTCACTGCAGCAGACTTCAGCGCTTCGGAAGAATTCCTTTCTTCCGAGACCAACTTCTCTTCCGAAGGTAATTTTCCATTTGCCTTCTCCTTAGATTTGGAGCTTCCGAAGGACACAGATTTTCCTTCCAAAGATTGAATCTTCTTGGAACTCTTTGAAGTCTTTGTCTTGGTCATATGGACAGTACTTTTAGGATTGTATGGACAATCCTTAGCAATATGAGAGGTACTTTCACACATGACACACACCATTTTCTTCTTAACAAGAGTCTTCTTATGAGAACAAGACTGTCTTTGGTCACATCCCTTCTCCACCTTCATCTTTGCAGATGCTGAGACAGTCCTTTTGGACTGGGAACTGTTCTTGGAGTTTGATGGTCCAGGCTGTGCAGTAGTGGTACACAACAGATCAGTCTTCTTCTTGATACTGAGATGATTTGAACAAGAACTAGAACTCTTAGCTGAAGAGTTTTGGTTGATGTCTTCAGTATTTATACTTCAAACCTGCAGAGATAAAAACTGTTTCTGCTTAGAGTCAAAAGTAGCCTTGATCTCTTGAGCCTTTCTTGCTTTTCTTTGCTCTTCCTGATCAAGTTCTTTCTCATTGACTTGGTTATCACAGTAATCTTCTTCTCCTCAGAAGGATAGTGGCCCTTCTTAGAATCCTCCTCTTCACTCTTCTCAGAGGAATTCTTCACTATCTCTTCTTCATCCTCTTCACTCATAGGATCTATGAGAGGAAGCTCATCTTCACAAGTTCCACACCTAGGAGATCTTACAGACAAGATTGTGTGTGGAGGAGCTATCTCATTGGATCCCAGTCCCTTCCTATTTTGATAACACACCTTGTTGTGCAGGGATGAGGATATCATGTTCTTGAAGGTCTCTTCTTTAAGAACACTCTTTTCTGCCCTGGCTTTGCTAATCACAAGCTCAGCCTAACACTCAGTCAGCTTGGTTATGAGATCTTTGATTTGAGTCCTAAAATCTGTATGCTCATGTTTTAGAACTGAAATGGTTTTCTCTAAGTCCTCTGTCTTTAGTTTATAATCATTTTCAGACTTTCTAAAATCAGATTTTAAAATGTTTAAGGACTCAAGATCATATCTCATCTCCAAGTTATAGGATATGTATCTATTAACTTTAGCAATGCATTCAGGAGTACAGAGATGTTCCAATACCTTGGCTTCATCATGATCTGCCATTAGTGCTTGGTTTGGAGAGAGAAGCATCTTCCACCTGAAAGCTCCAGTCAAAGCCTCTTTCTTCAACAGCTACAGCAGCTTGTTGCTTTGGCTTCTCATTCTAGGAGGCTTTGTCAGTGTAGTTGGGTCTGGACTGTGTTTGACCACCATTTGTTTTAGGTGCCTTACACTCTCTAGCAAAGTGGCCCATCAGGTTACAGTTGTAACACTTGACTTTGCTTTTTGTCCAGCCAAACTTTCCACTGGTTGCATTGCTTGGAAACCTCCTTCCAGTTCTCTTGTAGAACTTCTGGCTCTGTGAGTGAGAAGAGCCATCTGCTGGACTATTTCCATGTATTCCAGATCATCTGGATGGATACAATCCAGGTCTTCAAGAGTGAAAAGAGAGTTGCCACAACTTTCATCAGAAGACACAAAGCTTGAGAAGAGCTTGTCTCTTGAATGGGCTTCCTTGAGTGTAGTTCTCCCTAGGGTCTCTAGGAGGTGATGAAAGGACCCTTTGGTGAATTGTTAGGTAGCATATGAGATGATGTGGGGTTCTATGCTATCCCTTTCAACCACGTGCAGGGCTGAACCCAATTGATTGTTGGAGTTGCCAGATGAACCTTGCATGTTCATCTCCATCTGGTAGCCATTGAGAATCCCATATAACTCTGTCAGAGTAAGAGTTTTGAGATTTTTAGTCCTCTTGATCACCACACAATAGTGTGTCCATTGCCTAGGAAGTGAGGACATGAACTTCCTTACAATGTCTCTATTCTCAAAAGGAACTCCTCTATCCATAAGGGTATCCACTATCTCAACATACCTGAAATATTGCTGAGTTATGGTTTCACCTGTTTTGAAGGTGAAGTTTTCAAACTGCTACTTCAGGAGATCCTTCTTATCTCCTTGGCTTCAGAGGAGCTTCATATATCAGTTTAGTGCATCCCACAGCTGTTTAGCTGTTTTGCACTTCTTGAAACCTCTGTATACAGAGTTTGGAAGTTTGAAGAGCTATCATGGCTTTTATAGTCAATCTCTACTCTCTTCCTATCTTTATCAGAGTAGTTAGCCACATCTTTGGGGATCATACCAGCACCAGTAGCAGAAGGAGTGCTGGGTATGAAAGGTCCATTTTCAACAGACTCCCACATTCTTGAGTCTAGAGACCTGATGAAACCTTCCATTCTCATGCACCAGGGTATCAAAGTCATCATGAGTGATCAGTGGGGACTTGTTCATGGTTGCAGTTTCCATATCAGTCTTGGAAATGGCTGCCATTTGAAAAGTTTAGTATTTGTGTGTGTGAGGGATCTTAAGATGGTGAGATCTTATACCAAGATCCTGAAACGCTTTGATACCAATTGCAGGACCGGTGAAGGGTGGTCAGTTACAACACTACAACACAATGAGGAGATTAACCAAACTTAATCAAACAGTAAACTGGATTAACCACAAGTATGATACTAAGAACACAAGTAATAAGTAAGAGACAGAACAAGAGAACACAAGAGATTGGTTTTCAAGGATGCAGTATATTGCTTTCTCAAGTTCTATTACAAGTGTTACAAAGCATAATTGAAAGATACAAGAACAAAGAATACTTATACTACAACCTACAACTGGGTATACTTTGAAAGCCAGCTGGATATGATTGACTAGACACAAACAAAATCAATTGTAGAGTCAAAAGGCATATCTGCCTTTTGACTTGTGACTATGACATGCCATAGCTCACATCCTAATATATTACAAAAAGGATAAAAGTACATAAAGTAGAAAGCATGGACTCAAGACCTCAATGTACAGTTACCAAAATCATGGACCTTTCACCAACTCATGTAAGTTGGTGACTTTACAGAGTTGCAGCGGAAAGGTGGTCCAGCTTTATGGTAAAGTACATCAGATAAAGGCATATCTCTAAAAGTCTTCGGAAGAAATCTGTCTTCTCTCTTTCGCTTTGGAAGACTTTGTCTTTGAAGCTTCGGAAGACTTCACTTTTGGCTTCGGAAGATATTGGTCTTGGCTTCGGAAGATTTTACACAGAATATTTCAAATGCATGGTGTAAAACATCTGAAGCATTTCTACTTCAGTTCTTTAGTGCATGCTTGCTAAGAGACTTTGGATGTCTTGGCTGCATCAGACTTATAGGAATCCTTACAAAGATGGAGAAGGAAAGTGATCAAGTTCAGCCTTGTTCACAAAGAAGAACTCCTAGAAGAAAGAAAATGGGACATGTGTATGTGTGGGAGTATCTTCTCATCTGCTAAGGATTATGTCCACAATCCAAGAAGTACTCTCCACATGACCAAGAAAGAAATTCTAGAGTTGGAGATAGAAGAATCAAGCTTCGAAGGAAAATCTGTTTTCTTTGGAACTCCAAATGAAGAAGAAGCAAGTGGAAACTGCCTTCGAAGAAAATTGGTCTCGGAAGAAAGGAATACTTCCGAAGCACTGAAGCCTGCTGCAGTGAAAGCAAGAGCTTTTGAAGGGCCGGTCATCAAAACTTCAGAAGTCATCAAAACTTCTGAAGTATTGAAGGTCAAGTCTAAGCTTCCAAAGGTGGTATGGAAATCAAAGAAAGACCAAGTGGCTGAAAGTTCTTCATCAACATCAGCAAATGATCCTTCTAGCATGACTATAGAATCAATTACTGTTGCATTGTCTTCAACTTCTTTTGATGAGCCCAAGACCAATGAGGCTTGGGTTTCCAAATGTAACTAATCATCTCTTTTGTGCAGGGACAGCTCAAGACAAACAGAAATGTATGGATCATTGATAGTGGCTGTTCCAGGCAGATGACAAGCAATAGGTCACTCCTCCAAAAGTTTGAAAGAATTGATGGGAGACCAGTTGCTTTTAGAGGAGATGCAGGAGGTTACATTACAGGAAGGGGCAAGGTCACAAATGGTAAGCTCAACATTGAGAAGGTAAACTTTGTCAAGGAGCTTGGGTACAATCTTCTGAGTGTATCCCAATTTTGTGACCAGAGTCATAACATGCTCTTTACTGAGCATGAGTGCATTGTTCTCAGGCCCAGGGTGGTCATTCCTCATGAGCACATTTTGCTCAGAGCCCCTAGGAAAGGGAACATGTAAAAGATGGACTTGCAAGAAACATCTCCCTAAGGAGAAGTATTATGCTTTCTATCTAAAGAAAATAATGATGAATCTTTCCTCTGGCATAAAAGAATGTGCCATGTAAACTTTAAAAACATGAATAAATTAATTAAGAATGATTTGGTAACTGGAATACCAAAGAAAGAGTTTACAAGTGATGACCACTGTGTTGCATGCCTAAAAGGGAAGCAACACAAGGTATCTCACAAGCCAAAGGTATCTCTTTGGCTCCACCAGTGTAATGAGTCTAGGAAGGACCTCTTATTGTTTGGTGATCACAGATGATTTTAGAAGATTCACTTGGGTCTTCTTTCTTAGAACTAAGGATGAGACTCCTGAGATTCTAAAGAATTTCATCTTAAAGATTGAAAATCAATGTGATCACAAGGTCAAAACCATAAGATGTGATCAAGGAACTGAATTCAAGAATTAAATCCTTGATACATTTTGTGATGAAAAAGGTACTACAAGACAATATAGTGCTCCCAGGACTCCTCAGCAAAATGGTGTTGCTGAGAGGAGGAACAGGACACTAATTGAAGCTGCAAGAAATATGTTGTCTGACTCTAAACTGCCCATCACCTTCTGGGCAGAGGAAGTGAACACTGCTTGCTATGTGCAAAATAGAGTTTTAGTGGTTAAGACACATGGTAAGACTCCTTATGAACTTTGGCACAAGAGAAAACCTTTCATTGGTTTTCTCAGGTCATTTGGATGTCAAGGATCAAATTGCCATGTTTGCTAAGAAATCAGATGATGGACACTTTATTGGATACTCTTCTCAAGCTAAAGCTTATAGAGTATACAATCTAAGAACTAGAGTAGTTGAGGAGTTAGCCAATGTGACTTTCAATGAGCACACTCCCAGTGTGAAAGGTTCTGGTCCGGATTGGCTATTTGATCTTGATTTAGTTACCAACTGTTTTAACAAATCTTGTGAGACTGTTTCAGGATCTATAAATATATTACCAACAGGTGATCCTGACCCAAGATTTGAGCTCAGAAGACCTTCAAGTTACACATCTTCAGCTCCAGTGGTAAATATTCCTACAAATGAAGCTTCTACCAGCAAATCAATGACAACTCCTGTTGATGCTTCTGGGGTGCCTTCAAATTCTAGCTTAGAGGCACAAAAATCAGAAGAATGAGCTTTAAATGTTGGAGAAAATTGTGGTGGTGAAAGTGATCAAGAATTTCTTGATGCTGATAACCACTACATTGAAGACAACATCAATGATGTCACACACTCTTTGGATCAAGTCAATCTAGATAAGTGTGCTGATGTGGAGGATGAATCTTCTTTGCCAGATCAAAATTTTTCAAATCTAGATCTGTGTAAGCAACTTTTGTGATCCCTCAGCTAAGGATCCACAAGTCTCATCCTACCACAAACATTATTGGAGATGTTGATTCAGGGGTGAGAACAAGAGGACAAACCCATGAAGCAAATGTTTGTCTTCACTCTTGTTTCTTGTCCCAGATAGAGCCAAAGAAAATTGATGAGGCTCTAAAGGATGGAAGTTGGGTTGAAGCTATGCAAGAGGAGCTACTTCAATTCAAAAGGCAAAAGGTTTGGAACCTATGTCCTCTTTCTCAAGGGAAGACTATCATAGGAACCAAATGGGTTTTTAGGAACAAGAACGATGATACAGGACAAGAAGAAGGAATTGACTATACAGATGTTTTGCTCCTGTGGCAAGACTTGAAGCTGTTAGAATATTCCTAGCTTTTGCTGCATCCAAGAATTTCAAGGTCTACCAACTTGATGTCAAGTGTGCTTTTCTTTATGGGGTGATTGATGAAGAGGTGTATGTCAGACAACCACCTGGGTTTACAGATCCTGATCATCCTGATTATGTCTGCAGGCTTGATAAAGCTCTATATAGGCTGCACCAAGCACCAAGAAAGTGGTATGAGACTCTATCTCAGTATCTCTGTCAACATGGCTACAAAAGAGGTACTATAGATGGAACTCTCTTCATCAAAGGAACAGGAAATGACATAATGCTAGTTCAAGTATATGTAGATGACATTATCTTTGGGTCAACTAATCCAAAGCTCTGCAAAGACTTTGAGAAGCTGATGAAGGACAGGTTTGAAATGAGTGCAATGGGGGAACGTAATTTCTTTCTAGGATTTCAAGTGAAGCAAGTTGACAATGGCATCTTCATAAGTCAGTCAAAGTATGTACAGGACATACTTAAAAGGTTTAACATGACTGATTGTAAGGTTGCTAAGACACCTATAGCCAGAAATCACTCCCTTGGACCTGATCTTGAGGGGGAGTGTGTTGATGAACATCTCTATAGGGCAATGATTGGGTCTCTTATGTACCTCACAGCTAGTAGCCCATATATCATGTTTGCTCCATGCATTTGTGCAAGATATCAAGCCAACCCCAAGATGTCACACCTGGTCACTGTCAAAAGAATTTTAAGATATCTCAAAGGTGCTCCATCACTTGGCCTTTGGTATCCAAAGAATTCTGACTTTAATCTGTATGCTTATACATATAGTGGCTATGGTGGTTGCAACATGACTGAAAAGTCTACATCAGGGGGATGGCAATTTCTTAGTGGAAGAGTAGTCTCTTGGCAATGCAAGAAACAATCCTGTGTGTCTGCATCAACTGCTGAGGCTGAATACATTGCTGCTGCAAGTTGATGTGCTCAAGTGCCTTGGATTCCAAATCAGATGCTGGACTATGGATTTAACTTTAAAGAGACTCCCATCCACATAGACAACAATAGTGCTATCTCCATCACAGAGAATCCTGTGCAGCAATCAAGGACAAAGCATATTAATATTAGGTATCATTTGATTAGAGATAACTTTGAAAAGGGATTAATCAAACAAGTCAAAGTTAACACAAATGAACAATATGCTGATCTGTTCATCAAAGCTTTTGATGAGCAGAGATTTAAATATCTTGTATCAGCTATTGGGATGATTAACTTTGAATAGCTTTTCTTAAAACTTAATCATATTTATTTCTAAAACCTGTGTGTCCTAAGTTGTCTATTATATCACCTTCATAAGTCCTTGTTTTTTTGGAAGAAAATCTTTACAAAAGATTTTTCTTAGATTTTTGAAAATCTTGATCTCTTCGAAAGATTCAAAATTACCTTTGGAAGAAGTTTATGTCTTAGTAAACAAATAATTGCTTCAGTGATTTTACCTTCGGAAGAAATTTCTGAAAAACAAATATCTTCCAAAGCTTAAAATCAACATAAGTACTTTGTATGTTTTCAAAGAACAAGTTTCTTCCGAAAGCAATTTACCTTCGGAAGTATTTATTCTTCTTAGAATAAAAATCTCTGAGTGTAAATTCTCTTCCGAAGCAAAATTCTTAAAAACCTTTGAAATCCAGAACTTCTGAAGCAAATAACCTTCGGAAGATGTCTCGACTTCCAAGAAAACTACTTTTTGGGCAAAAGTAAACTACTTTTCAGAGGTGGGACCGACATCCGGATTTCAAAGTTTATCCTCTTTCATTAACTTTGTCTCAAATTCTTTTCACATAAATGCCCAACGGTTCCTCCCTCTTTCACTATCTTCTTCAATTACACAATTCCTTAAACTTAAATTCTCCCAAACCGCCTTTTGTTCTTCATCTTTCTTCATCCTTAATCTTCTGTTAGGACCTGGTATTTAAACGAAATACCTAGTGATTAGCGTGTTAAACCAACTCAAATAGTGCGGAATCCTATTTGATTGGCGATCCAATCAGTGAGAACACACGAAGAAACAATCAAGAATTGAATCTAACGTTAGAAGTCGATTAGGAATCGATCTAATGTGTTCTGTGAACTTGGAGAACGATTTGGGAGGCTTCTGGACGGCTAGGGTACGTCTGGAATCGTAATGGTATGAATGCTTACGTTTTTCCACGAATTGGGTCTATTTATAGGTTAGTATTGTTCAATCGTGCGACTGGGCCATAAGTATGGTTCAGTCGTGCGATTGAACCATGCGGTTGATTCATCCGCATGACTGAGTGTTCAGTCGTGCGACTGAGCCAATCTTATGTGTCAATCATACGACTGATCCAGTCTCCTGGTTCAGTCGTGCGATTGAGTCAATCGTATGAAGTTATTCATGCGTGTGGTCCATTCGCATGGGTCATTCGCATGAGAACTTCATTAAGTTAAGTTTGAATGTTTTAATTAATATAACATTATATGTAACCATTCAAACAATCATAAACCCAATCAATTCAATCACGACTCATTAATGAAATATTAAACATTACCAATAACAAACAATCCATGTCATTTCATTAATCAATACAAATTACATCATAATCAGACAAACAAGATCTATTACATTACAAATCATGATCTAGGGACATACATGCATCAACAACTTCTAAAATGGCCAACCTAAACCTTAGAATCAACCCAGATTTCTCCATGCAACTTCACAGGCAACATAACCAAGTTGCTCTGTTAAGCTCTGAGAAAGATGAAAGTTTCTCAGAGATTTTCTGTATCTTAGCTCTATCAAACTACTTCACCTCCCTAACCATTGATCTTACTCTCTATGAGGATCATCTGCTTGAATTTTGGAAGACCTGCCAAGAGGTCATTATGGATGGGGAGAAGGCACTGTCTGCCACAGTGTAAGGGAGGACAATCTTCATCACTCCGGCCATCATAAACACTCACTTGCAGCTGGATGATGAAGAAGGTGAGTTTTCCTTCCCAAAGGAAGCTGTAAATCATTACTTTGAGTAGATGGGCTATGAGGGAGATTTTTCTATAAAAACCTTGAGGAAAGGGAAAGTCTCATCCCAGTGAGAATACCTGCTTCATGTGGTTATCCACAACTTTTTAAACAAGCATGAAGGGTGGGACCAGATTCTTGAGGATATTTCCTTCATAGTACATGGAAAATGGTTCAAGGGGTCATGTTCAGGTACTCTCAATTTGTTTATACAAATTTGCTTGCTAACTTGGACTCCTTAGAGTATTATATGTTTCCTAGATATGTTCAACACATTCTCAACTGTGAACTGGGCTCACAGTTGAGGGAAACATATAATATTCTTAAATTGGGACAGATGAAGCCCGACATCTTTAAAATTATGAAAAAGCCAACTGTAGGCTTCTCAGGGGTAGAAACAGACCTTGTCCAAAAAATATTAGAACTCATTGCTCAAGGTGACAACCTAACAACACAAGCTAGTGTTGAACCCACACCTTCTACCTATCAACCACCAAAAAGGCCCCAAGTCACCCTCATCTACCAAAGAAAATCCAAACGAACCCCTGCTCAGCTATTGAGTCTGTGCAGGCCCTCATATACTCACCCGTACAAGAGGAAGTGGACACTAGAGCTCCCACTTCCCTTGAGGAGCAAACCACTCCCATCTCTTCAACAATCATGGCTGAGGTTCCTCATGCTCACCCTGATGAGCTCACAAGCCCAACTACCTTAAGCCTTCACTCTGAGTCTCAACACTCAAGTGAAGAACCTTCAGGGGACAGTTACCATCCCCAACCTTTAGACTTAAATCAACTTATTCCCAACCTCTCATTCTATACTGATGAAGACTTAGGTTTCAGTGGGTACCATGAGTCTCTCTACTCTTCCCCTACTCAAAGAGAGATGAGTACTCTTGAGTCTCCTTTTTCTAGCGCACATCAGTCACCCATAAATGAGGTGGATACTTATGAACCTGTTCAGGATATCCATATGGAATAGGCTCTCACTTCTGTAAGTGATTACATCATTAAGACCTCAACCATGGCAACTCAGTCCATTGACACCTCAACTGAGAATGTCAATATGCAGAGGAAATCCAACAGCCAAGAACCTGAGGTTGGTGGTGAGAGAGAGGACTTTGGTCCAATCATCTCATCGCCCAATGATTCTTCTGATGAAGAAGAGGGGAATTTGAGACTAAAGGTGCAAAAACTGTCAAAAACATGCTCCTATTTAGTCTCTAAGGTTAGTCACCTTGAATCTCAGGTGACTACCCTGCATAATAGGGTCAATGATCAGCAACAGGGAAAAACTAGTTGGGTGACCTTTAAAAGGAGCTCAACCAGGAACACAAGAACCTGTGAATGTGATTGACCTAACATCTAGCTCACCTATGCAAGAGGGTGATGCTACCAAAAAAGGGGACCACTCCCTTGGCCCACAGAACCTTGGAGTTCTTCAGGGAGTATGGACATTGAGGATTCACCATCCTCACTTGCAACTGTGCATACTCAGCAACTTCCTCAAGTTCCTATTAATGTGGACATTATAGACTCTGTCATTAGGAGTCTCTTTGAGGAAGGTATTCTAAGGGTTGTGTCATCTCCACCTCAAAGAACTTCAAACTACATTATTGGGTGGAGGTATGATGTTGATAGAAGAGCCCTCATTCTTTACATAGTTCAAGGGCAGCAAGAAGTGTTTAATTTCAGGCCCTAGACTACTATGAAGGTCTTGACCTGATCAACATGCCACTTGTCAACCCAAGCAAATCAAGACAAGCTGACAGGTTAGCACTCAGGATTCAAGACAAAATTACTGAAGAGTTCAGCCTTAGAAGGAGACAAAGGTAATCAGGTAATGTCATTGGTCAACTGGATGCTGAGGCAGACCCTGAGATTAGCTTCAAAGGGAAAACCTTGGTTGAAGGCCCAGTTATAGAGCCTGAGAGCCCTGTCACACCTACAACTTATTCAAAAATTCATTCCCTTAGTGAAACACCTGCTGGTGAAGGTGTCTCACAGCCTCTCTCTGGCCAGAGCTTGGATGCTACACCAAGCAATGAAGGCCAAACCTCTCTCCACCCTGAGTCACAAAGGTCTGTGGGTGACAACGGGAAAATGATTTTGACTCTTGAGGAGATTGAGGAAGAAGAGAGAGAGAGGAAGAGGAAGCTAATGGGAGAAAGTTTCTCTGGGTCTTCAGGCTTTATGCAAGCTGCAATCAAGGCTGCCCCCAGACCAAACACTCAAGAAGATGAGTTGAGGGCAGTCAGGATTACTTACTTGCAGACCAGGAACTATGACATAGATGAGATTATATCTCTCCCCTTAGAGCAATTAAATGAACTAGCTGACATGGAAGTGTCAAGAGAGATGAAGGAAGCAGAGGATGCAAGATTACTACTCCAATTTAAATAGGAGAAGAGACAGAAAAGATTATACAAGCATGCTCTAACTCTCTCCTTAGTTCAGGAAAGTCCTGTGCAAGAGGATGTGGCTGCTACACAAAAACCTCAGGAAGACGAGGAAACAGATAGGCAAAACATGATCAACTACCTGAGTGCCACAGGTCTCTACCAAGCATCTGCATTTCTTCCCTTGTTCTTTGAGTACATTGAGTTTGAGTATCTCAAACAGCTTGAACTTCAAGTGCTCACAGAACAAAAGGCAACAAAAAGAAAGATGAAGGAAGATGCTATAAAGTCAAAAGCTATCATCCAAAAGAGTATGAAGAAGTCTGTTGATAGACAACGGATGATGAGCTTCTTGAAGCTGTATGGATTCTCCGGAAGGAGACTTGGCCTTATGTCTCTATCCACAATAGATGAGCATATCAGGGTAATCTAGCAAAAGATCAAGACTGGAGAGCTGATTGACTTATACTCTCCTCCAAGTCAAATCCCACCTGAAGTGGAGGTTAAGATTGAACAACCTGAGACAACATAACTTGGACCTCCTACTGAGCCTCAGCAAGCTTCATCTTCTGATCCACAGCAGGGTCAAACTCCCTCTCCTTCTAAACCTGTGAGGGAGGAACACCCAACTGAGAAAGATAAGGATGATCAACAAGGTGCTGCAGACCAATCTTCTTAGTTAAAGTCTTCTAAGAGGAAGAAGAGGATGGCTTCCAAAACAAAGTCTAAGAAGAAGAAGCCTGAATCATCCACCTCTACACCTCAGGCTGAGTCAGATCAACCTGAGGAAGTGCATGAAGAGGCAGCCCAATCAACTCCAATTCAAGTGGCTCCTCTTGCAACTGAGACACCCATTTTATCCTGGACCTTCACTACTAATCCAGATAGATGGCATGTGATCAGAGATCAAGGTGTTGAGAATGTCTATACATGGCAAGACATAATCAACTTACCTCTACATGATCTCTTTGAGATAAGAAGATATAATGAGAGTCTAAGTAATCCTGACCATCTGATGAAGAAGGGTATGGTCATCATTGTCCTGAAGACCACAAATATCTGAAGATCTTCTAAATGTTTTGGTAGCATCAGCCCAGGAGGAGTTTGTAAGGATTCTTATAAGACTAATGCAGCCAAAACATCCAAAATCTCTCTGCAAGCATGCACTAAAGAACAGAAGTAGAAATGATTTGGAAGTTTTACACCATGCACTAGAAATATTCTAAGTGTAAAATCTTCCGAAGCCAAGACCAACATCTTCTGAAGCCAAAAGTGAAGTCTTCCGAAGCTTCAAAGACATAGTCTTCCGAAGCCAAAGAGTGAAGACAGATTTCTTCCGAAGACTTTTAGAGATATGCCTTTATCTGATGTACTTTACCATAAAATTGGACCACCTTTCCGCTGCTACTCTGTAAAGTCACCAACTTACATGAGTTGGTGAAAGGTCCATGCTTTTGGTAACGGTACATTGAGGTCCTGAGTCCTTGCTTTCTACTTTATGTACTTTTATCCTTTTTGTAATATATTAGGATGTGAACTATGGCATGTCATAGTCACAAGTCAAAAGGCAGATCTGCCTTTGGACTCTACATTTGATTTTGTAGTTGTCTAGTCAATTGTACCCAGCTGGCCTTCTAAGTATGTCCGGTTGTTTGATGTAGTATAAAGTATCTCAAGTACTTGTAACTTTCTATCGATGCTTTGTAACTTGTAATAGAACATGAGAAGCAATATACAACATTCTTGAAAACCAAATACTTGTGTTGTTTTCAATCTTCTTCTGTCTCATATTTACTTCTGTTCTTAGCATCTTTCATTAACAAGTTAACCAGTTCCCTATTTGATCTGTTAAGTGTTCTAAGCAACTCTCCTCATTGTGTTGTTGTGTTGTAAGTGCATACCCTTCACCGGTCTTGCATTAACCTATATGTGTGTTGATTTGTACATGATTGTAAGTACAAACATAATACTTGGTCAATTACTGAAATTGACTAAGTGTAAGAAACATCTACGGATGAACAAAATGTTCTTCCGTAGATATGTTTCTTACAAGTAACATACATCCGAAGATCCTCTGCGGATGAACAATCAACTCTAGAGTTCAAGTGACGACTCCTTCGGATGAACGAAATGCCTTCGGAAGATCAAGTACCTTCGGAAGAACATGATAGCTTCGGAAGAACAAAGTACCTTCGGAAGAACAAACATCTACGGAAGATTAAGTAGCTTCGGAAGAACTAAGTACCTTCAGAAGTCATTACCTTTGGAAGAACAAATTACCTCCGGAAGACCTCTTAAGCTGCGGAGTTCAAACCCTTGTGTTTAAATTTTACAAGTGTTACAGGTCAACAAGTGTTACAAGTCAACAAGTCAACAAGATAGTTGTGCAAATCCCAAGAGATCCGGTGTTTTCTTAACTGAAACACGTGTGCCTATAAATATGGATCCTAGGTTTCACATCAATTGTTCAAGTTTATTTGAACAAATACATTAACAAAATCTTCGATTCAACAAATCAAAACATGAGTACCATGGTGGATGATCATACCAACCTCCAAACTTTGAAACAAAAGCAGATTTTAAATCCTAGAAAATCAAGTTCAGGAATCATGTGAATTATACAGATTCTGACTTATGGGTGTCAATAAAGGTCCTTATATTCCACCCACTCTTGGGCCGGATTATAATGACAATAATCAACCCATAAGTACAAAGGATCTGTCACCTGATGATATTAAGAAGGTTAAAGTTGATATTAAAGCATACAACTTGCTTAGTATGGCTTTAACTAAAGAAATATTAATCAGATGTGAGAATTATAAAACAGTAAATTCCTTGTGAAAGATTCTTCATACACTCTGTGAAGGGAGTGATGAAATCAGAAGCATTAGGAAAGACACCCTTCGTTCACAATATGAAACCTTTCATCATATTGAGGGTGAACCAATTCCTCAACAACTCCAGAGATTTATGCAACTTGTAACAGAGATGAATATCTTGGAGTTGAAATATACAAATGAGGAATTCAACAAAAAGATGCTTCATACTTTGCCTGAAAGTTGGAAGCAAACTGTGTCCATGTTCAAGAACACCATTGACCTCAAAGCAACTAGTTTAGATACATTGGTAGCTAAAGTTGAGGCTCTTGAATTGGATGAAAAATCAAGAAACAAGAGTGTGAGAACCCATGTCTCACCCTATCACTTTAAAGAAACAAAAAGTGTTGGAAGTGCCTTCATTTCCAACAATGATAGTGATAACTCTTGTACTTTGAGTGAAGATGAAGAGAAAGTAAGTTTCTATGCATCAAAGCCTTCAAAGAAATCTTTTCAAAGTAAGTCAAAAAAAGAAAAAGGAAAAAACTGATGATAGAAGAGATGCATCTACATCATTAGCAAAGTCTTCATCAAATAACAACCAAACAGAGCCCATCACTGTCATTCTAGACTCTGAAGAACAAAAAGCAGCTTTTGCAACTTTCAGTTCAAGTTTTCAAGCTTACCTGGGAAGCTCATTAACATCTGCCAACATTTGCCAACAAGACTTGTAAGAACTACATCCAGATGTAGTAGAGGAGACGGATCTACAATGGCAAATGGCAATGATTGCTTATAGAGCAAAACAATATCATAGGAGAAATAAAAATTTGGCTGCAGCAAGTAAATCATCAAAGATTGGTGTTGATAAGTCAACGGTAAGATGTTTTAAGTGCAATCTCTATGGACATTTCTCTAGAGAATATAATCAACAATCAAATCCTGACTTGACACAACATCAGCAACATTAGTCTCACCAACCATCATCATCTCAAAGATCTTTCAAACAACCACAACTTACCAACTCATCCCCACCAGCCACAAATACATCAGCCGGATGAAGTAACTCTAAAGAAACTGGGTGATCATACTTCAAGATGGAACCTGTGACTGGAGTATGTATGAGAAGGAAGTCTTGGAAGAAAATCAAGCTTTAATGGCTCACATGGAAAACAAAGTTCCACCCATGGCTAGAGAGGTATGAGATAGGTTATGTTCATCAATATGTGTTGAGGAAGTTGAAAGATATAGAGTCCATGCTCAACAACTGGATGATAAAGTTAAATAAACAATGATTTTGAATGAATCTCATGTAAGAGAACATAAATTATATCAAATCACAATTAACTCTGTACAAAAGGATTTAGATAAACTTGTTTCGGAAAATTACAGTTTAAAAGCACAAGTTGAGCATCTGACCACTTCCTTAACTAAATCCATGGCTGATCATGCATCAACTGAAGTGAAACTTTAGAAGCTTCAACTGTCATCTCAGCAATATGAAGAATTATTAAATTCTCATATTGAATCAAAGAACAGGTATGGGTTGGGATATAATGCTGTGGCACCTCCTATAAACAATAATTACTCACCTTTACCTAAATCAATGACAGATAACTTGTGAAATCATTTTGTGCCAAGCACCAAGTTGGAAACAAACTCTAATCAACAAGTTAATCATAATCAAACTGAGGTGAATGAAACTGAGTCTTCTGAATCAGAAAATATTAAACAAAATGACTGAGAATTTGACTTTGATGAGTGTGATGACTTGGATGATTCTGATGAACATGATAATGATCAACATTGGTAAGAATGTTGCTTTTGAAACAATCATTCCCAAAGTTCTTGAAGAAACAAAGTTGCCATATCCTCCAAAACAAAGAAACATGTTGAGGACTATTTGCAAGAGAATAGCTCAGCTAAATGAAGGTCTGCAAGAACTTCATCTGCAACAAAAACCTTCAAATGATGAAATTGAAAAGTGTGCATCTACTGAGGATGTACACACATCTTCCACAGAAAAGGAAAGAAGAAACAACCAGTAGATCTTAACCAGCAGAAGAAACTGTCTTCAGTAGGAGATCTGCGGAAGACCAAATCTATTGATTCAGTAGATGATCTGCGGAAGGCAAAATCAGCAGCAAACAAATCAAAGCCTCAAACGATGAAAGAGGATAAATCAATTGCAAAATTGGTGAAGATTTAAATCCTCAAAAGTTGACAAAGAAGAAGAAAGTAACTAATTCTGACAAAGAATCAGAGGAAACGTATTGCAAATGGTGTGATATGAAAAACCACAATACTAAAGATTGTTACTTCAGTAGTTATTGTACTATTTGCAATATTAACAATCACATGACATCTGACTACTACTTCAACAAAAAATGTGCTATTTGTAACAAAAATAACCATTCAACCCAGGAATTTTTTTTAACAAAAAGAACAAAACAAAGAGTACAAAGAAGAAACAATCTGATAAGGCTGAATCAGACACTCATTCTACTGATTGTAAAAAGATTCAAAAACTAAGAACCAACAACAAAAAAAAGTCTAAACCAAAGGAGAAAACATCCACTGATGTTCAACCTTTGAAGAAAAGAACAACATTTCAGCAATCAAAAACACCTCACAAAAGGGTGGATTTGACTGAAAAAGAAACAAATGCTGATGATGTTTTCTTTGATAATTTTGAAAAGGGAACTCATGTACCTTATTCAAAATCAAAAGATAATGAAACTTTCAACAATCAAGATTCATTATCAAAACCAAATCCTCAAACCAACAACAATAAGGCGAATGAAGAAGAGATTGACAAACCAGGACCTAGTTCATCAACCTCATCTTCAACAGAATCATCCTCACCTGAAACAACTCAAAATGAATCAATTAAAACTAAAATTAATACTGAAACTTCAAGACTTATTCATGAAGGAGTAACAGTTTTAGACACTACTGGCAAACCCAAGATCATTAACGCTTGGGTTGTCAATTCTAACTGATTTCTTTCTGTGTGTAGAAACAATCTTGGAGAGCTGACAACAAGTGGTATGTTGACAGTGGTTGTTCCAGGCATATGATAGGAAATTGTTCACATGTGGCATTTGGTGGGGATAAGAGGGGAGGTAAAATAGTTGGTGAATGAATGGTAACTAATGGTGTGCTCAAATTTGAGAAAGTAAACTATTATGAAAATTTACAACATAATTTACTGAGTGTGTCTCAAATTTATGATCAAAATTAGACCACATTATTTGATAATACTAATTGTTACATTCTTAAGCCAGGTTTTTCAGTTCCAGAAGATTGGAACCTTCGTAAAGCATCAAGAAAACGAAACACATATGTTTTGGATATGAACAACACTTCACTCACAAGACATGAAACATGCCTCCTATCTAGGTCATCAGAAGATGAATCTCAATTGTGGCATAGAAGGCTTGTTCATTCTAACATGAAGAACATGAACAAAATTGGTGAAAAATGACCTAGTCATTGGATTGCCAAAGAAAGAGTTTTATTGTTCAAACCATTGTCCTTCATGTTATAAAGGAAAACAACATAGAGTGTCTCATAAATCAAAAATTATCAATACAAACACTACACCACTCAAATTGCTTCACATGGATCTGTTTGGTCTAACCAATGTGATGAGCATTGGAAACAGGCAATATTGTTTGGTGATAGTGGATGATTTCACTAGATTCACATGGGTCTTCTTCTTTAAACAAAAGAGTGAAACATCAGAAACATTAATAGACTTTGTCATCAAGATTGAGAATTAACTTGATTTAAATGTTAAAATTTTCAGGATTGACAATGGGACTGAATTTGTTAATACTGACTTAGATTCTTTTTGCAGGAATAAAGGTATTGCAAGACAATTCATGCACCAAGAACTCCACACATAATGAAGTTGCTGAAAGAAGAAACATAACACTTATTGAAGTAGCAAGAACAATGCTAACTAATTCATAATTACCAATCTCCTTTTGGGCTGAAGCAGTGAATACAGCATGCAATGTTCAAAATAGGACATTGATTGTCGAAAAACATAATAAAACACCTTATGAGCTTTTATTAAAAAGAAAACCTTACATAGGATATCTTAGAGCTTTTGGGTGTCATGTATCTGTTTTAAACACAAAAGAACAATTGGGAAAATTTTAGAAAAAGTCTATGATGGTCTCTTTGTTGGATATTCTTCAACATCTAAATCTTTTTGGATCTACATTCCACAACATAACATCGTGGAAGAAACTCCTAATGTATCATTTGATGAATCCTTATTTCCTAAATCAGTTAAAGGATAATCATGGTTGTTTGATATAGATGCACTAACAGACTTATTTAACTCTAGTTATTTGAATAATGCAGGATATGATGATACATGTTATCCATTTGTTCCCCCAAATATGAATGAAGTCTCATTGTTTGCAGATCCTCCAAGAATACACACATCAAGTATCTTGGAACAAGGAACAACAACTAATAACAATGATGCTGCACAAGTCCAAGAAAATGGATGCACATCCTCGGATGGAAACACTTCATCAACAACTACTGACTCTGCATCCGCAGATGTGCATTCTACATCCGAAGATACGAATAATGTCTCAGCAGCTGTTCCATGCTCTCAAGAAGATACAACAAACATTGGAGATGATTCAGCAAGTCCACATACACCATCCGTAGATGTTCCTGTAACTCCTACGAAAGAACAAAATGCTTCCGGAGAAGTTCCTACGGAAGATATTAATGATGCACCTGATGTTCAAACTCAGGAAGATCACTCCATACTCAATGATGAACAGGAGGAACACTTTGATTACTTCCTAAATTCATCAGCTAGATTGAGTCCATCTGCATTAATGAATATGACTAACTTGGAATAATCTATTCAAGTTGAATCAACTCCAACAACAAAAATTCATAAGACTCATCCAGTAAATAACATTATTGGTGATCTTGACAAAAGAACAACAAGAAGCCAAGGTGGAGATGCAAACATCTGTCTTTTCACTTGTTTTCTTTCACAAGTGGTTTCTCCAAACATCACAGCCACAAATACATCAGCCGGAACAGATAACTTGTCAAATCATTTTATGCCAAGCACCAAGTTTGAAACAAACTTTAATCAACAAGTTAATCATTATAAAACTGAGGTGAATGAAACTGAGTCTTCTGAATCAGAAAAGATTAAACAAAATGACTCAGAATTTGACTTTGATGAGTGTGATGACTTTGATTGTCACACCCCGACCGACGACGGAATCATCGGGGCGAACGAATGTGAAACGATTGTTCATAGAACATGGAACTAATTGAAGGGTTTGTTAGAACATAAAACCAAAGTTTAACCTCTTAAACTTTCTGAAAACGCAGCGGATATATATATTTTAAAACATGATTTTAAAGCTGAAATTTCATGTTCTTATGGTGACATATATATGTATAAAACAAACCCAAAACAAAAGGATCATTATATGTTAATAAGCAAGCTATGAACATATGTAAATGTACACAAAATCACAGCTACAATGAGCTGTGAAATACTACCTTTCAGCTGCTTAAAAGTGGCGAAATCTTTGAATATGATGATGGTTTTGAACAGCAATCCTTCAAGGTGGAGGACCTCAAGCTTGTAATACCCACAAGATCTTCAAACACCTAGCTAGTTAGGAAGCTTGACACCAAAGATCTACACCAAGGAACCTTCAATAAACGAAATTTTCAGCCTCCTTTTTGAGCTGAAAAATCCGAAAATGATATGGCCTTGTAGAGAGGCTTTTTTTGCTTAAGTGTGTGTGAGAGAAGGTGAGATGATTGAAGAGTGTTCAAGTGAGTAAGTTCTCTCAAGAACCAAGACTAAAAGTGGGTGTATCAAGGCCAAGGGGCGGCCGAAATACCCATTTCAAAATGGGTTTCCCACCCATTTCATGTTTTATAAAATACACTCTTTTAATCCCTTAAAATTATAAAATTAAAACCTATTTTAATTTTATAACATTAACACAATTTTATTTGTCATTATTTAACCAACTTAAATAATGAAACAAATAAATATCTCATGAACAAATTATCCATATAATGTTGTTCTTTCACAAACGCAATAATTTAGAAAACCCGTTTTCTAAATTGGTGTCAATATATTTGTATGATATTATCAACAAATAATTAATTATTGGTGTTTGTATAGCTTGTTATTGGGTATGACCAGACTTGGATCATAACGTACTAACCACGTCAATGTTGTATGTGTCTTGGGCATATAAGAACCAACAATCTCCCACTTGCACAAGATTCATAGAAGATTGATGCAAGCAGTAAATACGGCCTAACAACGGTTTACTACCCTTAATACATATGACTAAGTGCCATTCAATAACATCATCCCCTTCAAGTACCATACTTGAAATGTTTTAGGTGAATCAATCATCTATCCTTTTGTCACAGATGTCATGTTAAATCCTAGAGACACAGAGTGATCATTCTCCATTGATTTAACTTTATCAGGCCTTAGACATCTTACTCTCAACGAATAAGAGGGACAAATCCCTTCTTGACTACATACGTCTCTCACAATTACCTTATATCATACCTGAACTCAGACTTATGTACTGCCATATTTCAGAACAGCGAAGAACTGAGTCAAAGTATAATATTTGGTAAATATCAAGAACCAATATATATCTCAGGTCAGAGGATACCAAATGATGTTCGCCTTTACTCAAAATTACTTATGATCAATCAGGAAGATCCCATGTAGTAATATTTGAGATGCAGGTCAGTCCAATATTTGCATCCCACAAATATCTATGAACCTTGGCAGCAACCTTTTGCTCTATATTCATCCATATGAATATCTACCAATCCAAATTCATAATAATCTTACCCTCATACTTGTTCCCACAAGTCTGAACGACTACGGACATTTAGAGTAAACAATTTACTCATGGATTAAACATGCTAAATTGGAATATTAATTGAAACATTATAACCAAATAATTTTATTCAAATAATAAAAGTTCCACATATCCAAATACAAAATTACAGATCAAATCCAATCACTAGAATATCGAAGTCCCATGGCACAAGTATGACCTTCATGCTTTGCCTTTTCAAGGAGCTTCGTGAGAGGATCCGCAATGTTTTGATCCGTGTGAACTTTGCGAATACATATCTTTACCTTTTCAACTTCATCTCGTATGTAGTTGAATCTCCGCTCAATGTGCCTAGTCTTTTGATGAGCACGAGCTTCCTTGATTTGAGCAATCGCACCCTTGTTATCACAAAAGATCTCTAAGGGGTCCTAAATGGAAGGGACAACCCCTAGATCGGCAATGAATTTCTTCAACCATGCAGCTTCTTGAGCTGCCAATGAGGCGGCGACGTATTCTGATTCTGTAGTTGATTGAGCCACCACATCCTGTTTGGAGCTCTTCCAAGAGACCGCTCCTCCATTCAGAATGAAAATATATCCCGATTATGACCGTGAATCATCACGATCGGTTTGGAAACTCGCATCCGTGTAACCTTTTACAACGAGTTCCTCATCACCAGATCCATAGATTAGGAACATATCTTTTGTCCTCCTTAGGTACTTAAGTATGTTCTTAACAGCCATCCAATGACTGTTTCTAGGATTTTGCTGGTATCGGCTTGTCATGCTTAAGGCGCATGACACGTCCGGTCGAGTGCATATCATTGCATACATGATGGATCCAATAGCAGATGCGTATGGGATTGCCTTCATTTTATCTTGCTCATCCTTTGAGCTAGGACATTGAGTCGTACTCAATATCGTTCCTCTTTGAATAGGTACCGTACCATTCTTAGAGTTCTCCATCTTAAAACTTTTCAAGATTTTATCAATGTATGCACTTTGATTTAAACCAATCAACCGCCTTGATCTATCCCTATAGATCTTTATTCCTAAAATATAGGCGGTCTCACCAAGATCCTTGATGGAAAAACAACTTCCAAGCCAGGTTTTTACACCTTCCAAGGTTGGAATGTCATTTCCAAATAGTAGTATGTCATCAACATATAATACTAGGAAAGTGATTATGCTCCCACTAGCTTTCTTATATACACAAGCTTCATCAGCGTTCTTGATGAATCCGAATTTAATTATTTCTTCATCAAAACGGTGATTCCAACTTCTCGATGCTTGTTTCAATCCATAGATTGATTTCTTTAACTTGCATATTTTATTAGGATATTTTGGATCGACAAAACCTTCAGGCTGAACCATATAGACATCTTCCTCAAGATATCCATTTAGGAAAGCGGTTTTGACATCCATTTGCCAAATCTCATAATCATAATGAGCAGCTATGGCAAACAATATCCTTATAGACTTTAGCATCGCAACAGGTGAGAAGGTTTCATCATAATCAACTCCTTGAGTTTGAGTGAAACCTTTTGCTACAAGTCTAGCTTTGTAAGTATCCAAGTTTCCATGCATATTGGTTTTCTTCTTGAAAACCCACTTACTTCCAACTACTTTGGAGTTAAGAGGTGGTACAACCAAGTCCCATACTTGATTGTCATACATGGATTTCATCTCAACGTTCATGGCTTCAAGCCATTTGTCACAATCCAAATTGGACATTGCATCACGATAGGTGGTTGGTTCATCGGAATCTACCACATAGCATCCATCAACGAAAAATCCATATCTTTCAGGTGGATTACTAATTCTACCAGATCTGCGAACGTTTTGTGTGTATTGATCAACCACTTTATCATCTTCAACATCCTCATGTTGAGTGCTAGTTTCAACCAAACGTGCATCGGGTTGTGGTTCTTGATCCTCCTCAAGATCCACTGTTCTACTGCTAGTTCCTTCCATAAGGAACTTTGCTTCTAAGAACTCACCCTTTCTGGCAACAAACACTTTTTGTTCCAGTGGATCATAGAAATAATATCCCATAGAATCTCTAGGATATCCAACAAAGATACACTTGGTGGATCGGACTTCCAATTTGTTTGGGGTGGGAGTCTTAACATAAGCCTCACAACCCCAAACCCTTAAGTATGATAGGGATGGAACTCTTCCATGCCATATCTCAAAAGGTGTCCTTTCCACCTTTTTGGTTGGGGCCATATTTAGAATACGGGCTGCGGAGAGCAAAGCGAAACCCCAAATTGATAGAGGTAATGTGCTTCTAGCCATCATAGATCGGACCATATCCAATAAGGTTCGATTCCTCCTCTCAGACACACCGGTGGAGTGAGTTGTGAGACAATCCCACAACTCCTAAGATGATCTTGAAAAGCATCACTTAGGTATTCACCTCCTCTATCGGTGCGGAGAACTTTAATTGACTTGTTGAGTTGATTTTGTACTTCATTTTGAAAGATCTTGAACATTTCAAAAGCTTCATCTTTGTGTCTTAATAGGTACACATACCCATAGCGACTATAATCGTCGGTAAAGGTAATTAAGTATCTTTCACCATTCCTAGTCATTGGCTTAAAAGGACCACATACATCCGAATGTATGATTCCTAATAAATCTTTTGCCCTTTTGTTAGTCCCACTAAAGGGTGCCTTAGTCATTTTACCTTGTAAACAAGACTCACACACATCAAATGAATCACATTCACTTGTTTTTAAAAGACCATTCTTTTGTGGCGTTTGAATTCTTTTCTTGTTTATATGACCAAGACGACAATGCCATAGATAGGTATCACTCAAATCCAACTTGAGTTTCTTGGTGCTAGTTTGGTACAATGAACTATTTAAGTATTTTCATGAACCAATTCATAAATACCATTAATGGGAATAGCTTTAAAGTAGAACATATCATTTAAAGAAACATGAATATCTTTTTCAACAAATGATAATACATATCCAAATTGTTTTAATAGGGCTACAGAAATAAGATTCCTAGTCAAACTAGGAGCATACAAAACATTGTTCAAAATTACTTCCAAACCATTTGAAAGTTTCAAGATGTAGTCACCACGGGCTTCAACTTGAACTTAAGCCCCATTGCCCATGTAGAGGCTAACATCCCCTTTGTTGAAGTTACTACTTCTTTTGAACCCCTGCAACAAATTGCAAATGTGAGTTCCACATCCGGTATCTAATACCCATGTGTTAGAAGATGCCATGTTTAAATCAATATGGATCATGTATATTGTACCTGAGGTTTGCCCAGCAACCCTCTTTGCTTTCAACTCTTGGAGGTGGACAGGACAATTTCTTGCCCAATGTCCAATCTCCCCACACTTGAAGCATGGGTCATTGGTAGCAACCTTTTGCTTCTTCTCTTGTGGTTTGGGTGGCACCCTTACCACCCCTTTCCCCTTTCCCTATACGGGTCCCTTACCCTTGGCAACCTTTGCCTTGGGTGTGGGATAAGGCCTTTTTTTGTTCCCACCTTCATTGATGGTGAGAACGGGTAAAACCCTTTTACCCATGGCCGCCTCGGCCGTTTTGAGCATTGAGTGAAGCTCACCAATGCTTTTGTCCCAAGCATTCATGTTGTAGTTCAACACAAATGTCTCGAACTTCTTGGTAAGGCCATTGAGGATCAAATCCGTGGCCAATTCCTTCGAGACAGGAAAATTAAGCCTTTCAAGGCGGTCAATGTGGCTTTTCATCTTAAGTACATAAGATGAAACCGATTGGTTGTCGTCCATACGACATGCATGGAGTGCTCGAACCGTTTCGAAGCGCTCAACCCTCGCTTGCTGTTGGAACGTTTCCTTCAGCTGGGTTATCATGTCATAAGCTCCGTGATGTTCATACTCCTTTTGGAGATCCGGAGTCATGCTCGCCAGCATGAGACAAGACACTTGAACAGAGTCCTCAGTGTACTTCAACCAATCATTAAAGGCCTCCTCATCATCCTCAGCAGGTTGATCGGGGATAGGGTCGTCTAAAACGTATGATCGTTTCTCTTGCTTGAGAACGATTCTCAAGTTTCGATACCAATCATTAAAATTGTTATGATTTAGACGTTCCTTTTGGAGAATCGCTGGTAAAGATTGGGCGGACGCGGATGAGTTATCATGATTATCATTATTAGAGGCCATCTACAAAATTTAACAAAGATCTATTTTAGTATTTTTGATATTGTTATTTTTTAATAATTAATACCTTTTAAGGTCATTTTCATATTAAAATCTAGAACCTAAAATTACATTTAAATTGTGGTTAGGTGACCTTTATCCCACGATTTAAATTAATAAGGTGGTCAACGATTGACGGTTGCAACCATTTGCAACTTCTAGAGGTATGGGATCGACTTTAAACATCATATGTAAAGTCGGCATGTTAATCCCATCAACACCATTTGGAAACCACATCGTAGGTGATCCATTTGACATGGTTTGCAAATCAAGACACCCTACTTACATCCACGTGTGAGTTTGCCAAAATAAGTGGTTAGGTGACCTTTATCCCACAAATAAGGCATTTTCACCTCAAATCATAAGTTCCCTCAAAATGGTTAGGTGACCTTTATCCCACTAAGAGTTCCCAAGTGACTCAAGTGTTATGTAAAAGGACGGTGTTGATCTCGTTTTAAAATATTAGAGATTTCAAATTTTAAGTTTTAGAAAACTCTATGTACTTGTATTTGCATGCTTTCAAATACAAGATACCCTATGGTCCTTTGATTAAAAACCATTTTAATCTTTAAATCATTAAATCATTTTAATAACCTTTTAATGATTAAGAACCATTTAATTAGTTTGTTAAGTTCATAGAAAGGTTTGTAAAAGCAAATATCACATACATGCTATCAACCACAATAATATAAACAAAACAACATAGCATATGTGCATAACCATAGCATCTAAAGTGGTCCACATTTGTTTGCCATCACAAGTGTGGTCCAAAGGCATTCCTAAGGGTCATAACAAAAACACATAGAAAGCTTCCAAAATCCTCCCACTTGAAACCGCATCCAAAATGCTCCATGTTTCTCCTTTGTGCTTCCGATGCATATGTCTTCATATTACACGATATAAAGTCCTAATACAAGATATCTAATAAAATGAAAATGCACCTAATCTATTTATTACAACCCAATAATAAATAAAATACATTTTAAACAAAGCACAAATAAATAAACATACAACCCCATTGAATAAACAAATACAACCATTGCAATCATCCAAACAACACAAGGCCAAAGGCTAGGTTATGCACCAATATTAACATTCATCATATCATCCAAAAATAATAATGAATCCCCTCTAAAACCCACGAAATTTCAGCCAACATAAACTGAAATTTCGGGTTTTAAACATTGTCCAAACAACATACATATCAACATACATATCTTTCAAAGTTTAATCACAAGCATGTGTGATATAACCTAGAAAGTTTGGGGATTCAACATACAAGAATATTTCAGCCCTTAAAAGGGATATAAAGTCCCATAAAACGATTTTTAAAGGACAAGAACAAGCAAGCTATCCACAAAACCGGCTCTTGATGCCATTGAAGGGTTTGTTAGAACATAAAACCAAAGTTTAACCTCTTAAACTTTCTGAAAACGCAGTGGATATATATATTTTAAAACATGATTTTAAAGCTGAAATTTCATGTTCTTATGGTGACATATATATGTATAAAACAAACTCAAAACAAAAGGATCATTATATGTGAATAAGCAAGCTATGAACGTATGTAAATGTACACAAAATCACAGCTACAATGAGCTGTGAAATACTACTTTTCAGCAGCTTAAAAGTGGCAAAATCTTCTAAGATGATGATGGTTTTGAACAGCAATCCTTCAAGGTGGAGGACCTCAAGCTTGTAATACCCACAAGATCTTCAAACACCTAGCTAGTTAGGAAGCTTGACACCAAAGATCTACACCAAGGAACCTTCAATAAACGAAATTTTCAGCCTCCTTTTTGAGCTGAAAAATCCGAAAATGATATGGCCTTGTAGAGAGCCTTTTTTTGCTTAAGTGTGTGTAAGAGAAGGTGAGATGATTGAAGAGTGTTCAAGTGAGTAAGTTCTCTCAAGAACCAAGACTAAAAGTGGGTGTATCAACGCCAAGGGGCGGCCGAAATACCCATTTCAAAATGGGTTTCCCACCCATTTTAGGTTTTATAAAATACACTCTTTCAATCCCTCAAAATTATAAAATTAAAACCTATTTTAATTTTATAACATTAACACAATTTTATTTGTCATTATTTAACCAACTTAAATAATGAAACAAATAAATATCTCATGAACAAATTATCCATATAATGTTGTTTTTTCACAAAAGCAATAATTTAGAAAACCCGTTTTCTAAATTGATGTCAATATATTTGTATGATCTTATCAACAAATAATTAATTATTGGTTTTTGTATAGCTTGTTATTGGGTATGACCCGACTTGGATTATAACGTACTAACCACATCAATCTCGTATGTGTCTTGGGCATATAAGAACCAACACTAATAAGTTTAAATAATATTAAATATCATTTTTATAATGAACGTTACAAGACAACTAAATCATTACAAAACAATCAAGATACAACCAATAACACAAGATTTTCAATTAATCTTGGTCCAAGTCCTATATGAGCACAAGGAGATCTTCAAGTAGTAAACCTAAAACATGTTAAAAATAAAAGGGTCAACTATAAAGTTGGTGAGTTCCCATGGTTTAAGCACAAGCATACATACATACATATATATATATATATATATATATATATATATATATATATATATATATATATATATATATATATATATATATATATATATAAAGGTTTACAAATTGCAATTCATGTCAATGGTTACGAGTTGGCAAGCTTGTAGAACACACACAGTTACAACCAAACCTTGACTTGATTACAAGTATATATGATTGGCTAAGTGTAATTGGTTCCCATGATAAACAAGCATACGTCATCAGGAGCCGGTAATACATCGGCTTTAGCACCAAATAGGCTTGTCAGGCCCAAAGATCTAAGACGTCACCAGCCTAGCAATAGTTAATGATTGTAAACAAAATATGTATCTCATATAAGACTTACAATAACACAAATAACCATGATAAAAAGTAAAGATGAATTGCATGTGCATTTACAAGTATCAAGATGTTTACAAGTATAAGTTTATAAGGTTAACATGTTTCACCCCGAAAGGTGTGAAATAAAGTAAAAAAGGGCATGGAGAACTCACATGGAAAACTCACATGATATTTATAAGGTGATGATAAGTATTTAAACGAGGCTCCAATGATTTCTCTTACAAGTTGCCTAAACGTATAGATTCCAAGATTAAGTTCGATAATAAGATTAACAATGAGACGTGAACTAGGGTTTCAATTGGAATTTGGGGATTTAAATAATTAAATAAAATAATGAATCGTTTACCTTTTGGTTTAATAAAGATGATACAAATCAATTAAGACCTAGAATGATAGGGTATTATTCAATAATTTAATTTATTGAATTAGTAAAGATTAAATAAAATGTGTGAAAAGATATAATTAATTTAGAAATAAATTAATTAAAATTTGATAAAGATGATTTATTGAATACTTATTTATATAGTTTGCAAATTAATATAGAATTATTTTAATGTCACTTTAATCGTTTAAAATAATCTTTCTAAGACCTTAAAACAAGGATGATCAATAATAGAAACTTATATTGTTTTATAAATTTTAAGAATTTTAATACAAGTTTAAGGAATAAATTGATTATTTATTTATATATAACATGGTTAAATGAAAAGATGAATAACTAATTATTTAAATAACTATTTACATAATTATTAATTTAACATATTGATTTATAATGTTTCAAATAATCTCCATTTAAAATATCATGATTTAAACGATGAATATTTAAAGGAAATGTTTGGACCAATTTATTGGTCATTATTTATAATCCATCTTACAGAATTATTCAAAAATAATCTTTGTTTGAATGTTTTATTAACAAAATATATATCTATTTGAACTTAGAAAAATTACTAGAATCCTTTGGTGGCTTTTATAAATATTCGAAGTTTATAAAATTAATCTAAAATTAAAGATAGCGTAATGACTAATAATAATTTAGTGATTTCAATTATATAAAATTGTTTTAATGAAAATGACCAATTATCACATTGTTAATAATATTTTGTATAATAATTGTTTAAGTGCTAAAAAAATAATTTAACAGAAAATAATTAGCTAACTTCTAAAATAGACAAAATTTACAAAACTAATTTTTATAATTTTTAGGAACCTTTAGTAATATTTTTAAAGGCCAAAACCCTTTAAAAAAATGAATGAGGGTGCTCATGTTCGAACCCGGGACCTCATGGATGGGGGAGTAGTGTCTTAACCAATGAACCAAGGCCTCAGCCGCGGTTCATTTGGGATTTTTAATTATTAAATACACATATTCAAACAAACCACAAAATTCTCACATGAACCCTAGAACCGTTTATCCCTAAATTGAACCCCAGTTTGTTAATGTAAACATCTGAAATCATGGGGCTTTTGTTCCCCATTGAGAGACGAGTGATTAGGTGTGTTCAATTACCCGATTTGGTTGGAAATGATACCAGAAACAAACGAGGAACAAGTCGCGGGCGTAGGTGCACAAAGGATGAGCAATCCTCAATGATAATCCATTTAAACTTGCAGATAGATTCGAATGATGATCTGGACTAAAAGCCCTCTATCAATTTGTGCAGGACCGGTGAAGGGTATGCACTTACAACACAACAACACAATGAGGAGAGTTGCTTAGAACACTTAACAGATCAAATAGGGAACTGGTTAACTTGTTAATGAAAGATGCTAAGAACACAAGTAAATATGAAACAAAACAAGATTGCACACAACACAAGTATTTGGTTTTCAGGAATGTTGTATATTGCTTCTCAAGTTCTATTACAAGTTACAAAGCATCGATTGAAAGTTAAAAGTACTTGAGATACTTTATACTACATTCTACAGCCGGCCATACTTTGAAGGCCAGCTGGATACAATTGACTAGACGACTACAAAATCAAATGTAGAGTCAAAAGGCATATCTGCCTTTTGACTTGTGACTATGACATGCCATAGCTCACATCCTGATATATTACAAAAAGGATAAAAGTACCTAAAATAGAAAGCATGGACTCAAGACCTCAATGTACAGTTACCAAAAGCATGGACCTTTCACCAACTCATGTAAGTTGTTGACTTTACAGAGTTGCAGTGGAAAGGTGGTCCAACTTTATGGTAAAGTACATCAGATAAAGGCATATCTCTAAAAGTCTTAGGAAGAAATCTGTCTTCACTCTTTGGCTTCGGAAGACTTTGTCTTTGAAGCTTCGGAAGACTTCACTTTTGGCTTCAGAAGATGTTGTTTTGGCTTCGGAAGATTTTACACTTAGAATATTTCTAGTGCATGGTGTAAAACTTCCGAAGCATTTCTACTTTTGTTCTTTAGTGCATGCTTGCAGAGAGACTTTTGATGTTTTGGCTGCATCAGACTTACAGGAATCCTTACAAACTCCCATAGGCTGATGCTACCAAAACACTTAGAACATCTTCAGATGTTTGTAGTCTTCAGCACAATGATGACCATGCCCTTCTTCATCTGATGGTCAGGATCATTCAGACTCTCATAATATCTTCTCATGTCAAAGAGATCATGCAGAGGTAAGTTGATTATATCTTGCCATGTATAGACATTTTCAACACCTTGATCTCTAATCACATGCCATCTCTCTGGATTAGTAGTGAAGGTCCAGGATAAGATGGGTGTCTCAGCTGCAAGAGGAGCCACTTGAATTGAAGTTGATTGGGCTGCCTCTTCATGCACTTCCTCAGGTTGATCTGACTCAGCCTGAGGTGTAGAGGTGGATGATTCAGGCTTCTTCTTCTTAGACTTTAGTTTAGAAGCCATCTTCTTCTTCCTCTTAGAAGACTTTAACTGAGAAGACTGGTCAGCAGCACCTTGTTGATCATCCTTGTCTTTCTCAGTTGGGTGTTCCTCCCTCACAGGTTCAGAAGGAGAGGGAGTTTGACCCTGCTATGGATCAGAAGATGAAGCTTGTTGAGGCTCAATAGGAGGTCTAGGTTGTGTTGTTTTAGGTTGTTCAACCTTAACCTCCACTTCAGGTGGGATTTGACTTGGAGGAGAGTATAAGTCAATTAGCACTCCACTCTTAATCTTCTGCTTGTTTATCCTGATATGCTCATCCATTGTGGATAGAGACATAGGGCCAAGTCTCCTTCCAGAGAGTCCATACAACTTCAAGAAGCTCATCATCCTTTGTCTGTCAGCAGACTTCTTCATACTATTTTGGATGATAGCTCTTGACTTTGCAGCATCTTTCCTCATTTTTCTTTTTGTTGCCTTTTGTTCTTTGAGCACTTGAAGTTCAAGCTGTTTGAGATACTCAAACTTAATATACACAAAGGACAAGGGAAGAAGTGAAGATGCTTGGTAGAGACCTGTGGCACTCAGGTAGTTGATCATGTTTTGCCAATCTGTTCCTTGTCTACCTGAGGTTCTTGTGTAGCAGCCACATTCTCTTGCACAGGACTTTCCTGAATTGGGGAGAGAGTTGGAGCATGCTTGTATAATCTTTTCTGTCTTTTCTCTTCTTTGAATTGGAGAAGTAATCTTGCATCCTCTGCTTCCTTCATCTCTCTTGACACTTCCATGTCAGCCAGTTTATTTAATTGCTCTAAGGGGAGAGATATAATCTCATCTATGTCATAGTTTTTGGTCTGCAGGTAAGTAATCCTGACTACCCTCAACTCATCTTCTTGATTGTTTAGTCTGGGGGCAGCCCTGATTGCAGCTTGCATAAAGCCTGAAGACCCAAAGGAACTTTCTCCCCTTAGCTTCCTCTTCCTCTCTCTCTCCTTCTCCTCAATCTCCTCAAGAGTCAAAATCCTTTCCCTTTGTCACCCACAGACCTTTGTGACTCAGGGTGGATAGAGGTTTGGCCTTCATTTCTTGGTGTTGCATCCAAGCTCTGGCCAGAGAGAGGTTGTGAGACACCTTCACCAGCAGGTGTTTCACTGAGGGAATGAAATTCTGAAGCAGTTGTTGGTGTGACGGGGCTCTCAGGCTCTATCACTAGGCCTTCAGCCAAGGTTTTCCCTTTTAAGCTAATCTCAGGGGCATTACCTGATTGCCTTTGTCTCCTTCTAAGGTTGAACTCTTCAGTAATTCTGTCTTGAATCCTGAGTGCTAAGCTGTTAGCTTCTTTTGATTTGCTTGTGTTGACATGTGGCATGTTGATCAGGTCAAGACCTTCATAGTAGTCCAAAGTCTGAAAATTAACACTTCTTACTGCCCTTGAACTCTGTGAAGAATGAGGGCTCTTCTATCAGCATCATACCTCCACCCAATAATGTAGTTTGAAGTTCCTTGAGGTGGAGAGACACAGCCCTTGGAATGCCTTCCTCAAAGAGACTCCTAATGACAGAGTCTATTATGTCCACATTAATGTGAACTTGAGGAAGTTGCTGAGTATGCATAGTTGCAAGTGAGGATGGTGAATCCTCAATGTGCATACTCCCTAAAGAACTCCCAGGTTCTGTGTCTGTAATCACTTTCTCCCCCTTTTTGGTAGCATCACCCTCTTGCATAGGTGAGCTAGAGGTTAGGTCAATCACATTCACAGGTTCTTGTGTTCATGGTTGAGCTCTCCTTAAAGGTCTCCCAACTAGTTTTTCCCTGAGATAAGATATCTCAAGTTGCTGATCATTGACCTTGTTGTGTAGGGTAGTCACCTGAGATTCAAGGTGACTAACCTTAGAGACTAAATAGGTGCATGTTTTTGAAAGTTTTTGCACCTTTAGGCTCAGATTCCCCTCTTCTTCATCAGAAGAATCATTGGGGGATGAGATGATTGGACCAAAGAACTATCTCTCACCACCAGCCTCAGGTTCTTGGCTGCTGGATTTCCTCTGCACATTGACATCCTCAGTTGAGGTGTCAATGGGCTGAGTTGCCATGGTTGAGGTCTTAATGATGTAATCACTTGCAGAAGTGAGAGCCTCTTCCATATGGATATCCTGAATAGGTTCAGATGTATCCACCGCAATTATGTGTGACTGATGTGGGCTAGACAAAGGAGACTCAGAAGTACTCATCTCTCTTTGAGTAGGGGAAAAGTAAAGAGACTCATGATACCCAATGCAACCTAAGTCTTCATCAGTATAGAACGAGAGGTTGGGAATGGGTTGATTTAAGTCTAATGGTTGGGGATGGTAACTGTCCCCTGAAGGTTGTTCACTTGAGTGTTGAGACTCAGAGTGAAGGCTTAAAGCAGTTGGGCTTGTGAGCTCATCAGGGTGAGCATGAGGAACCTCAACCCTGCTTGTTGAAGAGATGGGAGTGGTTTGCTCCTCAGGGAAAGTGGGAGCTCTAGTGGCCACTTCCTCTTGTATGGGTGAGTATATGGGGGCCTGCACAGACTCAATAGCTTGAGTAGGGGTTCGTTTAGATTTTCTTTGGTAGGTGAGGGTGACTCGGGGTCTTTTTGGTAGTTGAGAGGTAGAAGGTGTGGGTTCAACACTAGCTTGTGTTTCTAGGTTGTCACCTTGGGCAATGAGCTCTAACATTTTTGGGACTAGGGCTGTTTCTACCCCTAAAAGGCCTATAGTTGGCTTCTTGATAATTTTAAAGATGTTGGGCATCATCTGTCCCAATTTATGAATATTATCTGTTTCCCTCAACTGTGAGCCCAGTTCACAGTTGAGAATGTGTTGAACATATCTAGGAAACATATAATACTCTAAGGACTCCAAGTTAGCAAGCAAATTTGTATAAACAAATTGAGATTACCTGAACTTGACCCCTTGAACCATTCCATGTACTATGAAGGAGAGATCCTCAAGAATCTGGTCCCACCTTTCATGCTTGTTTAACAAGCTGTTGATAACCACATGAAGCAGGTATTTCGACTGGGATGAAACCTTCCATTTCCTGAAGGTCTTTACATAGAAATCTCCCTCATAGCCCATCCGCTCAGAGGAATGATTTACAGCTTCCTTTGGGAAGGACAACTCACTTTCTTCATCATCCAGCTGCAAATGAGTATTTATAATGGCCGGAGTGATGAAGATTGTCCTCCCTTGCACTGTGGCAGACATTACCTTCTCCCCATCCATAATGACCTCTTGGCAGGTCTTCCAAAATTCAAGCAGATGATCCTCACAGAGAGTAGGATCAATGGTTAGGGAGGTAGTGTAGTTTGATAGCGCTAAGAAACGGAAAATCTATGAGAAACTTTCATCTTTCTCATAGCTTAACAGAGCAACTTGGTTGTGTTGCCTGTCAAGTTGCATGGAGAAATCTGGGTTGTTTCTGAGGTTTAGGTTGGCCATTTTAGAAGCTTAAGGATGAAGAAAGATAAAGAACAAAAGGCGGTTTGGGAGAATTTATGTTTAAGGAATAGTGCAATTGAGGAAGATAGTGAAAGAAGGGGGAACCATTGGGCATTTATGTGAAAAGGATTTGAGACAAAGTTAATGAAAGAGGATAAACTTTGAAATTCAGATGTCGGTCCCACCTCTGAAAAGTAGTTTACTTTTGCCCAAAAAGTAGTTTTCTTGGAAGTCGAGACATCTTCCGAAGGTTATTTGCTTTGGAAGTTCTGAAGAAAAAGCTTCCGAAGGCAAATTGGCTTCGGAAGAGATTTCAAAGGTTTTTGAGAATTTTGCTTCGGAAGAGAATTTTACACTTAGAGATTTTTATTCTTAGAAGAATAAATACTTCTGAAGGTAATGTGCTTTTGTAAGAAACTTGTTATTTGAAAACAGACAAAGTACTTAAGTTGATTTTAAGCTTCGGAAGATATTTCAGAAATTTCTTCCGAAGGTAAAATCACTGAAGCAATTATTTGTTTACTAAGACATAAACTTCTTTCGAAGGTAATTTTGAATCTTCCGAAGAGATCAAGATTTTCAAAAATCTAAGAAAAGTCTTTTGAAAAGATTTTCTTCCAAAGAAAACAAGGGCTTATGAAGGTGATATATTAGACAACTTAGGACACACAAGTTTTAGAAATAAATATGATTAAGTTTTAAGAAAAGCTATTCATAGTTAATTATCCCAATAGCTGATACAAGATATTTAAATCTCTGCTCATCAAAAGCTTTGGTGAACAGATAAGCATATTGTTCATTTGTGTTAACTTTGACTAGTTTGATTAATCCCTTTTCAAAGTTATCTCTAATCAAATGATACCTGATATTAATATGCTTTGTCCTTGAGTGCTGCACAGGATTCTCTGTGATGGAGATTGCACTATTGTTGTCTACATGGATGGGAGTCTCTTTAAAGTTAAATCAATAGTCCAGCATCTGATTTTGAATCCAAAGCACTTGAGCACAACAACTTGTAGCAGCAATGTATTCAGCCTCAGCAGTTGATGCAGACACACAGGATTGTTTCTTGAATTGCCAGGAGACTACTCTTCCACCAAGAAATTGACATCCCCCTGATGTAGACTTTGCAGTCAGGTTGCAACAACCATAGTCACTATCTGTATAAGCATACAGATTAAAGTCAGAATTCTTTGGATACCAAAGGCCAAGAGATGGAGCACCTTTGAGATATCTTAGAATTCTCTTGAATGTGACCAGGTGTGACATCTTGGGGTTGGCTTGATATCTTGCATTAATGCATGTAGCAAACATGATATCTGGCCTGCTAGCTGTAAGGTACATAAAAGACCCAATCATTGCCCTATAGAGATGTTCATCAACACACTCCCCCTCAAGATCAGGTCCAAGGGAGTGATTTCTGGCTATAGGAGTCTTAGCAACCTTACAATCAGTCATGTTAAATCTTTTAAGTATGTCATGTACATACTTTGACTGACTTATGAAGATGTTATTGTCAACTTGCTTTACTTGAATTCCTAGAATGAATATGAGTCCCCCCATGGCACTCTTTTCAAACCTGTCCTTTATCAGCTTCTCAAAGTCTTTTCAGAGCTTTGGATTAGTTGACCCAAAGATTATGTCATCTACATGTACTTGAACTAGCATTATGTCATTTCCTGTTCCTTTGATGAAGAGATTTCCATCTATAGTACCTCTTTTGTAGCCATGTTGACAGAGATACTGAGATAGAGTCTCATACCACTTTCTTGGTGCTTGGTGCAGCCCATATAGAGCTTTATCAAGCCTGCAGACATAATCAGGATGATCAGGATCTGTAAACCCAGGTGGTTGTCTGACATACACCTCTTCATCAATCACCCCATAAAGAAAAGCACACTTGACATCAAGTTGGTAGACCTTGAAATTCTTGGATGCAGCAAAAGCTAGGAATATTCTAACACCTTCAAGTCTTGCCACAGGAGCAAAAACATCTGTATAGTCAATTCCTTCTTCTTGAGTATATCCTTAAACAACTAGTCTTGACTTGTTTTTGATGACAAGTCCTCTATCATCCTTCTTGTTCCTAAAAAACCCATTTGGTTCCTATGGTAGTCTTCCCTTGAGGGAGAGGACATAGATTCCAAACCTTTTGCCTTTTGAATTGAAGCAGCTCCTCTTGCATAGTTTCAACCGAACTTCCATCCTTTAGAGCCTCATCAATTTTCTTTGGCTCTATCTGGGACAATAAACAAGAGTGAAGACAAACATTTGCTTCATGGGTTTGTCCTCTTGTTCTCACCCCTGAGTCAACATCTCCAATGATGTTTGTGGTAGGATGAGACTTGTGAATCCTTAGCTGAGGGATCACAGCAAGTTGCTTAGACAGATCTAGATATGAAAATTTTTAATCTGGCAAAGAAGATTCACCCTCCACATCACCACACTTATCAAGATTGTCTTGATCCAATGAGTGTGTGACATTATTGATGTTGTCTTCCATACAGTGGTTATCAGCATCAAGAAATTCTTGATCAATTTCACCACCACCATTTTCTCTAACATTTGAAGCTCCTTCTTCTGAGTTTTGTGCCTCTAAGCTGGAATTTGAAGGCACCCTAGAAGCATCAGCAGGATTTGTCATTGATGTGTTGGTAGAAGCTTCATTTGCAGGAATAGTTACCACTAGAGCTGAAGATGTGTAACCTGAAGGTCTTCTGAGCTCAAATCTTGGATCAGGATCACCTGTTGGTAATATATCTGTAGATCCTGAAACATTCTCATAAGATTTGTTAAAACAGTTTGTAACTAAATCAAGATCAAATAGCCAATCCGGACCAGAACCTTTCACACTGGGAGTGTGCTCATTGAAAGTCACATTTGCTGACTCCTCAACTACTCTAGTTCTGAGATTGTATACTATATAAGCTTTAGCTTGAGAAGAGTATCCAATAAAGTGTCCATCATCTGATTTCTCAGCAAACTTGGCAATTTGATCCTTGGTATTCAAGATGGTGCAAGGACATCCAAATGACCTGAGAAAACCAATGAAGGGTTTTCTCTTGTGCCAAAGTTCATAAGGAGTCTTACCATGTGTGTTAACCACTAAAACTTTGTTTTGCACATAGCAAGCAGTGTTCACTGCCTCTGCCTAGAAGGTGACGGGCAGTTTAGAGTCAGACAACATAGTTCTTGCAGCTTCAATTAGTGTCCTGTTTCTCCTCTCAGCAACATCATTTTACTGAGGAGTCCTGGGAGCATTATATTGTCTTGTAATACCTTTTTCATCACAAAATATATCAAGGAATTGATTCTTGAATTCAGTTCCTTGATCACATCTTATGGTTTTGACCTTGTGATCACATTGATTCTTAATCTTTAAGATGAAATTTTTCAGAATCTCAGGAGTCTCATCCTTAGTCCTAAGAAAGAAGACCCAAGTGAATCTTGTAAAATCATCTCTGATCACCAAACAATAAGAGGTCCTTCCTAGACTCATTACACTGGTGGGGCCAAAGAGATCCATATGTAATAAGTGTAGGGGGATTAATGATGGAGTTTCTTTCCTTTGGCTTGTGAGATACCTTGTGTTGCTTCCCTTTTAGGCATGCAGCACAGTGGTCATCACTTGTAAACTCTTTCTTTGGTATTCCAGTTACCAAATCATTCTTAATTAATTTATTCATGTTTTAAAAGTTTACATGGCACATTCTTTTATGCCAGAGGAAAGATTCATCATTATTTTCTTTAGATAGAAAGCATGAAACTTCTCCTGAGGGAGATGTTTCTTGCAAGTCCATCTTGTACATGTTCCCTTTCTTGGGGGCTCTGAGCAAGATGTGCTCATGAGAAATGACCACCCCGGGCCTGAGAACAATGCACTCATGCACAGTAAAGCGCATGTTATGACTCTGATCACAAAATTGGGATACACTCAGAAGATTGTACCCAAGCTCCTTGACAAAGTTTACCTTCTCAATGTTGAGCTTACCATTTGTGACCTTGCCCCTTCTAGTAATGTAACCTTCTGCATCTCCTCCAAAAGCTACTGGTCCTCCATCAATTCTTTCAAAATTTTGGAGTAGTGACCTATTGCCTGTCATCTGTCTGGAACAGCTACTATCAATGATCCATACATTTCTGTTTGTCTTGAGCTGTCCCTGCACAAAAGAGATGATTAGTTACATTTGGAAACCCAAGCCTCATTGGTCTTGGGCTCATCAAAAGAAGTTGAAGACAATGCAATAGTAATTGATCCTACAGTCATGCTAGAGGGATCATTTGCTGATGTTGATGAAGAACTTTCCGCCACTTGATCTTTCTTTGACTTCTATACCATCTTTGGAAGCTTAGACTTGGCCTTCAATACTTCAGAAGTTTTGATGACTTTGGAAGTTTTGATGACTAGCCCTTCGGAAGATCTTGCTTTCACTGCAGCAGGCTTCAGTGCTTCAGAAGTATTCGTTTCTTCCGAGACCAAATTTTCTTCCGAAGGCAAGTTTCCACTTGTCTTGTTCTTCATTTTGGAGCTTCCGAAGGAAACAGATTTTCCTTCCAAAGCTTGCTTCTTCTTCTCCAAACTCTTAGAAGTTTTTATCTTGGTCATGTGGAGAGTACTCCTTGGATTGTAGACACAATCCTTAGCAATATGAGAAGTACTCCCACACATAACACAATCCATTTTCTTCCTTCTAGGAGTTCTTCTTTGTGAACAAGGTTGAACTTGATCAATTTTCTTCTCCATCGTCATCTTTGCAGATGCTGTGGCAATTCTTGTGGGGTTAGAACTACCTTTGGAGTTGGATGGTTCAGGTTGTACAATAGCAACGCACAACTGATCAGCCTTCTTCTTGATGATCGGATGATTTGGACATGAACTAGAACTCTTGTTGATGGAGTTCAAGTTTGTGTCTTCAGCCTTTACCACTTCAAATCCTGCAGAGATGAAAACTTGTTTCTATGCAGAATTGAAGGTAGCCTTGATCTCTTGAGCCTTTTTTGACTTTCTTTTGGCCTTCCTGATCAAGATCTCTTGAGCCTTTAGTAATGAGATTTTTGATCTAAGTCCTGTAGTTTGTATGCTCATGTTTAAGAGTTGAAATGGTTTTCTCTAAGTCCTCTATCTTTAGTTTATAATCATTTTAAGCTCTTTTAAAGTCGGCTTTTAATATATTTAAGGACTCAAGGTCAGATCTCATTTCTAAATTGTAGGACCTGTATCTATTAACTTTAGCAATGCATTCAGGAGTACAAAGATGTTCCAATACCTTGGCTTCATCGTGGTCTGCCATGAGTGCTTGGTTTGGATATGCATCTTCTACTTGAAAGCTCCAGTCAAAGCCTCCTTCTTCAACAACAACTGCAGCTTGCTGCTTTGGCTTCTCATTCTGGGGGCTTTCTCAGTGTAGTTTGGTTTGGTTTGTGCTTGGCCACCATTTGTCCTTGGTGCCTTACACTCTCTTGCAAAGTGTCCTATCTGGTTACAGTTGTAACACTTTACTTTGCTTTTGTCCAGCCCAAACTTTCCACTGGCTGCATTGCTTAGAAAATTTCTCCCTGTCCTCTTATAGAACTTCTTGGCTCTATGAGTGAGAAGAGCCACTTGTAGAACTTCTTGGCTCTATGAGTGAGAAGAGCCATCTGCTGAACGATCTCCATGTACTCCAGATCATCTGGATGGATACAGTCCAAATCTTCAAGAGTGAAGAAAAAGTTGCCTGAAGTTTCATCAGCAGAGACAAAGGCATGAGAAGAACTTGTCTCTTAAAAAGGACTTCCTTGAGTGTAGCTTTCCCTTGGAGTCTCTAGGAAGGTGATGAAAGGGCCCTTTTGTGAGTTGTCAGGGAAGCATATAAGATGATGCTGTGGTTCAATGCTTTCCCTTTCAACCACATGGAGGGCTAAACTCAATTGATTGCTAGAGTTACCAGATGAGTTTTGCATGTTCATCTCAATCTGGTAGCCATTAAGAATACCATACAACTTTGTGAGAGTAAGAGTCTTAAGGTTCTCAGTCCTCTTGATAACAACACAATAATGTGTCCATTGTCTAGGAAGAGAGGACATAAACTTCTTTACAATGTCCCTGTTCTCAAGAGTTACTCTAACATCCATTAGAGTATCCATAATCTCAACATACCTGAAGTATTGTTGAGTCATGGTTTCACTTGCCTTGAAGGTGAAGTTTTCAAACTGTTGCTTCAGGAGATCCTTCTTGTTCTTCTTTGCTTCATTAGACCCCTCATACATCAGCTTCAGTGCTTCCCATAGTTGCTTGGCAGTTTTGCACTTCTTGAAGCCTCTGTAGATGGAGTTTGGAAGAGCAGTTTGAAGGGCTGTCATGGCTTTTTGATCAATCTCTATTCTCTTTCTATCTACTTTGGAGTAATCAGCCACAGCCTTGGGAATCATACCACCACCAGTAGCAGAAGTGGTGCTTGGTATGTAAGGTCCTTCAACAACAGAGTCCCACATCCTGGAGTCTTGAGTCTTGATGAAGCCTTCCATACTTTGACACCAAGTATCAAAGTCTTCAGGAGTGATCAGTGGAGACTTTGTCATAGTTCCAGTTTTCATATCAGCTTTGGTTATAGCTGCCATTTGAGTTGTTAAGTATTTTGTGTGTGTGAGGGATCTTAAGATGGTGAGATCTTATATCAAGAGTCTGAAATGCTCTGATACCAAATGCAGGACCGGTGAAAGGTATGCACTTACAACATAACAACACAATGAGGAGAGTTGCTTAGAACACTTAACAAATCAAATAGGGAACTGGTTAACTTGTTAATGAAAGATGCTAAGAACACAAGTAAATATGAGACAGAATAAGATTGCACACAACACAAGTATTTGGTTTTCAAGAATGTTGTATATTGCTTCTCAAGTTCTATTACAAGTTACAAAGCATCGATTGAAAGTTAAAAGTACTTGAGATACTTTATACTACATCCTACAGTCGGTCATACTTTGAAGGCCAGCTGGATACAATTGACTAGACAACTTCAAAATCAAATGTAAAGTCAAAAGGCTATCTTGCTTTTGACTTGTGACTATGGACATGCCATTGCTCACATCCTAATATATTACAAAAAGGATAAAAGTACATAAAGTAGAAAGCATGGACTCAAGACCTCAATGTACAGTTACCAAAAACATGGACCTTTCACCAACTCATGTAAGTAGGTGACTTTACAGAGTTGCAGCGAAAAGGTGGTCCAACTTTATGGTAAAGTACATCAGATAAAGGCATATCTCTAAAAGTGTTCGGAAGAAATCTGTCTTCACTCTTTGGCTTCGGAAGACTTTGTCTTTGAAGTTTCGAAAGACTTCGCTTTTGGCTTCAGAAGATATTTGTCTTGGCTTCGGAAGATTTTACACTTAGAATATTTCTAGTGTATGGTGTAAAACTTCCGAAGTATTTCTACTTCTATTCTTTAGTGCATGCTTGCAGAGAGACTTTGGATGTTTTGGCTGCATCAGACTTATAGGAATCCTTACAATTTGGTTTTAAAATGCTCGGAGAACAGAGATCGACTATGTTGCAAGTCACGATGAAGATGATGCTCGATGATGATGTGATGTTGTGTTGCAGGTGTAATTGAGAGTTCTATTAGTTTAGGAACGTTGATTTGATGATTTATCCTCGGTTGTTTAGACATTAATCGATCGGTTTCAAGTCGAATGAGTTCATACTTAAATGTAGATTTCGCTTTCGAGTACACGCTCTTTATTATCGAATGAATCCAATTAAACCCGATTACAGGGTTCAAAACTGATGTAGGAGAGCGAGAGAGTGGTTTAATTGCTTTTTAAACGAACGTTTTGGGTGGTTGGGTGGCCACCGGAGCTCGCCGAAGCTATGGCCGGAGGCAAAGAAGGCCGGCGGGATTAGGGGGGGTTGGGTTGTTCCTAATTAATTTGCAACTTTGGTCCCTGCGATTTTAAATGTTGTTATTTTATGCACAAACCTTTTTATTAAGTTTCAGAAATTACAATTTAAACCTTAAACTTATAAAAACAAATTTAACTAATAACTCAAATTAAATGTTTATTACTCTTTTTTTATTTAACTTTCATAAAACTTGTAAACTTTATGATTATTTATAAAAGTTCATGACTACTAATAAGACTTTATAATCTTATTAAAAGTTATTTTATAACTTAATAAATTTTAATAAAACTTTTTTAGTTAGTTATTTATCGTAACATGATTAATAAGAATTTATAATTTTATGAAAAGATTTATTTCTAAATAAATTATTACAAGTTGTTTTAGATTATGAATAGTTCATAATAATAAAGTGCACATTTAATGTATTTGATCCATTAAAATTATTATAATTTTATAATAAAACTTAGAAATTGGATTTTAACTTGGTAAAAATAGCGGATGTTACAGTCTCCCCTACTTTAAAAAATTTCGTCCCGAAATTTAATCACGGAAAAATTTATTTCAATGTTATGAGAAGACTTGGATTACATTTCACATTTGCAAGTGAACTCTTGGAAGCGTTTAAACTCAACAAGAATAATATGACGTTTTCATATGCTTAAGTTTGTTAAGTTTCATAATGCATGATTTCATGTGTTTCTTGACACAGTGTGCAAGATCATTAATTTAGAAACCTTTGTAATTTAGACAATTCAAGATGATTAGGAAGGTCTTGTCATGAGGAAAACACCAGGTATTAGTTTGATAAGAGACACGACTTAACGAACATAAGAAATATTTTTAGGACACTTTTGGATGAAATATAAATTTATAGATGCTTCTCAAGCAGATAACTTTTACGGGGTTTCTAGATGATCGATTCTTGTTTACTTATGTCTTTGAGATTTCAAAGTTACATTAGGTTAAGATTGTTACGAGAACCGTGTTTGTTAAGATTGAAGATTCAATTTATAAAGGGAGCATCATTGTTATGGGTTTTCAGGATAAGTGCGATTTTGAGGGGAAGACATTCAAAAATATTATTTAGGGTCGTTATGAGTTTTGGGTGACGAGTTTTAAGTTCCATGAAGACAAGATCAATGATAAGATGATTCAAAATAACAAGATGTTGCGAGTGTATCGTTCGTTTTGCAAACCAAAGCAATAAGTTGACTTATCAAAGTATTAGGTCAACTACAACCTTAATGAAGACATGCGTACCTATAAGTGGACACTCACCCCAAGGGTTCCAAGGTAAGGTAAACGGATCCATCGGTTGATTTGGATTTATATGAATACCTTTCCTAGACAGAACACCTCGAGATACAGGCATTACGCTCTTCCAGCATTACATGTTTCAAGTTGTAGGACACAGACTTTGAAGAGACTTGAAAACCACGAATAACGATTCAAAGCTCGTTTTGAAAACCATTTGATTTAGGCATATAATGCCTTAAAATATGATTCAAGGTTCGTGTTTGCATTAATAAGATTCAAAGTATAAGAAGAAGCACATAAGGCATATAATCACATAATCAAGTATAAACACATAAGGCACATCAAATCCTATCTAAGCATATAAAATACATGAGAGGACTCATGTGTAAGGGTAATTAGTTATACTCTAGGTCATTTCATTTCTAATAATTTAAATCCCTATAACCATGGCTCTGATACCAATCTGTCACACCCAGACCGACGACGAAATCAGGGGCGGACGAATGTGAAACGATTGTTCATAGCAGTTGGAACTAATAAGTTTAAATAATATTAAATATCATTTTTATAATGAACGTTACTAGACAACTAAATAATTACAAAACAATCAAGATACAACCAATAACAAAAGAGAGAGAGATATATCGATATATATATATATATAGATATAGAGATAGATATATATATATATATATATATATGAGAGAGAGAGGTAGAGATAGATAGTATATAAGATAGGAGATATATTTATAATACGATAAATCATATATCATATATATATATAGAGAGATAGAGACAGATAGATAGATAGAGAGATATAGGTAGATATAGATAGTAGATATATATAGAGATAGATATATATATATATATATATATTACTATATATAGATCTATATATATCTATATATATATATATATATATATATATATATAAAGGTTTAGCAATTCATGTCAATGGTTACGAGTTGGCAAACTTGTAGAACACATAGAGTTACAACCAAACCTCGACTTGATTACAAGTATATATGATTGGCTAAGTGTACTTGGTTCCCATGATGAACAAGCATACGTCATCAGGAGCCGACAATACATCGGCTTTAGCACCAAATAGGCTTGTCAGGCCCAAAGATCTAAGACGTCGTCAGCCTAGCAATAGTTAATGATTGTAAACAAAATATGTATCTCATATAAGACTTACAATAACACAAATAACCATGACAAAAAGTAAAGATGAATTGCATGTGCATTTATAAGTATCAAGATGTTTTACAAGTGTAAGTTTATAAGGTTAACATGTTTTACCCCGAAAGGTGTGAAATAAAGTAAAAAAGGGTATGGAGAACTCACATGATATTTATAAGGTGATGATAAGTATTTAAACGAGGCTCCAATGATTTCTCTTACAAGTTGACTAAACGTATAGATTCCAAGTTTGATAATAAGATTAATAATGAGACGTGAACTAGGGTTTCAATTGGAATTTGGGGATTTAAATAATTAAATAAAATAATGAATCGTTTACGTGTTGGTTTAATAAAGATGGTACAAATCAATTAAGACTAAGAATGATAGGGTATTATTCAGTAATTTAATTTATGGAATTAATAAAGATTAAATAAAATGTGTGAAAAGAAATAATTAATTTAGAAATAAATTATTTAAAATTTGATAAAGACGATTTATTGAATACTTATTTATATAGTTTGCAAATTAATATAGAATTATTTAAAGTCACTTTAATCGTTTAAAATAATCTTTCTGAGGCCTTAAAACAAGGATGATCAATAATAGAAACTTATATTGTTTTATAAATTTTAAGAATTTTAATACAAGTTTAAGGAATAAATTGATTATTTATTTATATATAACATAGTTAAATGAAAAGATGAATAACTAATTATTTAAATAACTATTTACATAATTATTCATTTAACATATTGATTTATAATGTTTCAAATAATCTCCATTTAAAATATCGTGATTTAAACGATGAATATTTAAAGGAAATGTTTAGACCAATTTATTGGTCATTATTTATAATCCATGTTACAAGAATTATTCAAAAACAATCTTTGTTTAAATGTTTTATATACGAAATATATATCTGTAAGGATTCCTTTAAGTCTGATACAAACCAAAACATCCAATGTCTCTCTGCAAGTAATGCACCAAGTACTGAAAAAGAAATGCTTCGGAAGTTTTACACCATATACTAGAAAATATACTAAGTGTAAAATCTTCCGAAGCCAAGACCAATATCTTCCGAAGCTAAGACCAATATCTTCTGAAGCCAAACATGAAGTCTTCCGAAGCCTCAGAGACAAAGTCTTCCGAAGCTTCATCCTATGAAGACAGATTTCTTCCGAAGACTTTTAGTAACATGCTTTATCTGATGTACTGTTCCATAAAGCTGGACACCTTTCCGCTGCATCTCTGTAAAGTCACCAACTTACATGAGTTGGTGAAAAGGTCCATGCTTTTGGTAACTGTACATTGAGGTCTTGAGTCTGTAACCTTCTACTTTATGTACTTTATCCTTTTTGTAATAGATAAGGATGTGTCTTGTCAATTGTATCCAGCTGGCTTTCAACGTATAGCCGGCTGTAGGTTATAGTATATGTATTCCAAGTTCTAGTATCTTTCTTTATGCTTTGTAACACTTGTAATAGAACTTGAGAAAGCAATATACTGCCTCCTTGAAACCCAAATCTCTTGTTCTGTCTCTTTATCATTACTTGTGTTCTTTGTATCAATATCTTGGTTAATCCAGTTTACTGTTTGATCAAGTATAGTTAATCTCCTCTTTGTGTTGTTGTGTTGTAATTGTTAAGCCCTTAACCGGTCCTGCAATTGGTATCAAAGCATTATAGGCTCTTGATATAAGATCTCACCATCTTAATATCCCTCACACACACATTGCTAAACTCTCCAAATGGCATCCATTTCAAAGACTGATATGGAGAATGGAACCATGAACAAGCCCCCACTGATCACTCTTGATGGCTTTGATACCTGGTGTATGAGAATGGAAGGTTTCATCAGGTCTATAGACTCAAGAATGTGGGAATCTGTTGAAAATGGACCTTTCATACCTAGCACTCCTTCTGCTACTGGTGCTGGTATGATCCCCAAAGATGTGGCAAACTACTCTGATAAAGATAGAAAGAGAGTAGAGATTGATAGAAAGGCCATGACTGCTCTTCAAACTGCCCTTCCAAACTCTGTGTACAGAGGTTTCAAGAAGTGCAAAACAGCTAAACAGCTGTGTGATGCACTAAAACTGATGTATGAAGGCTCCTCTGAAGCCAAGGAGAACAAGAAGGATCTCCTGAAGCAGCAGTTTGAAAACTTCACCTTCAAAACAGGTGAAACCATGACTCAGCAATACTTTAGGTATGTAGAGATAGTGGATACCCTAGTGGATGGAGGAGTTCCTGTTGAAAACAAAGACATTGTAAGGAAGTTCATGTCCTCACTTTCTAGGCAATGGACACACTACTGTGTGGTGATCAAGAGGACTGATAATCTCAAAACTCTCACTCTGACAGAGTTATATGGGATTCTCAGTGGCTACCAGATGGAGATGAACATGCAAGGTTCATCTGGCAACTCCAACAATCAAATGGGTTCAGCCCTGCATGTGGTTTAAAGGGATAGCATAGAACCCCAACATCATCTCATATGCTACCCTGACAACTCACAAAAGGGTCCTTTCATCACCTTCCCAGAGACACCTAGGGAGAACTACACTCAAGGAAGCCCATTCCAAGAGACAAGCTCTTCTCAAGCCTTTGTGTCTTCTGATGAAAGTTGTGGTAACACTCTTTTCACTCTTGAAAACGTGACTGCATCCATCCAGATGACCTGGAATACATGGAAATAGTTCAGCAAATGGCACTTCTCACTCATAGAGCCAAGAAGTTCTACAAGAGAATTAGAAGGAGGTTTCCAAGCAATGCAACCAGTGGAAAGTTTGGCTTGGATAAAAGCAAAGTCAAGTGTTACAACTGTAACTTGATGGGCCACTTTGCTAGAGAGTGTAAGGCACCTAAAACAAATGGTGGCCAAGCACAAACCAGACCAAACTACACTAACAAAGCCCCTCAGAATGAGAAGCCAAAGCAACAAGCTGTTGTTGCTGTTGAAGAAGGAGGCTTTGACTGGAGCTTTCAGGTGGAAGATGCTTCTCCAAACCAAGCACTAATGGCAGATCATGATGAAGCCAAGGTATTGGAACATCTCTGTACTCCTGAATGCATTGCTAAAGTAAACAGATATAGGTCCTATAACTTAGAAATGATATTTGATCTTAAATCCTTAAACATTTTAAAATCTGATTATAGAAAGTCTGAAAATGATTACAAGTTATAGATAGAGGACTTAGAGAAAACCATTTCAGTACTAAAACATGAACATACAGATTTTAGAACTCAAATCCAAGATCTCATAACTAAGTTGACTGAGTGCCAGGCTGAGCTTGTGATCAGCAAAGCCAGGGAACAAAAGAGTGTTCTTGAAGAAGAGACCTTCAAGAACATGATATCCTCATCCCTGCACAACAAAGTGTGCTATCAAAATAGACAGGGACTGGGATCAAATGAGATAGCTCCTCCACACATAATCTTGTCTGTAAGATCTCCTAGGTGTGGAACTTGTGAAGATAAGCTTCCTCTCATAGATCCTATAAGTGAAGAGGATGAAGAAGAGATAGTGAAGAATTCCTCTGAGAAGAGTGAAGAGGAGGATTCTACTAAGGGCCACTATCCTTCTGAGGAGAAGAAATCTACTGTTATGACCAAGTCAAAGAGAAAGAACTTGATCTGGAAGAGCAAATGAAAGGCAAAGAAGGCTCAAGAGATCAAGGCTACTTTTGACTCTAACCAGAAACAAGTTTTCATCTCTGTAGGGTTTAAAGTAGTAAAGACTAAAGACATCAACCAAAACTCCTTAGCTAAGAGTTCTGGTTCTTGTTCAAATCATCTCAGTACCAAGAAGAAGACTGATCTGCTGTGTACCACTGCTGCATAGCCTGGACCATCAAACTCCAAGAACAGTTCACAGCGCAAAAGAACTGTCTTAGCATCTACAAAGATGAAGGTGGAGAAGGGATGTGACCAAAGACAGTCTTGCTCTCATAAGGAGACTCTTTTGAAGGAGAAAATATTGTGTGTCATGTGTGAAAGTACTTCTCACATTGCTAAGGATTGTCCATACAATCCTAAAAGTATTGTCCATATGACCAATACAAAGACTTCAAAGAGTTTCAAGAAGATTCAAGCTTCAGAAGGAAAATCTGTTTCCTTCGGAAGCTCCAAATCAAAGAAGAAGGTAAATGGAAAATTACCTTCGGAAGAAAAGTTGGTCTTGGAAGAAAAGGAATTCTTCCGAAGCACTGAAGTCTGCTGCAGTGACTGTAGAATCTTCCGACGATTCAGTCATCAAAACTTGTGAAGTCCCAAAAGCTTCCAAGGTTTTGAAGGTCAAGTCCAAGACTCCAAAGGTGGTGTGGAAGTCTAAGAAAGACCAAGTGACTGAAGTTTCTCCATCAACAACAGCTGAAGATCCCTCTAGCACAACCATATGATCTATTACTGTTGCATTACCTTCTATTATATTTAGTGAGCCCAAGACAAGTAAGGCTTGGGTTTCCAAATGTAACTAATCATCTTTTTCGTGCAGGAACAGCTCAAGACAAACAGGAATGTCTGGATAATTGATAGTGGCTGTTCCAGGCACATGATAGGCAATAGGTCACTACTCCATAAATTTTAGAGAATTGCTGGAGGACCAGTTGCTTTTGGAGGAGATGAAAGTGGTTACATTTCAGGAAGGGGCAAGGTCACAAATTGTAAGCTCGGCATTGAAAAGGTAAACTTTGTCAAGGAGCTTGGGTACAATCTTCTGAGTGTATCCCAACTTTGTGATCAGAGTCATAACATGCTCTTTACTGAGCATGAGTGCATTGTTCTCAAGCCTGGAGTGGTCATTCCTCATGAGCATATCCTGCTCAGAGCCCCCAGGAAAGGGAACATGTACAAGATGGATTTGCAAGAAACATCTCCCTCTGGAGAAGTTTCATGCTTTCTATCTAAAGCTAATAGTGATGAGTCTTTCCTATGGCATAAAAGAATGTGCCATGTAAACTTTAAGAACATGAATAAACTGACTAAACATGATCTGGTAACTGGAATGCCAAAGAAAGAGTTTACAAGTGATGATCATTGTGTTGCATGCCTGAAAGGGAAGCAACATAAGGTATCTCACAAGCCTAAGGAAAAGAACTCTATCACTACTCCCCTACACTTATTACATATGGATCTCTTTGGCCCCACCAATGTAATGAGTCTAGGAAGGACCTCTTATTGTTTGGTGATCACAGATGATTTTACAAGATTCACTTGGGTTTTCTTTCTTAGAACTAAGGATGAAACCCCCTGAGATTCTGAAGAATTTCATCTTAAAAATTGAGAATCAAAGTGATCAACAGGTCAAAAACCATAAGATGTGATCAAGGGACTGAATTCAAGAATCAAATCCTTGATACATTTGTGATGAAAAAGGTATTACAAGACAATATAGTGCTCCCAGGACTCTCAGCAAAACGGAGTTGCTGATGAAGGGAAACAGGACACTAATTGAAGCTGCAAGAACTATGTTTCTGACTCTAAACTGCTTATCACCTTCTGGGCAGAGGCAGTAGTAAATACTGCTTGCTATGTGCAAAGCAGAGTTTAGTAGTTAAGACACATGGTAAGACTCCTATGAACTTTGGCACAAGAGGAAACCTTTCATTGGTTTTCTCAGGTCATTTGGATATCCCTGCACCATCTTGAATACCAAGTATCAAATTGCCAAGTTTGCTGAGAAATCAGATGATGGACACTTCATTGGATACTCCTCCCATGCCAAGGCTTATAGAGTATACAATCTTAGAACTAGAATTGTTGAGGAGTCAGCCAATGTGACTTTCAATGAACACACACCTTGTGTGGCTGGTTTGGCTTGTCATTTGTGTTGACTCTTAGTTACTCAACTGTTTAAACAAACAAGCAATGTTTACGGATCTGCAGAAATTTCAATATTCAGGCTTGATTCCTGATCCAAGATGAGCTAGATCTTGACTAGACAACTGTTTTAACACATCATGTTCAATCTCAGAAAATTTAAATACAGGTGACTTATCAAGATTGAGCAGGAAGACCCTCAACTCAGACATCTCAGCTCCAGTGGGAACTATTCACCAAATGAGGCTATCAGCACTACTGACAAATCAGCTGATACATCTGGGGTGCCTTCAAATTCCAGCTCAGAGGCTCCACAACCAGATAAAGTTACCTCAATTGTAGAAGACAACAATGGTGATGGTGAAAGTGATGAGGAATTCCTTGATGCTAATAACCACACCATAGATGACAACATCAATGATGTCACACACTCATTGGATCAAGTAAATCTTGATAAGTGTGGTGATGTGAAGGGTGAATCATCTATGCCAAATATAAATTTCTCAAATTTGGATCTTTCTCAGCAAATTGCTGTGATCCCTCAGCTAAGAATCCACAAGTCTCACCCCACCACAAACATCATTGGAGATGTTGTCACAGGGGTAAGAACAAGAGGACGAACCCATGAAGCAAATGTTTGTCTTCAATCTTGTTTCTTATCCCAGATAGAGCCAAAGAAAGTTGATGAAGCTCTAAAGGATGGAAGTTGGGTTGAAGCCATGCAACAAGAGTTGCTTCATTACAAAAGACAGAAAGTTTGGAACCTTTGTCCTCTTCCTCATAGGAAGACTACCATTGGAACCAAATGGGTTTTTAGGAATAAGAAGGATGATAGAGGAATTATCATCAAGAACAAGGCAAGACTAGTTGTTCAAGGATATACACAAGAAGAAGGGATTGATTACACTGATGTCTTTGCTCCTGTAGCAAGATTAGAAGCTGTTAGGATATTCCTGGCATTTTTTGCATCCAAGAACTTCAAGGTCTTTCAACTTGATGTAAAGTGTGCTTTTCTGTATGGAGTGATTGATGAAGAGGTTTATGTCAAACAACCACCTGGCTTTGTAGACCCCGATCATCTTGATTATGTCTGCAAGCTTGACAAAGCTCTTTATGGGTTGCATCAGGCACCCAGGAAGTGGTATGAGACATTGTCTGAGTATCTTTGTAAACATGGATACAGGAGAGGTACTATAGATGGAACTCTCTTCATCAAAGGACACGGAAATGCCTTATTGCTAGTTCAAGTATATGTAGATGACATCATCTTTGGTTCAACTAATCCAAAGCTCTGCAAAGACTTTGAGAAGCTGATGAAAGATAGATTTGAAATGAGTGCAATTGGAGAACTCAATTTCTTTTTGGAAATTCAAGTGAAGCAAGTTGAAGATGGCATCTTCATAAGTCAGTCAAAGTATGTTCAAGACATACCCAGAGGTTCAACATGACTGATTGTAAGATTGGTAAGACATCCATAGCAAGAAACCACTCCCTTGGACCTGATCTTGAGGGGGAGTGTGTAGATGAACATTTATACAGGTCTATGATTGGGTCTCTTATGTATCTTACAGCTAGCAGGCCTGATATCATGGTTTGCTACATGTATTTTGTGCAAGATATCAAGCCAACCCTAAGATGTCTCACCTAATCACTGTCAAAAGATTTTAAGATACCTCAAGGTGTGCTTCAACACTTGGTTTGTGGTATCCAAAGAATCCTAACTTCAATCTGTATGCTTATACAGATGGTGATTATGGTGGTTGGCAACATGACTGCAAAGTCTACATCTGGGGGATGTCATTCCTTGGTGGAAGGGTTTGTCTCATGGCAATGCAAGAAACAATCCTGTGTGTCTGCATCAACTGCTGAGGCTGAATACATTGTTGCTGCAAGGCTGTGCTCAAGTGCGTTGGATTCAAAATCAGATGCTGGACTATGGATTTAACTTCAAGGAGACTCCTATCCACATAGAACACAATAGTGCTATCTCTATCATTAAGAACCCTGTGCAGCACTCAAGGACAAAACACATCAATATCAGGTATCATTTATAAGAGATACTATGAAAAGGGATTAATTAAACTAGTCAAAGTTCATACAGATGAACAATGCTGATCTATTTACAAAAGCTTTTGATGAACAGAGATTTAAATATCTAATATCAGCTATGGGATGATTAACTTTGAGTAGATCTTTTCTTAAAACTAATTCTGATTATTTCTTAAAAATATGTGTGTCCTAAGTTGTCTAGTTCATCACTTTCATAAGCTCATGTTTTCTTTGGATATAAAATCATTTTTGAAGACTTTCCTTAGATTCTTGAAAATTTTCTGATCCTTCGGAAGATATAATTTATCTTTGAAGAAAATTATGTCTTCAAAATAAATAACTGTCTAAGAAATTTGCCTTCGGAAGAAGTCTAAATCTATCTTCCGAAGCTTAAATTCTTATCTCAGAAACTTATTTGTTTTTAAGGACTTTTTCCTTCCGAAGCAAAAATTAACTCTCGGAAGCTTTGTTATTTCATATACAAAGCATTCAAGTGTTTATTTCTCTTCCAAAGCAAAACTTTTCAAGACTCTCAGGAAAATCTTCCGAAGTCATTTTAGCTTCGGAGCTTTTTCATTAAAACTTCCGAAGAAAACTTACCTTCGGAGAACTTTTCGAATTCCAAGAAAACTACTTTTTGAGAAAAAGTAACCTACTTTTTCAGAGGTGACCGACTTTCGATTTCAAAGTTTATCCTCTTTCATTACCTTTGGTTCAAATCCCTTTTCACATAAATATCCAACGGTTCCCCCTCTTCCTCAGTATCTTCCTCAATTCCACTATTCCTCAAACCTAATTCCCAAAACCGCCTTTGCTTTTTATCTTTCTTCAACCTTAAGCTTCTAAAATGGCAACACAACCAGGTTGCTCTGTTAAGCTCTGAGAAAGATGAATGTTTCTCAGAGATTTGTCAATTCTTAACTCTATCCAACTATTTCACATCCCTAACCATTGATCCTACTCTGTATGAGGATCATTTGCTCGAATTCTGGAAGACCTGTCAAGAGGTCATTATGGATGGGGAGAAGGCACTGTCTGCCACAGTGCAAGGGAGGACAATCTTCATCGCTCCAGCCATCATCAACTATCATTTGCAGCTGGATGATGAAGAAGGTGAGTTTTCCTTTCCAAAGGAAGCTGTCAATCATTCTTTTGAGCAGATGGGCTATGAGGGAGATTTCTCTGTAAAGACCTTCAGGAAAGGGAAGGTCTCATCCTAGTGGAAATACCTGCTCCATGTGGTTATCCACAGCTTGTCAAACAAGCATGGAGGGTGGGACCAGATTCCTGATGATCTCTCCTTCATAGTGCATGGAATGGTTCAAGTGGTCAAGTTCAGGTACTCTCAATTTGTTTACTACTTTACTTGCAAACTTGTACTCCTTAGAGTATTACATGTTTTCCTAGATATGTTCAACACATTTCTTATTGTGAACTGGGCTCACAGTGAGGGAAACAAGTAATATCTTAAATTGGGACAGATGAAGCCCGACATCTTTAAAATTATGAAGAAGCCACCTGTAGGCTTCTCAGGGGTTAGGAAAGAAACAGCCATTGTCCCCAAAATGTTAGAGCTCATTGCTCAAGGTGACAAACTAGCAACACAGCTAGTGTTGAACCCACCACCTTCTACTTCCTTACCACTAAAAGGCCTCAAATAACTCTCACCTAGCAAAGAAAATCCAAACGAACCCTGCTCAAGCTATTGAGTCTGTGCAGGTCCCAATATACTCACCTTTACAGGAGGAAGTTGACACTAGAGCTCCCACTTCCCCTGAGGAGCAAACCACTCCATTTCTTCAACTATCAGGCTAAGGTTCTTCATGCTCACCCTGATGAGCTCACAAGCCCAACAGCCTTAGCCTTCACTTGAGTCTCAACACTCAAGTGAACAACCTTCAGGGGACAGTTACCATCCCCAGCCTTAGATCTAAATCAACCCATTCCCAACCTATCCTTCTATACAGATGAAAACTTAGGATCAGTGAGTACCATGAGTCTCTCTTCTCCTCCCCTACTCAAAGAGAGATGAGTACCTTGAGTCTCCTCAGTCTAGCCCACATCAGTCACCTGTTACTGAGGGGACACTTTTGAAACATGTTCAGGATGTCCATATGGAAGAGGCTCTCACTTCTGCAAGTGACTACTCATTAAGACCTCAACCATGGCAACTCAGCCCACTGAATCTCAACTGAGATTGCTAGTGAGCAGAAGAAAACTGGCAGCCAAGAACCTCAAGCTGGTGGTGAGAGAGAGGACTTTGGTCCAATCATCTCATCCCCCAAAGATTCTTCTGATGAAGAAGAGGGGAATTTGAGACTAATGGTGCAAAAACTGTCAAAAACATGCTCCTGTTTAGTCTCTAAGGTCAGTCACCTTGAATCTCAGGTGACTACCTTACAAAACAGGGTCAATGATCAGCAACTTCAGATTTCATATCTTAAGGAAAAACTAGTTGGGAGACCTTTAAGAAAAGCTCAACCAGGAACACAAGAACCTGTGGATGTGATTTATTTATCCTCCAGCTCACCTACACAAGTGGGTGATGCTACCAAAAAAGGGGAGAAAGTCATTGCAGCCACAGAACCTAGGAGTTCTTCATAGAGAATGGACACAGAGGACTCACCATCCTCACCTGCAGTTGTGCATTCTCAGCAACTTCCTCAAGTTCACATTAATGTGGACTCTATAGACTCTATCATTAGGAGTCTCTTTGAGGAAGGTATACCAAGATCTATGTCATCCCCACCTCAAGGAACTTCAAACTACATCATAAGGTGGAGGTATGATGATGATAGAAGAGCTCTTATTCTTCACAGAGTTCAAGGGCAACAAGCATCAAGTATTTGACTTTCAAAGCTTGAACTTCTATGAAAGATTGGATCTAGTCAATATGCAACTTGTCAATCCAAGCAAATTAAGACAGGCTGACAGATTGGCTCAAAGAATCCAAGACAGAATCATGGCAGAGTTTAGTTTAAGAAGGAGACTTAGGCAATCAGGCAATGTCATCGGTCAACTGGATGTTGAAGTGGACCCTAAGATTAGTTTCATAGGGGAAACCTTGACTGAAGGCCCAGTGGCAGAGCCTGAGACCCCTGTCTCATCATCATCAACTGCTGTAGAGATTCACACTCCCTCTAAGACACCTGCTGGTGAAGGTGTTTCTCAGCCTCTCTCTGGCCAGAGCATGGATGCTACACCAAGCAATGAAGGCCAAACCTCTATCCACCCTGAGTCACAAAGGTCTGTGGGTGACAAAGGGAAAATGATTATGACTCCTGAGGAAATTGAGGAGGAAGAGAGAGATAGGAAAAGGAAGCTAATGGGAGAAAGTTCCTCTGGGTCTACAGGCTTTATGCAAGCTGCAATCAAGGCTGCCCCCAGATTAAATACTTAAGATGATGAGTTGAGGGCAGTCAAGATTACCTATCTGCAGACCAGGAACTATGACATTGATGAAATCATTTCTCTCCCCTTAGAACAACTAAATGAACTGGCTGACATGGAAGTGTCAAGAGATATGAAAGAAAAAGAGGATGCAAGGTTACTTTTCCAATTCAAAGAGGAGAAGAGACAGAAAAGACTCTACAAGCATGCTCCCACTCTCTCCCCAGTTCAAGAAAGCCCTGTACAAGAAGATGTCGCTCCACAAGAACCTCAAGTAGACAAAGAAGAAGATAGGATCAAAATGATCAACTACCTGAGTGCCACAGGCTTCTATCAGGCAGATGCACTTCTTCCCCTGTCCTATGACTTTATTGAGTTTGAGTACTTAAAACAACTTGAACTTGAGTTAGTCAAAGAGAGAAAAACAACTAAGAGGAAGCTAAGGGAAGAAGCTGCAAAGTCAAGAACCATCATCCAAAAGAGTATGAAGAAGTCTGATAGACAAAGGATGATGAGCTTCTTGAAGCTATATGGATTCTCTGGAAGGAGACTTGGCCCTATGTCTCTATCCACAATGGATGAGCATATAAGGGTAATCAAGAAGAAGATTAAGAGTGGTGAACTGATTGACTTACACTCTCTTCCAAGTCAAGTCCCACCTAAAATGGAGGTTAAGTTTGAACAACCTGAGACACCTCAACCCGGACATCCTGCTGAGCCTCAGCAAGCTTCATCTTCTGATCCAATGCAGGGTCAAACTCCCTCTCCTTCTGAACCTGTGAGGGAGGAACACCTAACTGAGAAAGACAAGGATGATCAACAAGGTGCTGCAGACCAGTCTTCTCAGTTAAAGTCATCTAAGAGGAAGAAAATGATGGCTTCTAAACCAAAGTCTAAGAAGAAGAAGCCTACATCATCTACCTCTACACCTCAGGCTGAGTCAGATCAACCTGAGGAAGTGCATGAAGAGGCAGCCCAATCAACTCCAATGCAAGTGGCTCCTCTGGCAGCTGAGACACCCATCTTATCCTGGACCTTCTCTACCAATCCAGAAAGATGGCATGTAGTCAGAGATCAAGGTGTTGAGAATGTCTATACTTGGCAAGACATAATCAACTTACTTCTGCATGATCTCTTTGAGATGAGAAGATACTATGAAGGTCTGAGTGATCCTGACCATCTAATGAAGAAGGGTATGGTCATGATTATGCTGAAGACTACTAACATCTGAAGATCTTCTAAATTTTTTGGTAGCATCAGCCTAGGGGGAGTTTGTAAGGATTCCTTTAAGTCTGATGCAAACCAAAACATCCAATGTCTCTCTCCAAATAATGCACCAAGTACTGAAGAAGAAATGCTTTGGAAGTTTTACACCATACACTAGAAAATATTCTAAGTGTAAAATCTTCCAAAGCCAAGACCAATATCTTCCGAAGCCAAACATGAAGTCTTCCGAAGCCTCTGAGAGAAAGTCTTCCGAAGCTTCATCCTATGAAGACAGATTTCTTCTGAAGACTTTTAGTAACATGCTTTATCTGATGTACTGTTCCATAAAGCTGGACACCTTTCCGCTGCATCTCTGTAAAGTCACCAACTTACATGAGTTGGTGAAAAGGTCCATGCTTTTGGTAACTGTACATTGAGGTCTTGAGTATGTAACCTTCTACTTTATGTACTTTATCCTTTTTGTAATAGATAAGGATGTGAGCTATGGCTTGTCATAGTCACAAGGTCAAAAGGCAGATATGCCTTTTGATTCTACAATTGATTTTGTTTGTGTCTAGTCACTTGTATCCAGCTGGCTTTCAAAGTATAGCCGGCTGTAGGTTGTAGTATAAGTATTCCAAGTTCTAGTATCTTTCTTTATGCTTTGTAACACTTGTAGTAGAACTTGAGAAAGCAATATACTATCTCCTTGAAACCCAAATCTCTTGTTCTGTCTCTTTATCATTACTTGTGTTCTTTGTATCAATATCTTGGTTAATCCAGTTTACTGTTTGATCAAGTTTAGTTAATCTCCTCTTTGTGTTGTTGTGTTGTAATTGTTAAGCCCTTAACTGGTCCTGCAATATCTGTAAGGCCCCGTTTCCGGAAACCTCACAGTTGGTCAATCATTGCACTTTAAACATTATAAAACGTACATTTATTTTGCCGCGAAATTTAAAACTTTCATTAATAACTAAAACCATGTCATTTCATTCATTTACAACATTAGTTTCTATCTCAAAATACAAAGACATGTCAAAATACGGATGCCAGCCTCAAAATGCTCCTAGTAGCTTATGCATCCATGCCTGCAACTCCTCAGTATCAACAAATACCTGCCAACTATCATGCATACAAAAGTCAGCGACGCTGAGTGAGTTCTAGTTTTATAAAAAACATACTTTTCAAAATCGTGCTATGCTTTACAATCGTTCGTGATCATACATCATACGTACATACGGATAAAATCATTATTATCTTCGTCATTACATTCATTTCATACTTCGTTCTTTCGTTCATCTCTTGGCTCATTACTCTCTATTACTCGGATCTTGTCTCATGCAATATCCCTGACTCATGCTCGAAAGCTGATGCTGTGCCGAGGCCTGCTCACAAACCCCTGACTCATGTCCGAAGACTGACACAACACCGGGATACGTGACAAAGATCCCATTTGAGTCAATCACAGGGATTGAACTCATTCTGAGTCTGTTGCAACACAAAGTCGCTCACCTCATTATCTCGTCTCATGCAATACTCCCGACTCATGTCCGAAGACTGATACTGTGCCGGGGCCTGATAAACAAACCCGCGCCTCAAGTCCGAAGACTGACACAGTACCGGAGTACGCGACACGGATCTCATCATCCGTCACTTTGTCTCGTGCAATACCCCCAACTCATGTCTGAAGACTGATACTGTGCCGGGGCCTGATAAACAAACCCCCGACTCATGTCCGAAGACTGACACATTACCGGGGTACGTGACACGGATCTCATCATCCGTACTTTCATGTTCACAATTTGTTATCTCATGCACAATACATTTCGTACTCTATTGTTATCTTTCACTTTGTTACATAATACTTTACGTTCGTTAATTTATTCGCTCATACATCACGCCACGTAAAGTCATACATATAGCATTATAAAACATAATACGTACGTACATTTTGAAAACTCTTTAACGAAGGAAGATAACACACCACTCACACATCATAGGTCATCATATTATAACCAGGCTTATTTCCCCATATTCATCCCTTAAAACCACTTAGAAAACCCTAAGTCCAAAATGGGCGCATGGAACCTTTCAGGCGCATGAGCCTGAAAATTCTAAGTATAAATTAGTCTGGGCGCATGGGCACTATTTGGGCGCTTCTACCCAGATTCGGCGCATCAACACTTGGCCATTCTAACACTTTGGGCGCATGACACAATTTAGGCGCATGGCCAAAAATTTAGGCGCATGGGCCACCTCTTGGCGCATGGCCAACAATTTAGGCGCATGGGCCACCTCTGCTGGGCGCATGGCCAGCAATTAAGGCGCATGGGCCACCTTTGCTGGGCGCATGGCCAGCAATGTAGGCGCATGGGCCACCTCTGCTGGGCGCATGGCCAGCAATTTAGGTGCATGGGCCACCTCTGCTGGGCGCATGGCCAGCAATTTAGGCGCATGGACCACTGTTCATGTTTGTCTGAACATTCTGAAATGTTCTCTATACTGTCAAATTCACCTGATTATCATCCTAATCATACCCAAGCATAAATCTAACAAATAAGGGCACCCAAACCTGCTAAACATCATCACCAACCCATAATTAACACTAAAACATACATACATACATACATCATTTCGAACACAAGGCTGTAGACCCACGGTTACTTTTAAAATGTTCACTTAGTATGCATAATAGCCCCAAATGAGTTGGAAATTAGTAAAAGAATGGTTCTAGAAACTCACCTTAAGCAGCCTTTGAGCAACACTCTTCCCGTTCAAGACCCACCTTTGATTCAGCTCTTGAATCACGAAAACAAACACTAAACACCAAGAACTTCGGTCAAGAACTCGAAACCTAGCTGAAAGCGAGCTCATATAAGAGAAGACTTACCTTTAAAGCTGCTTCTTCCACTTTCTCTCTCTAGAACCGGGGCGCTCTCTCTCTCTTCCTTCTTCCTCCAAGAGAAAAAGCTGCTTTCTGCTTTTGATATGGGCGACCATGCCCCTTAAATCCTTATAAAATTAAGGTTTGTACTTTGTACACTTTTCCCCTCCACTTGTGCAAAATTTATATTCTTTCTAATTACTTTTCTTTTCCTTTCGTTTAAATAGAAATTCGGGGTGTTACAAGTCTACCCCCTTAAAGAGGTTTCGTCCCCGAAACCTGTTGCTTCTCGAACGGTTATAGGTAACGCTGTCTCACCTTTTCTTTGATCTTGGAATTTAACTTAGATCCCTTTAGGCTTCACTGCACCCGCACAAGTGAAACCATCACCCTCCTTACCCTATTCTCTTCGTCTTATTAGTAATGGCCGCCAGTTGCTTCTTGTGGTTGAAGGCTTTGTCCATCTCAGTGTTCTATAGTAGCATGATCATATCCTCATCGGTTGAGCTCTTTCTTAGACTAGATGCATGGAACATCAGATGAATTCCACTTAACTCATCGGGTAGCTCTAGTCGATGTGTCACTCCTTCTACCTGAGCAACAACTCGGGATGACCCTCTATACTTTAGTATTAGCTTTACTCGATTTCCAAATCAAGCAATCCGCTTTCCTGGTCGAAGCCTTCCTCAAAATCATTGTCGTAGGTCGTCATCGAACTTTGGTTGTGCACGATTGAGCAATCCATCTTCTTGCAACACTTACGGTTTGAGTCATAGACTACTTATCAACTCACCCGGAGATGCATGTCTACCTACCTATGTCTGTCTTGAACACCCTAGCAGGAACAAACGCTCTCTCTCAATTCAATCGCGCAATCCTCTAGGGTATTAGGTAACCTGGTAGACCTACTACTGGCAATTCTTACATCGAATGGCTCATCGATCTTCCTACCCCTAACGTGCAACATCACAGAAGATAGCAGCAACAAACTACTACTAGCGCCACAATTGACGTATAGATGCATAAATCTAAATTTGCAAGAACGTACCTGATGTTACCTCGGAGTCTGACCTAGCCTCCTCCCGGTCATAGCAAAGGCTCTAGCCTTCACCCTCTGTTCTCTTCACTCGTACGGGAGCTTCCTGCCCTCGACTTCTTGCAGTCTCTGCTTATGTCTCCTGTCTTGCCACAGTCGTAGCATTTAGCCATCTGATAGTCCCTCGCTCTGTGGCCCTCCTTTCCATACTGAAAACAAACGTTCAGTCCCCACTTGCACTCCCCCGCATGGCCTCTACCACACTTGTTGCACACTTCTCCTTTTCTTTCTATCTTCTTCCGATCATTGTCCCTCGACGTCGTACCTTCATACACAAATCCACCATCATTGTCTCGCCTTCCTTTCCCCTTCTTAGCGTAGGTTCGCTCCTCCCATTCGTCTGTCATCGCCGTCTCCCCTCGCTCGTCGTACAACCTTCCTGCCAGGTCCATTGCTGACCTAAACGTGCCTGGTCGGGCAGCGATCACGTGCCTACGGACGTCAGCCGGCAAGCCCTGAATATACCCCTTGATCTTCCGCGAAAGAGGTATCACCTGATCCGGCACCAGACGTGCCATCTCGTTGAACTTCGTGGTGTACTGTTGATGTGTCATCGTCCCCGCCTCTAGCTGCAGGAACTCTCTTTCAACTTTACCCATCTCACGATGAGGACAGAACTCCTCAATCACCAGCCTTTTCAACTCTGGCCATCGCATCCTCCCGACAGCCCTGCTTCCCTCGGCTTGGACCATATTTTCTCACGAGCACAGAGCCAAGTCCACAAACGAGTGGGCAGCAAACTTCACTTTCTGATCCTCCCAGCACTCACTGATATTCGATACAACTTCCATCTCTCTCACCCAGCGGTGAGCAGTAGCAGCAATGCCGTTTCCATCGAAGGTTGGTGGCTTGCATCGTTGGAACGCCCCATAGTTACAACCTCGTGATGCCTCCGGTGCAGGCTCCTCCTCTTCGTCATCGAAGAAAACCGTTTCAGTCTCGGGCCGTCTCATTTAGCCCGAAGGTCTACCTCTTTCTTTCCTCTCCTCATCTCTAACAGTCTTTATCACTTCGGTCACCACAGACGGTAGGATCGTCTGCAAGACCTGATGGACTTCCTCCACGACCTCCTCTCTCATCGAGGCCCTCTGATTAGCATTCTCATCACCACCCTCAGGATGAGGAGTCTCGGGTTCTTCATGAACTACCCTTTCAGCCCTAGACCTTCCTCTTGTGACCCGTGGTTCAGCACGACGTCCACCGCCACCTCCACCTCGCAAAGCGTTAGAAGATCTACCACCCGCCATCCTCTAACACACTGAAAGATTCAAACACCAACACGGTCACTCAAGGGAACAACTCAGTTTATGTCAAGTATGGTAAGTCCCTAATTACAGTGGCCAGTTGTGATTAGCCACTTACTTTACTTTTCATACCCCAAGCATTACCTATCCTGACTACATCAGTATCCAAACCTGTTGCTTCTCGAACGGTTATAGGTAACGCTGTCTCACCTTTTCTTTGATCTTGGAATTTAACTTAGATCCCTTTAGGCTTCACTGCACCCGCACAAGTGAAACCATCACCCTCCTTACCCTATTCTCTTCTTCTTATTAGTAATGGCCACCAGTTGCTTCTCGTGGTTGAAGGCTTTGTCCATCTCAGTGTTCTCTAGTAGCATGATCATATCCTCATCGGTTGAGCTCTTTCTTAGACTAGATGCATGGAACATCAGATGAATTCCACTTAACTTATCGGGTAGCTCTAGTCGATGTGTCACTCCTTCTACCTGAGCAACAACTCGGGATGACCCTCTATACTTTAGTATTAACTTTACTCGATTTCCAAATCAAGCAATCCGCTTTCCTGGTCGAAGCCTTCCTCAAAATTTATTGTCGTAGGTCGTCACCGAACTTTGGTTGTGCATGATTGAGCAATCCATCTTCTTGCAACACTTACGGTTTGAGTCATAGACTACTTATCAACTCACACGGAGATGCATGTCTACCTACCTATGTCTGTCTTGAACACCCTAGCAGGAACAAACGCTCTCTCTCAATTCAATCGCGCAATCCTCTAGGGTATTAGGTAACCTGGTAGACCTACTACTGGCAATTCTTACATCGAATGGCTCATCGATCTTCCTACCCCTAACGTGCAACATCACAGAAGATAGCAGCAACAAACTACTACTAGCGCCACAATTGACGTATAGATGCATAAATCTAAATTTGCAAGAACGTACCTGATGTTACCTCGGAGTCTGACCTAGCCTCCTCCCGGTCATAGCAAAGGCTCTAGCTTTCACCCTCTGTTCTCTTCACTCGTACGGGAGCTTCCTGCCCTCGACTTCTTGCAGTCTCTGCTTATGTCTCATGTCTTGCCACAGTCGTAGCATTTAGCCATCTGATAGTCCCTCGCTCTGTGGCCATCCTTTCCATACTGAAAACAAACGTTCAGTCCCCACTTGCACTCCCCCGCATGGCCTCTACCACACTTGTTGCACACTTCTCCTTTTCTTTCTATCTTCTTCCGATCATTGTCCCTCGACGTCGTACCTTCATACACAAATCCACCATCATTGTCTCGCCTTCCTTTCCCCTTCTTAGCGTAGGTTCGCTCCTCCCATTCGTCTGTCATCGCCGTCTCCCCTCGCTCGTCGTACAACCTTCCTGCCAGGTCCATTGCTGACCTAAACGTGCCTGGTCGGGCAGCGATCACGTGCCTACGGACGTCAGCCGGCAAGCCCTGAATATACCCCTTGATCTTCCGCGAAAGAGGTATCACCTGATCCGACACCAGACGTGCCATCTCGTTGAACTTCGTGGTGTACTGTTGATGTGTCATCGTCCCCGCCTCTAGCTGCAGGAACTCTCTTTCAACTTTACCCATCTCACGATGAGGACAGAACTCCTCAATCACCAGCCTTTTCAACTCTGGCCATCGCATCCTCCCGACAGCCCTGCTTCCCTCGGCTTGGACCATATTTTCTCACGAGCACAGAGCCAAGTCCACAAACGAGTGGGCAGCAAACTTCACTTTCTGATCCTCCCAGCACTCACTGATATTCGATACAACTTCCATCTCTCTCACCCAGCGGTGAGCAGTAGCAGCAATGCCGTTTCCATCGAAGGTTGGTGGCTTGCATCGTTGGAACGCCCCATAGTTACAACCTCGTGATGCCTCCGGTGCAGGCTCCTCCTCTTCGTCATCGAAGAAAACCGTTTCAGTCTCGGGCCGTCTCATTTAGCCCGAAGGTCTACCTCTTTCTTTCCTCTCCTCATCTCTAACAGTCTTTATCACTTCGGTCACCACAGACGGTAGGATCGTCTGCAAGACCTGATGGACTTCCTCCACGACCTCCTCTCTCATCGAGGCCCTCTGATTAGCATTCTCATCACCACCCTCAGGATGAGGAGTCTCGGGTTCTTCATGAACTACCCTTTCAGCCCTAGACCTTCCTCTTGTGACCCGTGGTTCAGCACGACGTCCACCGCCACCTCCACCTCGCAAAGCGTTAGAAGATCTACCACCCGCCATCCTCTAACACACTGAAAGATTCAAACACCAACACGGTCACTCAAGGGAACAACTCAGTTTATGTCAAGTATGGTAAGTCCCTAATTACAGTGGCCAGTTGTGATTAGCCACTTACTTTACTTTTCATACCCCAAGCATTACCTATCCTGACTACATCAGTATCCAAACCTGTTGCTTCTCGAACGGTTATAGGTAACGCTGTCTCACCTTTTCTTTGATCTTGGAATTTAACTTAGATCCCTTTAGGCTTCACTGCACCCGCACAAGTGAAACCATCACCCTCCTTACCCTATTCTCTTCTTCTTATTAGTAATGGCCACCAGTTGCTTCTCGTGGTTGAAGGCTTTGTCCATCTCAGTGTTCTCTAGTAGCATGATCATATCCTCATCGGTTGAGCTCTTTCTTAGACTAGATGCATGGAACATCAGATGAATTCCACTTAACTTATCGGGTAGCTCTAGTCGATGTGTCACTCCTTCTACCTGAGCAACAACTCGGGATGACCCTCTATACTTTAGTATTAACTTTACTCGATTTCCAAATCAAGCAATCCGCTTTCCTGGTCGAAGCCTTCCTCAAAATTTATTGTCGTAGGTCGTCACCGAACTTTGGTTGTGCATGATTGAGCAATCCATCTTCTTGCAACACTTACGGTTTGAGTCATAGACTACTTATCAACTCACACGGAGATGCATGTCTACCTACCTATGTCTGTCTTGAACACCCTAGCAGGAACAAACGCTCTCTCTCAATTCAATCGCGCAATCCTCTAGGGTATTAGGTAACCTGGTAGACCTACTACTGGCAATTCTTACATCGAATGGCTCATCGATCTTCCTACCCCTAACGTGCAACATCACAGAAGATAGCAGCAACAAACTACTACTAGCGCCACAATTGACGTATAGATGCATAAATCTAAATTTGCAAGAACGTACCTGATGTTACCTCGGAGTCTGACCTAGCCTCCTCCCGGTCATAGCAAAGGCTCTAGCTTTCACCCTCTGTTCTCTTCACTCGTACGGGAGCTTCCTGCCCTCGACTTCTTGCAGTCTCTGCTTATGTCTCATGTCTTGCCACAGTCGTAGCATTTAGCCATCTGATAGTCCCTCGCTCTATGGCCATCCTTTCCATACTGAAAACAAACGTTCAGTCCCCACTTGCACTCCCCCGCATGGCCTCTACCATACTTGTTGCACACTTCTCCTTTTCTTTCTATCTTCTTCCGATCATTGTCCCTCGACGTCGTACCTTCATACACAAATCCACCATCATTGTCTTGCCTTCCTTTCCCCTTCTTAGCGTAGGTTCGCTCCTCCCATTCGTCTGTCATCGCCGTCTCCCCTCGCTCGTCGTACAACCTTCCTGCCAGGTCCATTGCCGACCTAAACGTGCCTGGTCGGGCAGCAATCACGTGCCTACGGATGTCAGCCGGCAAGCCCTGAATATACCCCTTGATCTTCCGCGAAAGAGGTATCACCTGATCCGGCACCAGACGTGCCATCTCGTTGAACTTCGTGGTGTACTGTTGATGTGTCATTGTCCCCGCCTCTAGCTGCAGGAACTCTCTTTCAACTTTACCCATCTCACGATGAGGACAGAACTCCTCAATCACCAGCCTTTTCAACTCTGGCCATCGCATCCTCCTGACAGCCCTGCTTCCCTCGGCTTGGACCATATTGTCCCACGAGCACAGAGCCAAGTCCACAAACGAGTGGGCAGCAAACTTCACTTTCTGATCCTCCCGGCACTCACTGATATTCAATACAACTTCCATCTCTCTCACCCAGTGGTGAGCAGTAGCAGCAATGCCGTTTCCATCGAAGGTTGGGGGCTTGCATCGTTGGAACGCCCCATAGTTACAACCTCGTGATGCCTCTGGTGCAGGCTCCTCCTCTTCGTCATCGAAGAAAACCGTTTCAGTCTCGGGCCGTCTCATTTAGCCCGAAGGTCTACCTCTTTCTTTCCTCTCCTCATCTCTAACAGTCTTTATCACTTCGGTCACCACAGACGGTAGGATCGTCTGCAAGACCTGATGGACTTCCTCCACGACCTCCTCTCTCATCGAGGCCCTCTGATTAGCATTCTCATCACCACCCTCAGGATGAGGAGTCTCGGGTTCTTCATGAACTACCCTTTCAGCCCTAGACCTTCCTCTTGTGACCCGTGGTTCAGCACGACGTCCACCGCCACCTCCACCTCGCGAAGCGTTAGAAGATCTACCACCCGCCATCCTCTAACACACTGAAAGATTCAAACACCAACACGGTCACTCAAGGGAACAACTCAGTTTATGTCAAGTATGGTAAGTCCCTAATTACAGTGTCCAGTTGTGATTAGCCACTTACTTTACTTTTCATACCCCAAGCATTACCTATCCTGACTACATCAGTATCCAAATCTAACAGCAATACATAAACCACATAACATGCGCACATAATACCGGTTAACGTTAACTTACATAAATTGTTTACATAAAACCCTTGCCTGCAGGCACGTAGCTACTAGGACTGGCATCCCTTTTCCTTTTAGTCCCATTCTCAGTTTAACATTAGGTTTTCAAAAATATTTACCCAATTCACTTAAACTTTTGCTCTGATACCAACTTGTAAGGCCCCGTTCCCGGAAACCTCACAGTTGGTCAATCATTGCACTTTAAACATTATAAAACTTACATTTATTTTGCAGCGGAATTTAAAACTTTCATTAATAACTAAAAACATGTCATTTCATTCATTTACAACATTAGTTTATATCTCAAAATACAAAGACATGTCAAAATACAGATGCCAGCCTCAAAATGCTCCCAGTAGCTTATGCATCCATGCCTGCAACTCCTCAGCATCAACAAATACCTGCCAACTATCATGCATACAAAAGTCAGCGACGCTGAGTAAGTTCTAGTTTTATAATAAAACATACTTTTCTTTTGTTAATAGCGTTCTTTACTTTATTTCAAAATCGTACTATGCTTTACAATCGTTCATGATCATACATCATACGAACATACAGATAATATCATTATTATCTTTGTCATTACGTTCATTTCATACTTCGTTCTTTCGTTCATCTCTTGGCTCATTACTCTTTATTACTCGGATCTTGTCTCATGCAATATCCCCGACTCATGCTCGAAAGCTGATACTGTGCCGAGGCCTGCTCACAAACCCCCGACTCATGTCCGAAGACTGACACAACACTGGGATACGCGACAAAGATCCCATTGAGTCAATCACAGGGATTGAACTTATTCTGAGTCTGTTGCAACACAAAGTCGCCCACCTCATTATCTCGTTTCTTGCAATACTCCCAACTCTTGTCTAAAGACTGATACTGTGCCGGGGCCTGATACCCAAACCCCCGACTCATGTCCGAAGACTGACACAGTACCGGAGTACGCGACACGGATCTCATCATCCGTCACTTTGTCTCATGCAATACCCCCAACTCATGTCCGAAGACTGATACTGTGTCGGGGCCTGATAAACAAACCACCGACTCATGTCCGAAGACTGACACATTACCGGGGTACGTGACACGGATCTCATCATCCGTACTTTCATGTTCACAATTTGTTATCTCATGCACAATACATTTCGTACTCTATTGTTATCTTTCACTTTGTTACATAATACTTTACGTTCGTTAATTTATTCGCTCATACATCACCCCACGTAAAGTCATACATATAGCATCATAAAACATAATACGTACGTACATTTTGAAAACTATTTAACGAAGGAAGATAACACACCACTCACACATCATAGGTCATCACATTATAACCAGGCTTATTTCCCCATATTCATCCCTTAAAACCACTTAGAAAAACCTAAGTCCAAAATGGGCGCATGGAACCTTTCAGGCGCATGAGCCTGAAAATTCTAAGTATAAGTTAGTCTGGGCGCATGGGCACTATTTGGGCGCTTCTGCCCAGTTTAGGCGCATCAACACTTGGCCATTCTAACACTTTGGGCGCATGGCATAATTTAGGCGCATGGCCAACAATTTAGGCGCATGGGCCACCTCTAGGCGCATGGCCAACAATTTAGGCGCATGGGCCACCTCTGCTGGGCGCATGGCCAGCAATTTAGGCGCATGGGCCACCTCTGGTGGGAGCATGGCCAGCAATTTAGGCGCATGGGCCACCTCTGCTGGGCGCATGGCCAGAAATTTAGGCGCATGGGCCACCTCTGCTGGGCGCATGGCCAACAATTTAGTCGCATGGCCAGCAATTTAGGCGCATGGACCACTGTTCATGTTCATGTGAACATTCTGAAATGTTCTCTATACGATAAAATTCACCCGATTATCATCCTAATCATACCCAAGCATAAATCTAACATACTAAGGGCAACAAAACCTGCTAAACATCATCACCAACCCATAATTAACACTAAAACATACATACATACATACATACATCATTTCGAACACAAGGTTGTAGACCCACGGTTACTTTGAAAATGTTCACTTAGTATGCATAATAGCCCCAAATGAGTTGGAAATCAGTAAAAGAGGGGTTCTAGAATCTCACCTTGAGCAGCCTTTGAGCAACACTCTTCCCGTTCAAGACCCACCTTTGATTCAGCTCTAGAATCCCGATAACAAACACTAAACACCAAGAACTTCGGTCAAGAACTCAAAACCCAGCTGAAACCGAGCTCATATAAGAGAAGACTTACCTTTGAAGCTGCTTCTTCCACTTTCTCTCTCTAGAACCGGGGCTCTCTCTCTCTCTTCCTTCTTCCTCCAAAAGCAAAAGCAGCTTTCTGCTTTTGATATGGGCGACCATGCCCCTTAAATCCTTAAAATATTAAGGTTTGTACTTTGTACACTTTTTTCCCTCCACTTGTGTAAAATTTCTATTCTTTCTATTTACTTTTCTTTTCCTTTCGTTTAAATAGAAATTCGGGGTGTTACAATATCTATTTAAACTTAGAAAATTTACTGGAATCCTTTGGTGGCTTTTATAAATATTCGAAGTTTATATAATTAATCTAAATTTAAAGATAGCGTAATGACTAATAATAATTTAGTGATTTCAATTATATAAAATTGTTTTTATGTAAATGACCAATTATCACATTGTTAATAATATTTTGTATAATAATTGTTTAAGTGCAAAAAAAAATAATTTAACAGAAAATAATTAGCTAACTTTTAAAATAGACAAAATTTACAAAACTGATTTTTATAATTTTTAGGAACTTTTAGTAATATTTTTAAAGGCCAAAACCCTTTAAAAAATGCATGAGGGTGCCCGGGTTCGAACCCGGGACCTCATGGATGGGGGAGTAGTGTCTTAACCAATGAACCAAGGCCTCAGCCGCGGTTCTTTAGGGTTTTTAATTATTAAATACACATATTCAAACAAACCACCAAATTCTCACATGAACCCTAGAACCGTTTATCCCCAAATTGAACCCCAATTTGTTAATGTAAACGTCTGAAATCATGGGGCTTTTGTTCCCCTTGAAGAGACGAGTGATTAGGTGTGTTCAATTACCCGATTTGGTTGAAAATGATACAAGAAACAAACGAGGAACAAGTCGCGGCCATAGGTGCATAAAGGATGAGCAATCTTCAATGATAATCCAATTAAACATGCAGATAGATTCGAATGATGATCAGGACTAAAAGCCCTCTATCAATTTGGTTTTAAAATGCTCGGAGAACAGAGAACGACTATGTTGCAAGTCACGATGAAGATGATGCTCGATGATGATGTGATGTTGTGTTGCAGGTGTAATTAAGAGTTCTATTAGTTTAGGAACGTTGATTCAATGATTTAACCTCGGTTGTTTAGACATTAATCGATCGGTTTCAAGTCGAATGATTTCATACTTAAATGTAGATTTCGGTTTGTATTACACGCTCTTTATTATCGAATGAATCCAATTAAACCTGATTACAGGGTTCGAAACTAATGTAGGAAAGTAAGAGAGTGGTTTAATTGCTTTTTAAACGAACGTTTTGGGTGGTTGGGTGGCCACCAGAGCTCGCCGGAGCTATGGCCGGAGGCAAAGAAGGCCGACGGGATTGGGGGGCGGTTTGGGGTGTTCTTAATTAATTTGGAACTTTGGTCCCTATGATTTTAAATGTTGTTATTTTATGCACAAAACCTTTTTATTAAGTTTCAGAAATTACAATTTAAACCTTAAACTTATAAAAACAAATTTAACTAATAACTCAAATTAAATGTTTATAAATCTTTTTTTTATTTAACTTTCATAAAACTTGTAAACTTTATGATTATTTATAAAAGTTAATGACTACTAATAAGACTTTATAATCTTATTAAAAGTTATTTTATATCTTAATAAATTTTAATAAAACTTTTTTCCAATTAGTTACTTATCGTAACATGATTAATAAGAATTTATAATTTTATGAAAAGATTTATTTCTAAATAAATTATTACAAGTTGTATTAGATTATGAATAGTTCATAATAGTAAAGTGCACATTTAATGTATTTGATCCATTAAAATTATTATAATTTTATATTATAACTTAGAAATTGGATTTTAACTTGGTAAAAATAGCGGATGTTACATTGATGATTCTGATGAACATGATGATGAATCTACTGAATATTGGTAAGAGTGTTGCTTTTGAAATAATCGTTACAAAATTCCTTGAAGAAACAATCATTCCCAAAGATCTTGAAGAAACAAATTTGCCATATCCTCCAACACAAAGAAACATGCTGAAGACTATTTGCAAGAGAATAACTCAGCTAAATTAAGGTCTTCAAGAACTTCATCAGCAATATCCAAATGAAGAAATTGAAAAGGGTGCATCTTTTGAGGAAGTACACACAGTTTTCGTAGATAAAGGAAAGAAGAAGCAATCAGCAGATCTTCAGCGGAAGAAGAAACCTTCGTTAGTAGGAGATCTTCGGAAAACCAAATCTACTGATTCAATAAATGATCTGCGAAAGGCAAAATCAGCAGCAAATAAATCAAAGCTTCAAAAGCTGAAAGAGGATAAATCAACTACAAAATTGAAGAAGGATGCAAAGTCTCAAAAGTTGACAAAGAAGAAGAAAGTAACTGATTCTGACAAAGAATCAGAGGATGTATTGCAAATGGTGTGATATGAAAAACCACAATACTGAAGATTGTTACTACAGTAGCTATTGTTCTATTTGCAATATAAACAATTACTTGACATCTGACTGCTACTTCAACAAATATTGTGCTATATGTAAGAAAAATAACCATTCAACTTAGTAATGTTATTTCAACAAAAAGAACAAGACAAAGAGCACAAAGAAGAAACAATCTTATAAAGCTGACTCAGACATTCAATCTACTGATTGTGAAAAAGAATCAAAAATTAAGAAGCATCAACAAAAACAAAAGCCCAAACCAAAGGAGAAAACATCCATTAATGTTCAACCTTTGAAGAAAAGAACAACATTTCAGCAATAAAAAACACTTCACAAAAGGGTGGATTTGACTAAAAAAGGAACACATGCTGATGATGCTTTCTTTGATAATTTTGAAAAGGGAACTCATGTACCTCATTCAAAATCAAAAGATAATGAAACATTCAACAATCAAGATTCATTATAAAAACCAAAGCATCAGACAAACAAAAATAAGGTGAATGAAGAAGAGATTGAGAAACCAGGACCTAGTTCAACGACCTCATCTTCAACAGAATCATCCTCACCTAAAACAACTCAGAATGAATCAATTAAAACTAAAATTAATACTGAAACTTCAAGACTTATTCATGAAGGAGTAAAAATTTTAGACAGTGCTGGCAAACCCAAGATCATTAAGGTTGGGTTGTCAACTCTAGTTGATTTCTTTCTGTGTGCAGGAACAATCTTGGGGAGCTGACAACATGTGGTATGTTGACAGTGGTTGTTCCAGGCATATGACAGGAAACTATTCACTTCTCCATGACTTCAAGCATAAGAGTGGATCCTTCTTAAAGCATCAAGAAAAGGAAACATATATTTTTGGATATGAACAACACTTCACTCACAAGACATGAAACATGCCTCCTATCTAAGTCATCAGAAGATGAATCTCAATTATGGCATAGAAGGCTTGTTCTTTCTAACATGAAGAACATGAACAAATTGGTGAAAATGACTTAGTCATTGGATTGCCAAAAAAAGAGTTTTATTGTTCAAACCATTGTCCTTCATGTTATAAAGGAAAACAACATAGAGTGTCTCATAAATCCAAAAATATCAATACAAACACTACACCACTCAAATTGCTTCACATGGATCTGTTTGGTCCAACCAATGTGATGAGCACTTGAAAGAGGCAATATTGTATAGTGATAGTGGATGATTTCACTAGATTCACATGGGTCTTCTTCTTAAAACAAAAAAGTGAAACATCAGAAACATTAATGGACGTTGTTATCAAGAATGACAATCAACTTGATTGAAAAGTTAAAATTTTCAGGAGTGATAATGGGATTGAATTTGTTAATACTGACTTAGATTCTTTTTGCCAGAATAAAGGTATTGCAAGACAATTCAGTGCACCAAGAACTCCACAACAGAATGGAGTTGCTAAAAGAAGAGACAGAACACTTATTAAAGCAGCAAGAACAATGCTAGCTCATTCACAATTGCCAATCACCTTTTGGGCTGAAGCAGTGAATACAGCATGCAATATTCAAAATAGGACATTGATTGTCAAAGAACATAATAAAACACCTTATGAGCTTTTATTTAAAAGAAAACCTTACATAGGATGCAGGACCGTTGAAGGGTACGAACTTACAACACAACAACACAATGAGGAGAGTTACTTAGAACACTTAATATATCAAATAGGGAACTGGTTAACTTTTAGTGAAAGATGCTAAGAACACAAGTAAAGATGAGACAGAATAAGATGGCAAACAACACGAGTAGTTGGTTTTCAAGAATGTTGTATATTGCTTCTCAAGTTCTATTACAAATATTACAAAGCATAAAGGAACGTTACAAGAACTTGAGATACATATACTACATCCTACAGCCAGTCATACTTTGAAGGCCAACTGCATACATATGACTAGACAACTAAAAAATCAAATATAGAGTCAAAAGGCATATTTGCCTTTTGACTAGTGACTATGACATGCCATAGCTCACATCCTAATATGTTACAAAAAGGATAAAAGTACATAAAGTAGAAAGCACAATCTCAAGACCTCAATGTACAATTACCAAAAGCATGGATCTTTTCACCAACTCATGTAAGTAGGTGACTTTACAGAGTTGTAGTGGAAAGATGGTCCAGCTTTATGGTAAAGTACATCAGATAAAGACATGTCTCTAAAAGTCTTCAGAAGAAATCTGTCTTCACTCTTTGGCTTCGGAAGACTTTGTCTTTGAAGTTTCGGAAGACTTCAATTTTGGCTTCGGAAGATTTTACACTTAGAATATTTCTAGTGCATGGTGTAAAACATCCGAAGCATTTCTACTTCTGTTCTTCAGTGCATGCATGCAGAGAGACTTTGGATGTTTTGGCTGCATCAGACTTATAGGAATCTTTACATAAGATATCTTAAAGCTTTTGGGTGTTATGTGTATGTTTTAAACACAAAAGGACAATTGGGAAATTTTTTCAGAAAAAGCCTATGATGATTTCTTTGTTGGATATTCTTCAACATCTAAATCTTTTAGGATCTACATTCCACAACATAACATTGTGGAAGAAACTCCTAAAGTATCATTTGATGAATCCTTATTTCCTAAATCAGTTAAAGGATCATCATGGTTGTTTGATATAGATGCACTAACATACTCATTTAACTCTGGTTATTTGAATAATGCAGGATCTGATGATACATGTTATCCATTTGTTCCCCCAAATATGAATGAAGTGTCATTGTCTACTGATCCTCCAAGAATACACACATCAAGTATCTTGGAACAAGGAACAACAACCAATAACAATGATGCTACACAAGTCCAGCAAACTGGATGCACATCCTTAGATGGAAACACTTCATCAATAGCTGCTGACTCGGCATCCGTAGATGTGCATTCTGGATCTGGAGATATGAATAATGTCTCAGCAACTGTTCCATGCTCTCAAGAAGATACAACAAACATTGGAGATGATTCATCAAGTCCTCATATACCATCCGTAGAAGTTCTTGTAACTTCTACGGAAGAACAAAATGCTTCCGGAGAAGGTCCTGAGGAAGATATTAATGATGCACATGATGTTCAAACTCAGGAAGATCACTCCATACGCAATGATGAACAGGAGGAACACTTTGATTACTTCCTAAATTCATCAGCTGGATTAGATCCATCTGCATCAATGAATATGACTAACTTGGAGTCATCCATTCCAGTTGAATCTACTCCAACAACAAGAATTCATAACACTCATCCATTAAACAACATTATTGGTTATCTTGATAGAAGAACAACAAGAAGCCAAGGTGGAGCTGCAAATATATGTCTTTTCACTTGTTTTCTTTCACAAGTGGTTCCTCCAAACATTACAACTGCTCTAAAGGACAATAGCTAGATTGAAGCTATGCAAGAAGAGCTTCAACAATTCAGAAAGAAGAAAGTCTGGAATTTAGTTGATTTACCTGAAGGCCAACATCCAATTGGAACTAGATGGCTCTTCAAAAATAAACTAGATGAGAGAGGTATAATTATGAGAAACAAAGCAAGGTTGATTGCACAAGGTTACACACAAGAAGAAGGGATAGACTATGATGAAGTTTTTGCACCTGTTGCAAGAATTGAAGCTATAAGAGTATTCCTAGCATATGCATTGTATAAGAAGTTCATTGTCTATCAAATGGATGTCAAGTGTGCTTTCTTTTATGGGAAAATTGATGAAGAAGTCTATGTAGCACAACCTCCTGGATTTGATGATCCTCATAACCCACACAGGGTATACAAGCTTGATAAAGCTTTGTATGGTCTTCATCAAGCACCAAGAAAGTGGTATGAAACATTATCATCTTTCTTGCTCAAGCATGGATACAAAATAAGAACCATTGATCAGACTCTCTTTCTCAAACAACAACATCAAGATATCTTAGTTGTTCAAATTTATGTTGATGACATTATTTTTGGCTCAACTAATAAGAGATTATGTAAAAGATTTGAAGAGTTGATGAAATCTGAGTTTCAGATGACTTCAATGGGAAAATTAACTTTCTTTCTTGGTCTACAAGTTCATCAGAAGACATATGGCATTTTCATTAATCATGAGAAATATATACACCAAATATTGAAGAAGTACAACCTTGCTGATACATCTTCATGCAAAACACTAGCCTTAACAATTGAAAAGATTGTACCTAATCCTACAGGAAAAATTGTTGATCAAAGATTATATAGATCAATGATAGGATCACTTATGTATCTAACTACCAGTAGACCTGACATTATGTTTGTTGTGTGTGTTTGTGCTAGGTACCAATCAGATCCAAAATAGTCTCATCTGAATGTTTTGAAGAGAATTTTCAGATATCTCAAAGGAAAACCAGCCCTTGGACTTTGTTATCCAAAGGATGGTGACTTCACTCTCTAATCATATTAAGATAGTGACTTTGGAGGATGCAACAAAAACAGAAAATCCACAACTGGTGGATGTCAATTTTTAGAACCAAGACTAGTTTCATGGCAGTGCAGCAAGCAAACAAATGTATCTGTATCCACAGCTGAGGCTGAGTACATAGCTGCTTCAGCTGGTTGCTCTCAAGTCCTTTAGTTGCAAAACCAATTGCTTGATTATGATTACAATTTCCTTCTGACTCCAATTTACATTGACAATTCAGCTGCTATGTTTATAACTACTAATCCAGTGCAACATAGTAAAACAAAACATATTGCTATAAGATACCATTTTCTGAGAAATTGCTCAGAAAAAGGTTTGATCAAGTTAGTGAAAGTGGATACTACAAATCAGCTTGCTAATTTATTCACTAAAGCCTTTGATTCAGTTTGATTTAATTTTTCTAGTTGAGTCTCTAGGTATGATTAACTTGAATTAATCATTATGAACAAACAAAGAAAAACATGTGTCTGTCCTTGTAAATAGTAATAAATTACCTTCGGAAGAAACTTATGTCTTAGAAAAATTTTCTTCCGAAAGCAATTTACCTTCGGAAGAAACTTCTGAAACATCTTCCGAAGCTTAGAATTAAAAAAAATATTGTTTTTCTTTCTGTGTCTTTTAATTCAGCATGACATATGTATGAGAAATGATAGTACACTATGCCTTTGCTTCTCCCTGAATTCTTAAATATCATTAAAATCTTATCAAGTTTCTTCATATGTGAGTAGGTTCATCTTGAGTGGCAACTACACTAAGAGCATGCAAAATATAATGCAAAGTGACTGTTTATGGGAAACATCATTTTGAGGATACAACAAGTGAGTCTTATTCTAATGTGACCAAATCACTCATCTAAGCACACTATGTACCAACAATTTATAATATATATCTTTGCAAATCATATTCCCTCTGTTTTGTGTAAACAAAGACTTGGTTGTATGATCACCATGGTATACAGTTGTAACCAACTAGGGAAAAGATCATAATCCTCCTCATCCCTCTATTTTGTGTAAACAAAGACTTGGGTTAAAGGCACCTCTGCTTTACGAAAGTAAAGATCTAGTGACCTGATGATGATCATATCTAAGCTCTCAAAAGAATCCTTTGTGATAAACGGTATATTAAATCTAGAGCTTTTACATCAATGCATTAATGAGATGTCAAATGCATCTCAAGATAGAACTTATAACTTAAAGTACATAGTTTCTAAGTGTGAAAAAGTGATGATTTGACTCACAAAGGGAGGACAAACTCTAAGTGAATCAAATGTGAAGACCATAACAGTTACCTACTAATAAACATGATAACATGATAAACAGCATGCCTAGTTGACACAATACTCTTGTATGGATTTAAGTGGACAAACATACTTGCAATCAGAACTAAAACCGGGTATCAATTCATCAAACAAATTAATCAGGAAGATGCTTAGTGTTATAGTATGATCCCATTCTATGTGTATATATGCTTGTACATAGTACTTATTTTAATTTTGTTTAGTTTAATTTCTTCTGTTTGGACAGACACGTGTCTTTCATGATATTCTTCTTAGAAATTAATGATAAATGCCTTCATTCATCATTAATCAAAATTTAGGTCGAGTAGAACCATGAATACAATTTAACAACATAATTGTCAAATGAATTATCAATATAAAGGAATTGGAACCTGAGCACCAACTTGGCTTTTGGATACATGAAGTTTTAAAATATAAACCTTCTTGTGCACAATTGTCATGAATACAAAGTCAAAAAGGTCCAATAGCAATAAATGGTTCTATCAGTTGATTAGAACCATACAACAGAATAAATTTCAATCATGGTATTTTTTAACATTAGAAGAAGCTACAGTGCATGCTTAGCATCAGCAGAAGCTACAGTGCATTTTATGCATCCGCAGAAGCTACAGTGTTAAACTTAAGGGGGAGTAAAATATGACTATTAGTAGATTGGTAACCTACGAATGAGTTTTTACAAGTATAATTCATTTCCATAGATTGGTAACCTATGGAAAATCAAGTTATACTTCATTTCAATTTTAAATTTCAGTTTTAAGTTAGGCATCCGCAGGTTTCCTACGGATGAACTGAAATTTGCGGAACAAATAAATTCCCCAAATGAGTAATAAGAAAAGTGGGACCCACTTCATTAAATAAATGAAATAAATGTGTCCGAGGGAGTATAAATGATAATTTTGACTAGGAATTCATTATTCACTTTTACAGAACCTTTTTAACCTAGAAGTTCGTTAGTCAAAACCTCATCCCTCCCTTATCTGATTTCAAAATTACTCAAATTTTAAACATCAAACAAAGCTTAAAACTGGTTCCAAGTTTGAATCTCAAGGTAAAACATATCATAAGCATCATTAATAAACTGATTGATTCATCGTTTTCGTTTAAACTCTTCGTATTCGTAAATATGATGACTGAGTTCTAACATAATCGTCTTCATTCTTATGAACAGATGGCTAATCGATTTGCAAGGGAGCACAATATGTGTGCGTTCATAAGTCCTGACAACTCTATGTTGGAAGGATGTCGGGACATCATCAGATACCTACGACGATCTAGGCTCTTCTATGCTTTAACACAGAGCCTGTGATTTATCAAGATCATTTAGTCGATTTCTGGAACTCAGCTCAAATTGAGGAAGATGGAGAATCTGAAGTGATTGTGGCTGAGATTAAGAATGAATGACTAAGGATAGATGAACAGATCATTAGAAGGGTATTAGAGTTGGGAGACAAAGAATCAGGTCACCCAGATGTATTTGAGAATGAGTATATAGAGAAGGTGTTCTACCTGATAGGATATGATGGTGATTTTGAGAAGGGAGAAATAAAGAAAGGAAGATTGTGTAAGCCATATAGATTTCTGTGTCACACTTATCTCAAGTGTATCTCCAATAGGAAATCCGGATTGGATAGATTTTCTAGACACATTTCTTCTGGAATCATTGCCATATTTTAAGGGAGGACATACAACTACTCAAAATACATCTTTGGGTGTCTGAGTGACCAAATCAGAGTACATAAAGCTGACAAGATGTATATGTTCCAAAGTTTCTTACAATTTATCATAAATGCTGAGCTTCCTGGAATAGACCGAGATGGTGATGTGTTTGTTTAAGCACATCTAGGAAGATCTGTGCTCAACAAGATAAGTAGAAAATACCAAGGTGAAGACATGCCTATGTTTGCTTATGTGGCTGACCCTAATGCCAACATTCCTCAAAAATTGATACAGGAAGAACCATAGGAAGTTCACCTACTGAATCTGTGGAAGCCTTACCTTCAACTCATCAATCACTCATTCACCAATATTATCAATCTCCCCAGCCACAATCACCAGCCAATCAAAACACTCAACCAATCTCTTCAATTCACCCTCCATCACCAAATCAACTCCAAATACAACTTTTTCAACAACCTCCAACTCCAGAAAATCAATCCACTAAGAGCATTTACACCGAGGAGACAGAATTAGTCTCACAAGCAAGTACAGTTCAACTGTCATTAACCAAGACTGAATCCCCTGTCCATTCAAATGATCTTGAACCTGTCTCTCCAGTCATTGGCCATCAGCAACAACAACAACCACATCAAAAACTGGCAGATCAAGCCATTGAGTCCAGTTCAATCTCAGCAAGTGTAGCCCCTAAAGAAGTGAATGATGATGAGATTGCTACTCAACATCAGGAAGAAGAAGAAAAGGCCAACTATGTTGATGTGATTGCTTACAATGAAGATGATCTCAGTGATGATGATATCCCAGTCAACAAAAGTTATCTGGTTGCTGAATACAACAATCTTGTTGTCAAGTCTAACAATAGAAAGCAAAGAGTTCAAGAGTTAAAGTGGATGATAAAAGAAAAAGATGATCAGCTGATGAAGCAAAAATCAAGAATTGAAAGATTAAGAGAAGATGCACAAGACAATAATAAAGTAATTGATGCACTTCTTCAACAAGAAAATGAGCTCACACAATCAGTGAGGTTTGAGAAGGCTGAAAAAGAGAAGCTAATTTTGGAAATTGATCATGTAACCAACTCTCTCTCTCAGCTCAATCTGCTCTACTAAAAAGGAAAAAGGAAGAGATAAAGGAGCTAAAGATGAAAATCTGTGCCCTGGAATCAAATGATGCTCCATCAACAAAACCATCAAAAGAAACCTTTGAAGCTTCAATGCCAATCATTTAATATTCAAGGAAAAGGAAGTACTTGGGTCTAGTTAAGAAAGAAGTGATTGAAGTACAAGATTCTCCCAAGAGAACAAAATCTACATCTCAAGAGCACACTCCTATAGTAGATGTTTCTACCTTGAAGCCAATATCTCATGATGAAGCTGAGAGTGATGCTGAATGGAATGAGCTCACAAAGGATGAATCTCCCAAAACAGAGAAAGAATCAAAATTTGATGAATTGCTAACCACCAAAGACATACTAGAAGAAAGGCCAAAATCCTCAAAGTTTATGACCCTAATAAATCATGGCTTTCTGTATGACATGGTAGAGAGAGTGAGCATGAGTGAGATGAAAGATATGCTGAAAGAGTTTGAGCTAGCTAGATTCATGATCCCTAATTATGACTATGAAGCATTCACAACATTTCAAGCCATTCAGCAAATCAAGAAAGATCTAGGCCACTGTGACACAGCAAAGCTTAGCAACTACAATATGATCTGTTGGCTACAGGGTCACAACTACAAGGCACATGAGCTTAAGGGAAGAAAAGTTGGTGAACTTAGAAGGATGATGGAACATGTAATGGTTGTTGAGCTTGACACAGGAGTGAGATTCAGAACTAAAGCTCCAAACCCATCCTATGAGCAACAAAGCAAACTCATTGCTGATCCTATAACTGTTGAATCTAAAGATCAGCATAAAGGGAAAGAGAAACTCATTAGAGAGCCTAGGGCAGTTATCCCTGGCAAAGTATGGCCTGTAGGAACAACAGTCAGGGAAATCACTGAACAAAAGTCTGCCCTGATAGAGCTATATGACCATATCACAACTCATAGTTCTATGGAAGAAAACATGATTATGGCCTGGAAATATGATCCAGACTGGGATTGTGCAATCATCAAAAGGACATCTGGAAGAATTGAATACTTCCATGATGTAGAAGCATTACTGAGACTTCTTGTGAGAGACATTAAAGACTTCCAAAGCCTAATCATCACCAACTATCCAATCCATCCAAGGGGAAGAGACTTTTATGTGTCAGTGGGTAGGATGAAAACAAGGTTTATAGATGATGTGCTGAAGGAGGCTAAGAGGGAAGATGCTGAACATAAGAAAAGACTTCAAAAGGAAAGAAGATCAAGCACAAACTCCTCTACTATGGTTGATGATGAATTCTTAAGGAGGGTTGGATACTCTAACAGAAAAGCAGCAGCCATCAAAGTCATAGCAGGAAATCAATACACTATTCCTATAAATGAGTGGGGAAATGTTGAGAAAACAAAAGAAATGGTGCTACTGAGGAATGCTGAAGGGAAGAAAGGTGAAAAGATAAGAATTTTAGACCCAGTAGAGTTCAAACTGCGTCACCCCAACTACACATCATACTTGCATGACAAATTCTTCCCAAAGCTGTCAGATGAAAGAGCACATAATGATCTATGCTTATATGTGCATATGATACAAGTGGTGGATAATCTGCATGCAAAACCATATAAGAGAAGAAGATATGATGCTGGACTTTTGAAAGGAGTTCACATTGAAGAAGTATCAGAACTATGAATCACTGAAGAAGATGAGCTTGAAATAGCTCACAATCAAAGTATTGTGGAAACTCTAACAACTAAAGAAGACATCTTGGATTAAGTGTGACAACCGACCTCTAGGTTGTTATTCTAACCCTAATTTACTTGCATCATTATCCGTCTTATAAGTACTAATAATAGAAACAATCCAACCCTATCAGTGAATTTGGAAACATTTCTTGCTATTTGATCCACTTTATGATTTCCCGTGATTTTATTAATTTTTAGTCAATTTAGGTTTTACCTTTTTAAAACTTGGTGTCCCGGGAATGTTAACTAGCCACCCTTACAAAATTACACCACCTAATAATTATTTACAGTTAAAATTTAAATTTAAACACCCACACAAGATGCCAAGCTCGGCCGCCCCCTCTCCCTCCACTCACCTCTCTTCTACACCACCCACACTATCACCATTCAAGCTTCATGCAAAGACCCTTATCACTACACCTCTCTCTCTCTCATTCTTTAAAACTCACATCAGCTGATTTCACACTCAAGAACACACACTTAAACCATTCCCTCTAGATTTCCAGCCTTGTTCATCGAAGAACAAGGAATTCACATACCCGGTCGACCGAAAATCACAAGAAGGTGGCCATATTCGCGAGCTTTGGACACACCTCTACATCTTGTTCGACTTTTCCAGCTTTGTTCGAAGATTCTCCAGCCTTGCCCAAGGAGTTTCGAGCTATCCAAGACCATCTACACTCTCAAAACGTGAACAACACCAAGTGTAAGCTTCATGTCACCCGAAAATAGTCTTTTCATGTGTTTCTTTCACTTCTCTTTTAAAATCACCTCCTCTCTTTGTTGTAGCAGAAACCTGACACTATTATCTTGTTCTTGAGGAGCTTTCAACTTCACAAGAGGTATCTCACTCGTTATATTTGTCATTCTTAAGGTGGAAATCGATTTCCACCATGAAAACCCTATTTTTGCACTCTTTGCACCATCTAACTTGTAAATCTTGTAACCCTTGAAAGCAAAACTTACAACCTGCTTGTAATGGTTTAATGGACTCCTAATAACCTGTTTTGAAAGTTACAAAATAATATACACCATGGATATATGGTTTTAGCTCAAGATATACCTTAAAAACCTTCTTGTTGCAAGAAATGTACAATCTAAGCACTTGTTTGAAAACCCTCTCAACCAAGATTTACAACCTGCTCATGAACGACTTTGTAACACCCTAATAATCTGTTATTAAAGTTAAATGAGGTTTTGGTAATGTTTAAACACAAGTTTGCACGGATTTACACATGTGTTATGGTCGGTTATGGCTAAATCACTAAGTTGATGGTTCATTGTTGTGATGGGTAACCTAGCCGTGAGTTTGGACATAATTTCAGAAAGCTTTGATGAATATTAAGTGTGTGGCAAATGGTTAATCTCTGGAAATTAAGGAGATGTTAAGATTAGACCCATTTTAGTTATTTTCGGGACCCGAAACATGGTAAAGCAACCTTAAAAATAGTAAAACATGGTGTTAACCATTTTAAAAAGAATTCCAGGCTTAATAATGGTTAATAAAGTGTTCTGGAGTCAATGGGTAAATTAAATGGTCAAAAGAACAATTAAATGGCGTTTTAACTAAAAACGGGTACCAACCGAGCAACGTTTTTGAGAAAAATCCAAGAAAAAGGAGTTTAAAGCTAAGATTTATAAAAATCATGTAATTTCAGAAAGTTAAGTAATAAAAGACCTAAATGATTTGAAAAATTGGTCAAACAAGCTTTAATGGTCAAATACGGTCAAAAACGCGTTTTAACGGGTTAAACGTAAAAACGAGACTTTCAACTATTAGAGGCAAAATTTCACAATTTAAGGACTTAAAACTTATGAAAATATCTGTTAGATGACACCTACTGGTCCAAGACTCAAATTTATGGAAATCCTAAATTAACCGTTAAAACTCTTAGGTTTTACCGCAACCGGGAACGTTAAACGCATAGTTTTTAAACCGGACCCATAAACTAAAACTTTGGAACCCTTACTCAATAATAAGTCAAATTTTTACTGTAAGAACCTGATTTTGGTCTTAAGTGTCATAAAGAACAAGAAACCAAATTTGAGGGAAGAAACTGTCAATTTTGAAACTTGAGGGACTAAACTGTAAAATTTTACCAAACTTTATAACCGACTCCTATGAAACTAATAATCACTTGAACAAAAAAATTTCCTTATATCCTTAACCTAGTGATGTAAAAATCCAAAATTACATGGAGAAACCATGAACTGCCATAAAAGGAAACTTTTTATACAAACCTTCGCGAAATCAAAGCCTTACCCGACAACTAAATTCTGATACGCTTGTTGCACCTTAAATAAGTTTAGAGCAGTAGCTTATCACTTAATATATTCATGATAGGGTTCTAGAGTTGAGACACTCCCAGCACACGAAGAGTTATTTTGACTTAACACCTAAGGTGAGTTCTAGTGATCCCCTTTTTTTACTACTGTTTTGGGGTGAAACATGCTCTGTTATTTATGAACAATATTTGTGCTTTTCTTGGTGATTGTATGTGGGATTTATGGTTACCTGCTGATACTTATATCATGATCATTAATTCTTTCGTGAACCGCTTGTTTTATATGGATAGATCTATTTGGGGAATCCCCCACACACAGTGGCTTCCGTTCCAGGAAGGGTACCCCACTGAGATCCTTAGGGGTCGTTTGTGGCATGTGATAGGTTTTGTTAAGAAACAATGGTGAACCATCCGGGCAGGTATGGTTCACTGGTTTGGGGCTCAGTTCTTCCTTCGGGAATATCCGGTTAAACACAACTTTAGAAGAGGCCAACCGGGACTGAGTGCAGGGTTGATTATGATTCTCTCACGATGTTGAAACTATGATTTATTCCTTTTTATCAAATAAGGATTTGTTAAGTCCTTTTTGTTTTTAAAATTTAAGCACTTGAAATCACCAACTTTTTAGTTGACACAAATTTCTTTTTGAGCATGTTTCAGGTAATTTATGAAGAGATCCTAGCTGTTGCGAAGACCTAGACTTATCCCCGCGACCATGGCATTGGCTTATTTTCCTTAATGAACAATTTGAACAATTTTACATCTTTGTTGAACAAGTGCAATTTATTTCGATGTTGGTTGTAAACCTCATTTGGGGGCTTGATTTGTTTCTAGCCCCGGTACCTTTTGAAAACTTTTAATGCCATGTGATATTCTCTCCTTTGAGCTCTTGTAATGGTTTGTTTCCGCTGCCATATGTTGTTGCTAGTCTGTGACGTCCCACCCTACCTGGGCCCGGGGTGTGACAGATTGGTATCAGAGCTAAAGGTTGTACAGAAGTCGGGAATACCATAGTAGACCTTAGGCTACAACCCTGATACCCTAGGACTGTCCTTGTGGGAAGTGTTGGGATGATCGGGTTGGGTAAATTGATGATTACACTTGATCAACGTAATCATGAATTTACCGGACGCGTAATTTCCATCACGGACCTTTAGGTTATGGTTGGACTTTTTTGATTTATATTGATGATTTTAAAACTTATTTCAAAAAGGGGATTTAAATGATTTTTATGATAAACTATGTTATCCGATACTATTTGAAGAAACAATTGATTTGGGCAACACGGGCAATTATATGTTAGAATAACAGATACTATTGCCATCACTGCTATTACTAGTACAATTATTATGATCATGAGTTATAAGAAACCAAATTACTCATGATGTATTCTTACAGGACAACGACTATGGCTGATAAAGGTAAGGCGCCTGCTCACCCTGATACTGAGACCACTCCTACCGGGACCCTAAGAAGGGCGAAGCCTCGGACTGAGTATGAAGCGTACCTCCGGAGATGCGGACATCCAGGATGGATATCCGTCACGTAAGATGACACTGAAGCTTTTGAGGACTCTTCCTCCACATCACCATCCGGAAGCCGAACGCATTCCCACTCTCCTCACGTAGCTGCTTCTACCCACTCACCCATCCCACCTATTAGAAATAGGGGTGCGCGTACTGTCACCCGTCCTCGCATGAGTGTTAGGCCAGGATCCTCAGTATCCTTTAGTGTTGATACATATGTACCTAGATCCTGATATGAATGTAATATGTCTTGTTTGTCTTACTCTTATGTAATGGTTGGGATATTAATGAAATGAGAATGGTTGTTTGTGATTTATAATATTTAATATTTCATTAATGAGTTGATATTGAATTGGTTATATAGGTTTTTGAGTGTTTGAATTGATACACATAATGTTATATAAATGAATACATTCAAACTTAGCAAAATGAAGTGTAACATGAGATTGGCTTAGTCGCACGACTGAACACTCAGTCGTGCGGATGGATCAACCGCATGGCTCAATCGCACGACTGAACCATACTAATGGTTCAGTCGCCCGAATGAACAACCCTAACCTATAAATACCACCTAATTCGTGGAAAAACATAAGCATTCATTCCAATTCGACTCCAGACGTACCCTAGCCGTCTAGAAGCCTCCAAGTTCATACTCCAAGTTCATAGAACGCTGTAGATTGATTCCTAATCGATTCTTAACGTTAGATTCAATACCTTATTGTCTCTACGTGCGTTCTCACTGATTGGATCGCCAATCAAATAGGATTCCGCACTATTTGGTTTGGTTTAAACGTTAATCAGTTGGTGTTTCGTTCAAATACCAGATCCTAACAAGTGGTATCGGAGCTTTGGCTCTTGATTACGTGTGATTCAATCAATTTTGATACAAAGGTTGTGTTTTTTCACTAAAAACGCAATCTTTTTGTGTCAAAAGTTGTCTTGGACGTCCCCTGCTCATCAAGTTTTGGTTTCTCCGGCATAAGGCGATTAGGGTTGGTGAAAATTCGGGTTTTTACGGCCAAAACACGTTAAACCTAGAAATTTTCCAAAAACAGCAGCTTTAGTCGCACGATTGACCCAATCGCACGACTGGACTTCATTCGCATCTCCCAGACGTACGATTGGACTTAGTCGCATCTTCATTCGTACGACTAAGCCTACCATTCGCATTGTTCATCCGCATCTGTTTCATTCGCACGACTGGACCAATCGCTTAGTTCAGCCGCACGATTGAACCAGTCGCATAGTTCATTCGCACGGGTAGCCCATTCGCATCACTCCATTCGCACCAGTTAACAGATTGTTTAAGAGACTTAAAGTTAATCGAGATGGAGGATCAGTGCTCAGCGTTTACAGCCGGGAAGGACTCACGGATTAAGAACTTACTGCTACTGGAGAGTGAGGTGGGGAATCATAATAAACCCCCGAAGCTTATAACGTTGGATGTGTTTCCCCACTGGAAACAACGTTTTGAGATCTACCTCAATGGGGTGGATCCAAATATGTGGGAAGCTATTGAGACGGGATACAGTATGCCGGTGGGAGCTGATGGGGTGAAACTTACTTTAGTAGGAATGACTGATGCACAGAAAGTTAAATATAATGCAGAAAAGAGAGTATATGCATTGCTAACACAGTCTATCCCTAAGGATATTTTTCACCAGTACTCTGAGAATAAGCAAGCCAAGAAGTTATGGGATGAGCTGGAGAAAAGATATGACGGTAATGCTTCGTTGAAGGCTATTAAAGCTGAGGAGTTGAAGAAAGAATTTGACAACTTCTCATCGATGGGAAATGAGAGTTTAGACGATGTCATTGATAGATTCTACCATTTGATGAGCGAGCTGCACACACATGGTGTCAAAACTACCATGGAAGATAAAGTGTCAAATTTTGCAGACGGGTTGCCAGAAAGTTGGGATTCGTTTGTTTCAAATCTGAGACAGAATGGATTGCTAGCAAATATGGACATCAATGATTTCATTCTAAAGCTGCGAGAAGAAGCACTTAGGATGAAGTGCCGAGCTCAGAAGTCTTCATACACTCAGAATCCAGCTTTGTATAATGCCACTCCTCAAGTTAAGACATCTGGAGCACCTCTTCAGACCGCCTTTGTGTCAAGCTCATCTGGTCCTTCACAAGCCTCTCCTTCAGGATCAGAAACGTTAGGGTCTTCTAGTACCCATTACATTGGATCTGAAGCAAATGCTACAAGACTAAAGACCGAGAATCTCGGAAACGTGACAGTAGAAGTAGCACGAGAGCACATGGATCTCTTGGCAGCAGTGGTCCATTCCTATGATGGACTTGTTGCTGGGAAAATTGGAAACGGCCATCATGCAGATGAGGACTACGAGCAGGTAGATGAGACTGAGCTGGAGAGGATGGATATTATGTGGGCCTTAGCAAGTGCTGTCCGGAGGGCGAAGAAGTTTGTAAAGAAGACAGGACAAAACTTGGTTGCTACTAAGGACACTACGTTTGGCTTTGACAAGAGCAAAGTGACCTGCTTCAACTGTGGAGAAAAGGGGCACTTCAAAAGAGAGTGTGTGAAGCCAAAGAAGACTGGAAACGGGAATCCATTCTCGTCCTTCACTCGTCAAGACAAGCAAGCTAGCAGTTCTACTTCATCAAGCAAGGATCCTAAAGCCTTGACTGCCCATGATGATGAAGGACAGGACTGGAGCTTTCGGTTTGTCTCTCCGGGAGAATCCAATATTGCGAGCGTGGAAGACTTAGATGATGATTCTGGGAGTGAAGGAGATATTGCAGTTGAGCTAGCGATGTCAAACAGTGATGAGACTGCAACAGAGGTCAGCTACAAGCCTGAAGAAGGGACGTCTACAACATAGACAGAATCACCAGAACCAGAGACATTAGATGCTGCGTTGATGGCTGATTCATCAGAACATCCTCAGGTAAGTACTACTGACCAACTTTTCAAAAATCATGCTTGTTTTGATTGTAATAAATTTAGAGAAAGCATAGATCAGAAATTTGCTAGGTTATTAGATCATAATGATAGCTTAATAAAGGATTTGCAACTGTGCACTGAGGCAAATAGAGTTTTAAAACAAAATGAGCATAGTTACAAAGAAAAGATAGACCTTTTGAATAAACAGCTTAGGGAAACTGAAGTAGTAGTCTTTAACCAAGCTAATGACATTAGGTACTATCTTAACTCCCTAGAGACACTAAGAAGCAAAAAGTAGTTTTGGAAGTAGAAGTCAACTCTTCAAAGCAAAAACTGCACAGTTGGACAAGTTCATCTCATATTGTCCAACACTTAGTGAGAGAGCGTAACAATGGGGAAGGGTTGGGTTATAAAGTGGTTCCACCACCACCTGAGACCTTGATGAACACTAAGAGTAGACCAATAAATAACAATCCCATCAAGGATCATGTGGTGTCTACTCCTCTTGTTAGTGATCCAGATTCCTCATGTTCTTCAATTGAATCTAGAACAAAACAAAAGGAGGCCACTTCAAAGGCAAAGGGTAAAATGCCTTGTGCTAATCTGGAAAAAGAATTTGAAAAGGTTAATATAAAGTCACGGTCAAACAAAGTCAAGTCTGAATCTAAAAAGACTGTTAATGTTAACCTTTCACAAGTATCATGTCAAAGTCCACTTAACCAAAAAGGAAAAGATGTTAAAAAATGTTAAAACAATTAAGTTTGTTAAACAATAGAAAACATCAAAAGAAGTAGAGTCAAAACCCAAACAAAATGATGTCACTAGGGTGTCACACACATCTCCACAACGAAAGTTTAATCATAAAGTTGATAGCAGGTCATGCTACAACTATGCAGAGTGTGGACACAGTGCTTCCTTTTGTCCTTACTATCAGACACCTAGGAAGAAAATTGAACTTCAGGATTCAAAACCTAGGTCTTCTAAGAGGAGTTCTTTAACTCCACCTTGAAGAACTAGTGAACCCAAAGTTCAACCCATTAGCCAGTCGTCTGTTTATCACAAACAGGCCTTACACAAATCTGGCTTATGGAAAGAAAAGTCATCCTCTGTGTCTGATAATGATGACAAGAAAGCACCTGAGCTACCCTCACCTTCTAAGGGTCAATGGGTTGAATTCATGATGTGTGATGCCTCTGGGAAACCCAAGCCAGTAAAGGCTTGGGTTCCTAACCTAAACTAATGTTTTAAATTGTATGTGTAGGGTGTTCGCTACAGTGCTGAAACCAACATGTGGATTGTAGACAGCGGAGCATCCATGCACATGACAGGAAACAGGGCTCTTTTATCAAACGTCAAACAAATAAAAGGAGGGCATGTTTCATTTGCTGGTAACAAAGGAGGTTATATCACAGCTCAAGGAGAGGTTGGAAATCAGGAAGTTAAGTTTGAAAAAGTGAACTACGTTCAACAACTTCAAAACAACTTACTTTCTGTTTCCCAAATATGTGACAAAGGATTTAAAGTCATATTCGACAACAAGAAGTGTTATGTCCTAAATAAATACTATGTGATTCCGAAGGACCAAGTTTTGATAACAGCTTCAAGATATAAAGACCTTTATGTTTTGGATCTCTCAACGGCTTCTACAATGGATCATGAAGTTCAGTGTTTTCTATCAAAAGCTACTGAGAAGGACTCCATTTCTTGGCATAGGAGAATGGGACACATTAATCAACGAAAGATGAATCACTTGATCCAGAAGGATCTCGTGAGAGGAGTTAAAGTCAAAAATTTCCAACTTCCGGATTTCTGTGTAGCATGCAAGAAAGGCAAACAGACGAAGAAGTCTCATAAGGAAAAGAAAGTTCATTCTATCGAGCTTCCTCTTGTACTTCTTCACATGGATCTGTTTGGTCCAGTCAGTACAAAGAGCATTGCAGGTGACTTGTACTGTTATGTGGTTACTGATGACTACTCAAGATTCTCTTGGGTAATGTTTCTGAAGTCCAAATCAGAAACATTTGAGTCATTCAAGGAATTAGTAACCACACTGGAATCTCTTTACAAGCTGAAGGTGAGACAGGTACGCTCAGACAACGGGATAGAATTCAAGAATCAGTGGATGGAGGCTTACTGCAAGGAAAAGGGAATTGTGCACCAGTTCACTTCTGCCTACACGCCTCAGATGAATGGTTTTGCTAAGAGGAAGAATAAAAGCTTGATAGAGACAGCACGGACAATGCTAGCAGACTCGAAACTGCCTATCCAATTCTGGAATGAGGCAGTGGCAAATGCATGTTATACATTAAATCGAGTTCTGGTAGTCAAGCGCCATGGCAAGACATGTTACGAGTTACTACAACGACGTAAACCTAATTTGGAGTATCTCGAACCGTTTGGCGCGCCGTGCACACTTCTGAAGAAGACTCAAGAAGGAAAATTCAGCAAGAAGGCTGATGAAGGTATCTTCTTAGGATACAACATACCGAACAAGAGAGTTTACAACAACTCAACGGGTTTAGTAGAAGTGTGGTGTAATGTTGATGTTCAGAGATATACCACACCACCTACTGGAAAAGGACCCGCTTACTAATTCGACTATGATGGATTCTTCAAGTCCTTCAACATACCTATCTCCCCTTCTAATGACGAGTTAGCTACACGGATGATGTATGATATCTTGAATACACCATCACTTGATTCAACATCATCTAGCTCACAGGGAGAATCATCTCACCACTCAGGGGGAGCAGTCAAAGACAGTGACTCCTCCTCAGAAGATGAAGCTGAAGAAGATGACCAGAACAATTAGGAGGAACAGGTTCCAATTCCTGCAAGTCCACAAGCATCTAACAGTGATGCCCCTTCGACTTCGAAACCTCAAACTCCATCTACCTCAGATGCAGAACCAAATGTTCATAATCTTGGCTTTGAGGTAGTTGTTCCTACTACTCCAGGATCACGTCTAAATGTCTATCATCCCCTAGACAATGTCATTAGGGATGTCAGAATCAGGAGTGCAAACCAGAAATCAGCTGTACTCAGCTGATTAAGCCTCGGTAATGGAAAAAGGATACATTCACGATGGTGCTTATCGGTGTTTTGTCTCGTAGTTTGAGCCAAAATATGTCAGTGAAGCACTGTGAGGCATGGGTGAATGCCATGCAAGAAGAACTTCTTCAGTTCAAGAAGTTAGGTGTATGGACTTTGGTAGATAGACCTAAAGGTGCTAAGGTCATTGGCACCAAATGGGTCTTGAAATGCAAGAAGGATGACAAAGGTGTCATTATCAGGAACAAGGCTCGACTGGTAGTTCAGGGATTTCGACAAGTCAAGGGGATTGATTACAATGAAGTGTTTGCACCAGTGGCAAGGATGGAAGCCATCCGCATCTTCCTTGCCTATGCATCGTATATGAAGATCAAAGTCTATCAATTAGATGTGAAGAGTGCATTCCTTCATGGTGAAATCAGAGAGACAGTTTATGTCAGTCAACCCGAGGGATTTGAAGATCCTTATCATCGGGATAGAGTTTACAAACTTGACAAGGCCTTATACGGACTTCATCAAGCTCCAAGGGCCTGGTATGAGAAACTCTTGACTCATCTTGTGAAACACGGCTTTCGCAGGGAGTCATTGACTGTACACTGTTTATCAAAGAAAAAGATGGAGACTTACTGCTAGTACAGATCTATGTCGATGACATAATCTTCGGTTCAAAGAACGAAGAATTATGCAAAGAATTTGAAGCAGTAATGAAGGCGGAGTTTGAGATGAGTGCCATGGGGGAGATGAATTCTTTCTCGGGTTACAGGTGGATCAGACACCCAAAGGAATTTTCCTACATCAGACCAAGTATGTGGGAGACATTCTCAGTCGGTTTGACATGGAGAATGCTTCTGCAGCTAGGACTCCACTTGCTACAAACCATGATATGGCACCTGATGAAAATGGAGATCTGGTAGATGCCACAATGTACCGAGGAATGATTGGATCTATCATGTACCTCACTTCCTCAAGACCTGATATCATGTATGCTACATGTCTATGTTCTAGATATCAGGCTAAGCCAAAGGTTAACCATCTGATCGGGGTCAAAAGGATATTTCGTTATCTGAAGGGCACACCCACACTTGGGTTGTGGTACCCTCATGATGATGACTTTGAGCTCACGGCGTATAGTGACTCGGAATACGGGGGCTGCAAGATGATGATAGGATCGGATCAATTAGATTTGAACTATGCAGCGGAATATCACGAATTAAGATCGAATTCAAGCAAGAAAGTAAGTAATGAATATGCAAAACACTCAATCACAATTATAGAGAGAATATTTCTGTTAAAGGAATGTTTTCATTCACGCGTAATGCTTCTGTTAGAATACAACTAGGTCAACATTCCTTATATAGAGGAATGTGACGTCTGCTGATGTCACTTGATAATGACATCTAACAGAATTTACAAAACAACTGAAATATGCAAACTACTGAGATGTTCTCAACAACTGATCACATCTCAGAGAATGCTAAGTACAAATACATGAAACTACTGACTTAAAACTACTGAAACAATAAACTACTGAAATGTAAACTTACAAGTACTGAAAAGTAAAACCATCACAACTACTGAAGTTAACAACTTCAGCTGTTGTGACAACTGCTGATCACTCTGGTCTTCAGTCTTTGTCTTCAGCACTTCATCTTCAGACTTTGTCTTCAGTTCTTTACTTTCAGACTTTGTCTTCAGACCTTTGTAATCAGCTGATGTCTTCAGCTATTGTGATCTTCTTCAGCAGTTGTAATGTCTGTGGGACTTAGAGGTTTTTCTGATCAGGCTCATTGGTTCTTTTGGTCCAACAAACTCCCCCTGAACCAATGCAGCCAAAACCTCTAACTTTATTGAAGATCCCACTTATTCTTTGGCAGAAATACTCTCTTGATCAGCTTCAGAGGTAGACAGATAAGCATAGGCCAGGAAAAGGTTTCTAATCTTTTGATTGGCTAAGTATGGAAGGGAACTCTGTCTTGGGGAAATTGGACACAGAGTCTTGTCCCAACCATGAAACCTATTTCCCATTGATGAGTCTGTAAGACTCCCTTGCATAGGCCTCAAGGAGAACAACTTGTTCCTCCTTAGTGAGTTCTTCTGCTTCTCCCTCAAAGAAGAACTCAGGCCCATAGTATTCAGACAGATACCTCACTGTCTTCCCATTCTTCAACTCAACAGTTGTTATCTCTCTATATGCAAATTCATCTGGATGAGAGCCTTCAAGCAGTAACTGGAGTTCACTCTTTTGAAGATCTTCAAGTCTTTTGTACAACAACCCCTTCTTGATCATTTTGTTCTCAAAAATAGACATAGGGGTTGACTTGGATGTGTGAGCTCTCTTGAATTCTTCAATGATTTCCTAGGGTGAGACTACCATGGCCAACATGATTGCAGCATTCAAAGTCTTTCTTACTTGGCCATGATATCTACTTGGTAAGTTTTTCTTGTGAATTCTGGAACTTACCCTGGGATCTGGCCAAATCCTCACTCTTTCTTTTTGATGTTGAAAGGTATGTCTGAGAGTGTACAGCCTCTGAGCTTGTTTCTTCATAGCTTGAATGGATGAGGACTGAGGGAAGTCCTTGTCAACCATTCTAAGAAATTGCTCATCATGCTGCTTCTGCTGTTCTTCTTCTTCAATTTTGACCTTAACCATCTGCCTTTGAGTTTCAGGAGTTATTGTTTGTGATTGACTCCTAGGCTTCAGTTTCTTCCTTTCAAGAATAGCAGATATTGGCAGATTATCCTCTTCATCCTCTTCTTCTTCTTCTTCCATCCTCAGCAACCTTTTTTTTCTTTTGGGTGCATCACTGGTGGAATCTTGAATGGGTTTCTTGGGTGAAGGGTTTGGTTTAGAGGGTTGTGAGGTTGATTGTTTTGGAGGTTGAGAGGTTGGTTGTTTTTGAAGGTTTTGAGATTGGCTGTTTTGGTTGTGAGGTTGGCTTTGAAGATTGTTTTGGTAAAGGAGATTTTAAAGACTGCTCTATCATTTTGTTGGTGATGGTGGCTTTGGATAACTTGGCCATATCAGATCTCTTCCCAGCACCAGCTTCATCCAGAGCTTCAATGATTAAGCCTTTGTTGAAGCTTTTAGATGAGCATATTTTGGTGGTTATCTCCAAAATGCTATCTCTGGACCATGACTTGATCTCAATGATAGGTCTTCCCAAGTGTTTAGAGAGGAATCTGATCATAGCCTCCAGTCTCTCCCTTTCTTCTTCATTGCAACTTGCCCATCGATTCTCAATCTCCTGAACCTCAAGTCTTCTGATCTCTGAGTCAAGTTTGGCAGTATCAAATCCTTGCCTGAAGAGCTGATCAATGATCATGTCCATGGATCTGCTATGTTGGTCATCAGCTTCTTTGATCATCTCATCCAACCTCTTCTCATCTTCAGTTTGTTCACCAATTCTCTTCTTTCTTTTGTAGGTGATGATCTCTTTGCCTTTATGCTCTTCCTTAGCTTCTTCCTCTTCAACTCTTTTCCTTTTATCATCCTTTACTGACTTAGACTCCCCCTTTTTGGTTGCATTGGGTTCAGGGGTTTGAATGTCAGAAAGGTGCTTTGACACAACATCAGTCACAAGGGATTGAAGATTTGAGGAGATCCTCTCATCAATGGTTTGATGAACAATAGATGTGATGAGAGGTAAGGAAGATTTGAAAGCAGCAGCCATTTGCTCAGAGGGGTTCTCTCCCTGAGAAATGGTGCCTGAAACAGAGGCTGGTGGTTTGTTTGATTTGAGTGGCTCAGTATTTGGTGAAGCTTCAACCGAAGCTGCCATCTGTGGGTTTATTGGGGCAGATGGACTTGATTCCTGAGACATGTTGGTAAGCAGGTCTTTTAATCTACAAACCTCAGTCTCAAGAATAGTATTTTGGGCTAAGACTTCAAAGAAAAAGCCCAGGTCATCATCAGTATAAACTGAATCAGCTGACCTCCTGAGTGAATCAGGATGAACATGTGCTGAGTGTAAATCAGTGATCACATGTGCCCCTTTGTCTTGGGACTGGGGACTTCCTGCCTCAGGAGCAAGTCCTTCATTGACAGTTGCCTCTGGTGAGGTCTTAGAGATGATACCTGCTTCATCCTGTTCATGTGTTGAAACAGGGGAAGAGGTAGCCTCACCAGATGTTCTAGTCTCCACATCTACACTAGGAGACTGAACCTTAGAATCCCTATGCTGTTGGTTATCAACTACATTTTGATCCTCTCCCTCAGCTGTTGAGGTTTTCCCAGTAGTAACAAGTTTCTGGGGAGGGGTAGAGGAATGTAGCTGAGTCAGCACTTGTGCAATGACTGCAGTTGGGCTTGTAGGGGTGGTATCAGTGGGAGATGGGGGTGAAAAGGTTTGCACCTGGGGAGAGTGGTGCTCTTCAATGGCAATCTTCTCAAGTGAGATAGATTCCAGTAATGTGGTTTCCCCAATATTGGTTGCATCAGGATCCTGTTGAGAGGATACCTGAGCGGTTTCAGCTGGTGGAGTCATTGAAACTACAAGGGGATTAAGGCTTGTAGTCTCATCCTGCGTTTGTGCTACAGGGGCATCATCAGGGGACTCAACTCCCTGAGTAGCCTTTTTGGGTTTCTTTTGTTTTGGTTTGGAGGGGACTTTAGATTTGGAGGTGGAGGCTGTGGGTTCCCTCTGCTTGGGTTTGAGCAGTTTGGCAGCCTCTTTGAGTTGTGGGTTTGAGTTGTGCTTGGAGTATACCTCTGGCAAAACCAGCAGAGCAGGGACTCCAAGGCCAACAAGGCCATCAGATTTTAATTGATTTAAAATGATTGCCATAAGAAACCTTGGATATAATATCCATCTATTTGCCACAGGTTTCAATGCCAAATCTTTCAGTTCCAAAAAGATAATATCAGAAAAATTTAGATTTTGATGTTCAAGGATAGAATATAATACCTGTTGCCATCTGGAGGACATTTGATCCCAAGAAGATGTTTTGGGAGCAAGGCAGACATTGATCATGTGAAATATGAGTCGCTCGGCATCATGGAAGTGCTTCTTCAGGATGGTAGTAGCACTTAGGTCACCTTCATAACCATGATTAGCAAAAGAAAGATCAATGGTGCCTTCGGGGTACTTGGTGGGATAGGTGGCATCATTCAGGTCTAGGGTTTGACGAATGATCTCAGGAGTGATGACCACCCGTTTCTGGTTAACAAACGACTGGAGAGTGATGGTGTCATCATTCTTAGCAGTATGAACAGTAACGTTTGTCCTGAATTGGCACAGGGTATCGGGGTAGATCGTAGGATTTAAGAGAAAGGCTGTGCGGTATTGGGAATCAACCATCAAGTCAATAGCAGCATCAAACTTGTTCCAGAAAGGTGATTTGGTAAGGTGAGCAACACAGGTGTGTCGAGGTTTGATTTGCATGGTCGCCATTAATGGAAGATGAACGTTTGGAAAGTAGGTTATGAAAAGTTTGAAGTTAGGGTTAGGTATATATAGGTTATGAAACGGCTGAGGGAAAACAACTGAAAGTGTTGGTGTTAGTCATCAGGTGTTAGAAAACAACTAAAGACATGGTTTTAACTTTCAGATGTTGTAAACAACTGAAGACTTGGTGTTGGTCATCAGTAGTTGCAAAACTACGGAAGACTTGGTTTTGGCTTCAGTTGTTTGGAAATGAAACAGTAGTTGTCGTCAATTCACAAAGTTCAGCTGTTTCAATGACCTTAACACTTACTCATCAGATCATCTGATTTTCAGATGTTTCATTGGTCATCAGTACTTATTTATTATAAAAAAACATCAGTAGTTTGAACTACATCAGTACTTTCTAACAAATGAAGTATTTCAGTACTTTTAAGTAATGTAGTCTTCAGTAGTTGTAAAACTACTGAAGAAAAAAAAATGACTTATTAGCACTTATTTTTGACAAAAGTATACTAATGCTCATCAGTATTTATGGACTAAGAGCATCAGTAGTTGTCAAATTATTCTACTTGCAGCATACCAAGCCTGAGTACAAGATTATGAAAAGTGGCACTATCCAAAGGCTTAGTAAATATATCTGCAAGCTCATCAGCACTAGGCACAAACTTTGGATCAATCAGACCTTTTTCATAGCAATCCCTAATGAAATGATGTCTGATCTCAATATGTTTGGTCCTAGAATGCTGGACAGGATTCTTAACAATACAAAGAGCTGAAGAACTATCCATTAATAATGGAGTCTTAGTCTCTGTAATGTCATAATCCAATAACTGATTTTGGAGCCAGAGTACCTGAGATGTACAGCTTGCAGCTGCAATGTACTCTGCTTCAGCTGTTGATGTAGAAACTGATGTTTGTTTCTTACTCTGCCAAGAGACCAAACAGTTGCCTAGAAATTGGCATCCAGCAGAAGTTAATTTTCTGGTTAACTTACACCCTGCATAGTCACTATCAGAAAAACAACCATTTACAAGAGTGCCCAGTGGAATACCATAGTCCTAGAGATTTAGTTCCTTGCAAATATCTAAAGATCCTCTTGACTGCAATCATATGGGAATCCTTAGGAGCAGCCTGAAATCTAGCACAGACACAAGTTGCAAACATAATATCTGGTCTAGAAGCTGTTAGGTACATCAAGGAACCATCATACATCTGTAAAGAGTTTCATCAACTGCTTTACCTTTTTGATCAGCATCCAGTTGTGTGTTGCTGCACATGGGAGTAGAACAGGTTTTACAGTTTTGTAAATCAAACTTGGTTAACAATCTTTTGTGTATTTTGACTGATGAATGAAAGTTCCATCAGTCAGTTGTTTGATTTGTAAACCCAGAAAGAACTGTAATTCTCCCATTGCACTCATTTCAAACTTTTGTTGCATCAATTTTGTGAATGCATCACACAACTGTGGATCAGATGATGCAAAAATAATATCATCAACATAAATTTGAACAAGGAGCTTATGCATGCCAGCTTTCTTTATGAACAAAGTTTTATCTATGGAGCCTCTAGTGAAATTATTTTGAAGAAGAAAGTTAGATAATGTTTCATACCAGGCTCTGGGTGCTTGTTTCAACCCATAAAGAGCCTTATCAAGCTTATACACCCAATCAGGGTGTTTATGATCTTCAAAACCTGGTGGTTGACACACATAAACTTCTTCTTTTATTTTACCATATAAAAATGCACTTTTGACATCCATTTGAAAAACTTTAAGGTTATGAAAAGCAGCATAAGCTAAAAACAATCGAATTGCCTCCAGTCTGGCTACAGGGGCAAAGGTTTCATCATAATCAATACCTTCTTCTTGTGAAAACCCCTGTACAACCAGTCTGGCCTTGTTCTTGACAATTTGGCCTTTTTCATCAGTTTTATTCCTAAACACCCATTTAGTGCCTATTGCACACTTACCTTGGGGTAGAGGAACCAGTTCCCACACTTGCTGTTTTTGAAATTGAAGAAGCTCAAGCTGCATGGCTTCAACCCATCCATTGTCCCTTAAGGCAACATGATAATTCTTTGGCTCTTGCTGACTGATGAAGAGAGCATAGAGACAGAAATTGGACAATTGACTTCTTGTTGAAACACCAGCATTTATGTCACCAATGATCTGGGACATGGGATGATTCTTCAATTCTTGATATGCAATAATATCTGTGCAAGTGTTTGTAGGAGATTCAGCAGCAGCAGATGTTGATGTAGACTCTTGAAACCTAGACTGAGATGGCAGTTCAAATGAAGTAGAGGATTCAGAGATTTCATCAGCATTTGTTGTGGATGGAGCTGCTGAGGCTACAGGAACATCAAGTGTAGTAGAAACAGGCAGATGATCACTACAACTTGCATTTGTATCTTCAGTTGGAGAGGATGGAGCTTCAGAGACAACAACAGGTGGAGGCTGATATGGAACATATTGCAGTATGTCCAAGTCAAACATCTCAACAGGGTTTTGAGGAATCTTGTCTTTTGGGGATTCATTAACTTGACATGCAAAGTCTCTTCAACAATCTTTGTTCTGCAGTTGAAAACTCTGTATGCCTTGCAAGTAGATGAATACCCAACAAAATACCCTGCATCCACCTTGGATTCAAACTTCTGAAGTATACTCTTTGTGTTAAGAATATAACATGGACACCCAAATGCTCTAAAGAATGAAATCAAAGGAGCCAAATGATGTAAGAGCTCATAAGGAGTCTTCATCAACCTCTGATTCACTAATACTCTATTCTGAACATAGCAAGCTGTATTGACAGCTTCAGCCCAAAAGGTTAGTGGCAAACCAGAGTCAGCCAACATTGTCCTTGCGGCTTTAATCAGGGTCCTGTTCTTTCTCTCCACCACTCCATTTTGCTCTGGAGTTCTTTGAATACTATATTGTCTTTTGATTCCCTTAGACAAATAGAATTCATCAAGAGTGTGATTCCTAAACTCTGTCCCATTATCACTTCTCACACACTTAACTGGAAGTGAATGCTGCTTTTCCACATGTAACACAAAATAGATGATACTTTGAGCAGCCTCATCCTTGGAATGCAAGAAGAAAGTCCATACATATCTGGAGTAATCATCCACAATTACCAGACAGTACTTTTTTCTTTGCCATGCTCATTACTCTCACAGGACCAAAGAGATCCATATGCAGTAATTGCAAGCAGGCAGTGGACTTAGGTTCTTCTATAGGAGGGAATGAAGCTTTGTGTTGCTTTCCTTTCAAGCAAGCTGGGCAGTTATCATCACACTTGAACTCCTTCAATGGCAAACCTCTCACTAAACCATGATGAATGAGCTGATTCATGTTCTTGAGATTTACATGACCCAGCCTTCTATGCCATAGTTCAGATTCTTGAGGAGAGGCTTTGGAGAACAGACATGGATGGCCTTTTAGATCAATTTTCTTTGATATATCTAAAGCATATACTCTTCCAATCCTGTTGGCCTTCAGGAGAGTATACTCATCCAATATCTTGTCAATCTTGTGCAAAACTTTGGAAGACAGAATCCGACAGTTTTGACTTGTGAAAAGTGCAACATGCCCTTTATCACACATTTGACTGACACTCAAAAGATTGTATTTGAGGTTCTCCACATGGTTAACATCATCAAATCTTATCTCCCCATTTGAGACAAAACCCTTCCCAATAATGTAACCCCTTGGCATCATTTCCAAGAAACAAATCCCTTCTCCTTTGGGAATAGTCATGAAGAAGAGAGCTGCTCCCTATCATGTGCATGGATCCTCCACTGTCCACATACCAGATGCTTCTTTGGCATGATGAAGAACCCTGCATTTATCACAAACATTAGTTAGCCTTTGAGACCCAAACCTTTTTGGGTTTGGGTCTGTTTTCATCAACAGATGTTAAACTAACATGTTGTGCATGATGAACAGCTTTTGAAGATGTAGATGGGGCTGAAAAGGATTCCTTGGATTTTGGCTTAGGTGTCCTTTCAGTGGTTTAATCACACAGAAACATCTAATTGGTTAAACTCTCCCCAATAGATGTTGAACCATCATCACAAGTTGTGTCTGATTTGTTGACAGAGTTTTCAACTCAGTTGACACATCAGTACTGGTAGATGATTTGTTCTTGTGATTCACTACATCCTCTTTTTGAAAAGACACAGACTTAGTCTGAGTTTTTAATATTCCCTGAGGAATATTTGCAGCTGTTGTTTGAAAAACCCCTTCCTCCTTGGTGACTTTTTGAGAAAGCTTAGGTTTATCAGAATGAGATGATTGTGGTATAAACTTGGTTTGAAATTCATTTTTCATTTTATGCATTTCCTTCTTAATGATTTTCTCTTTATTGTATTTTAAACCCTTGTTATACCAGCATTCATCAGTCAGATGATTGAACAAACCAATATTTCACATGGCTTTCTTTTCATCTTTTCTTGATCAAGTGCTGAAGTTGATGAAACTACTGAAGATTTGTTCTTTAGTACTTTCTTCCTTTCAGTACTTTTGGGAAGTACTGAAGGATTTTCAACAACTGAAGATTTCTTCTTCAGTGGTTTTCTATCAGTACTTTTTAGAATCCTGATAGATTCTTCAACAATTGTCAAGGAATGCTTGTTTTCCTCTGATTTAAAATGCTCTTCTGGTGTTGTGTTTTGCCCTTTAGTACTTTGAGTACCTTGTGGAACAACACCTGAATTTCTCAGCCTCTTCTTGATCAAATGTTTCGAAGCAGTGGGATCATCAGTTATTTGATTCACTGAGATACTCACACTATCTTCATCCTCAGATTTTGAATTATCAGTTAAGGATGAAACACCTGATGATGTGGTTTGGGAATGACACTCAACCTCAGATTGTACTTCTAACTTGGGAGTAAAATCTGTGGGAGGTATGGTATGATTATACCCAATCCCAAACTTCACATTGAAGCAGTTTGCTTACTGAGAAGCATTTCAAATCCCTTGCAAGATGTTACCCAGCGTTCACAATCAACTTGGGTAGCTGCAAGTGTTTCTTTGAGATTCTTGTGATTTTCTAGAATGACCTTTACATTTGCTTTTTCATCAGTAATTTGACACTTAAGTTATAAATCTCCTCATCCTTCTCTTTTAAAACAGACTCAAACTCAGCTTTTCTTTTGGAAATTGCCTTTCTAGGTCAAGGTTTTGATTAATTAAAGCTACATTTGCTTCCCTAATAGAAACAAAAGCAGCTATGCATGATTCAGAACATAACTTGGCCTTAGCCTCAGAAGATAATGTGGTACCTGTGATGATGAAGGATTGTCATCAGTAGATTCCAGGGCCATTAATGCAAGGTTTCCAAAAGGGTTTCACCACCATGTTGACCAGCAACCAGCAAATTGCTCAGAATAACCAGAGATATCATCTGGTAGGCTGCTCCAGTCAACAACCTCAGGGGTGAAAAAGCTCTGATGAGATTGAGGTTCAGATTGCTGATTTGTTTGAGATGGCTGAGGATCAGGTAGAGCATGTGGTTGTTGAGCCATGGGTACAGAAACTTGACCAACTGAGGCATGTAAAAGCATGGATAAGGATATGGCATGGGGCTTTGAGGGACAAAGTATGCAGGAGATGATTGATGTTGTGAATGATGATTAGAACTGGTAGGATGTTGCCCTTTGGATTGTGAATTATTGCTTGGAAAAGTCACAAAGGGTGCAGATGAGTTAGATCCAGATGATCTACACTCTCTAGCAAAATGTCCAAGTCTGTGGAACTTGTGACATCTCAACTTACTCTTGTCAAAAAACCAACCTTGGTTTTGCCAGAGAGACCAGGAAATTTCCTACCTGTTCTTTTATAAAACTTTTGAGATCTGATATTAATCAATGCCATTTGGCTCAGAATATCCATCTCTTCCAGATCATCATCAGCAATTCCTTTCAAATCATCCATCATAAAACACAAATTATCAACATTAAAACCCTGAGTTTCCCCTCAACTCCAACAAAAGCATGATTTCCACTGTTTGAAGAGAAATCAATATGCTCATCATATGAACTTTCAGATGAAGCATATTCAGACTCATGACCAACCAGAGCAGTGTCCTGGTACAAAGTCATCAGTGAGCTTTCCAGATGAAGATAGTTTCCTTTTCTGTTCTATCTCTCTCTCAAATGTTAAGAGTTTCCCATGAAGTTGGGTGAGAGATAGAGTATCCAGATTTGCACTAGAGCGTAGGACAATGGTGTAAGTGTCCCATCTCTCAGGCAGGGATCTGAGGAATCTGTTATTCATCTGGCTGTTTGTGTATTCATGTTGAACCATTTTAAGCTCAGAATTTAACATGAAAACCGCTCAAACTGTTGAGTCAGTGTCTCACCCTTCCTATGAGAGAATGTCTCATATTGCTGGGCAAGGATTTCTCTGTTGTTTGCTAAGACCTCATCAGTTCCTCCAAATTGTTCCTTCAGAGCAACCCAGAGATCATAAGCAGTTTCATGATGCATGAGCCCAGAATATTTCATGAGGCAGTGCCATGGCCAGAATTCCATGGGCTTTAGCATCAATCTCAAACAGTTTTAAATCCTCATCAGAATATTATTCCTTCTTTTTAAGAACCATCTCATTGTTTCAGGATTACTCACCATAGCTTGTATGGTCCATGAACCACAGACTTCCAACACCTGAACTGTTAACAGACAGGTGATGGAGCATTCGGCGTTGCCATATGTTATACTCACTCCTAACAAGCATTGGAGGCTTAGTTGAGGAGCCAGTATGTGAGGATCATTCATTGAAGTAGTCATTTTCACTAATTCAATCGAATTCAATGAGATTAAAATCGGTCTAGTTTGAAAACTCAACAACACAATTAGAAAACACAAATAATATCTCAATTAATTAACCGAAAGCAACAGAAAATAAATCTCTATAATCAATTCTTGCAAAAATGCTAATTCGAACAACCTTCGCTATCAAAAGAGCAGTTTCAATGATCAATTGTTAGATCGATCAATGATTAACCAGCTCTGATACTATTTGATAGGAACGGATCAATTAGATTTGAACTATGCAGCGGAATATCACGAATTAAGATCGAATTCAAGCAAGAAAGTAAGTAATGAATATGCAAAAAACTCAATCACAATTATAGAGAGAATATTTCTGTTAAAGGAATATTTTCATTCACGCGTAATGCTTCGGTTAGAATACAACTAGGTCAACATTCCTTATATAGAGGAATGTGACGTCTGCTGATGTCACTTGATAGTGACATCTAACAGAATTTACAAAACAACTGAAATATGCAAACTACTGAGATGTTCTCAACAACTGATCACATCTCAGAGAATGCTAATTACAAATACATGAAACTACTGACTTAAAACTACTGAAACAATAAACTACTAAAATGTAAAATTACAAGTACTGAAAAGTAAAACCATCACAACTACTGAAGTTAACAACTTCAGCTGTTGTGACAACTGCTAATCACTCTGGTCTTCAGTCTTTGTCTTCAGCACTTTATCTTCAGACTTTGTCTTCAGTTCTTTACTTTCAGACTTTGTCTTCAGACCTTTGTAATCAGCTGATGTTCTTCAGCTGTTGTGATCTTCTTCAGCAGTTGTAATGTCTGTGGGACTTAGAGGTTTTTCTGATCAGGCTCATTGGTTCTTTTGGTCCAACTGATGAATTACAAGTCTACATCAGCAGGGTGTCAATTCTTTGGGAGGAGATTAGTGACCTGGCAGTGTAAGAAGCAGACCTCGGTTGCATTGTCAACCTGTGAAGCCGAATACGATGCTGCTGCAAGTTGCTGTTCACAAATCATTTGGATTCAACAGCAAATGCGGTACTACGGTTTAAATTTCTCTTCTACTCCTATTTTTGTTGATAACTCTGCTGCAATTGCAGTAACTAAAAATCTAGTACAACATCCTAAGACCAAACACATCGGTATAAAATATCATTTTATACGGGACTGTTTTGAAAAGAATTTAATCGATGTGGTAATGATAAATACTGATTTTCAACGCGCTGACCTCTATATAAAAGCTTTTGACAAACCACGTTTTCTATATCTGTTAGAGGTCAACGGCATTAAAAAGAAAAGTGATGTTATTCCCGATGATAATCATGTGTAGTCCGATGTAGTTTAGTTTATTATTTTTTCTTATTTATTCTACTTTTGTTTAAATTAATTTCATGTTATTTAGCTGTCTATTAAAATCCTAAAATAGATAAGTCGGTTATGATTTTAGAATTTTAAGGGGAGAATAGGTCAGCCAGTAACATTAGAAAAAAAAACGAGGGAGAAGGAGAGGCTAGCTGATAGAAGGTAGATTGTATCTGTCATACTGATTCAAATACTTTGGAAAATGATAGTACACAGGAACAAATCAAGAGGGACTTTAAAAAATTTAATTCAGACAAGATGCAAAGTTCAAAGTATAAGTCTGTGTAGTCTGAGCAATATAAAAGGAAATATGATAGAAAAACTGGTAACTACTAAGGTAACACAACGAAAGAAGACCTAGAGGTTGGTAGACCACAGATGATATGTCGGTAGATTCAACACAATAGATGATTAGACCTGATTGGTGATCTCAAGATCAAACTTAGTTGTTCAACTGACTGTGGGCTCCCATCTTATCACTGGTTAACACAATCAACAATATTTCAATAAGGGGCAATGAGCATGTAAACGCCACAAATGTGTGCGGATGATCATAAATAGAGCAAAGCACGAAAAAAAAATATGAAAAACAAATGCTATCAAGCTAATAACTTATGTTGTTGGTGCATTATGTGCAAAAGAAAATTAAAGATGCTCTAACAAGAAGATAGGTTGTGTGCCTCTCTGCTGTGTGATGGCACTGACCTGAGGATAAGAATAACCTAGATATTCTAGAATTCATTGTTGTTTGCCGCCTCTCTGCTGTGCGATGGCACTGACCTGAGGATTGGCTTCTCTTAGAAAGCTCTAAGAATAGTCTCTTCTTGTCAAAATACCCGTAGACCGCTCAAAAAGTCCTGAGGAATGTTGATTACCATATACATGTGGGATCCACAAATGTTGGTTGAAATAATTAAACCTTAAACTATCACCAATCTGTGTCAAAAGTCTGTGTATGGATTTAAGAGGAAATATATACTGACAATCATCGTGGCTACAATTCTTGAAAGTCCAAATCAATGTGGGAATCTAATAGTACCAGTATGATTTCCTAAAATTGCTAACAACTCTGGATGAAAACCAAGAAGTGAGCATCAAAAGGTTTTGAGAACAAGTCCCAAATGATTTGACTTGCCCGTATGATTCCAAAATTGAATTGGTCCAGGTATGGTCAAACTAAATAGAAGCTGCCTATTCCGGAACCGAATCCAGTAGATTACTATTTTAGGATTTACCTCTCACAAAAAGTCAAAAACAAGTTTAATTTTTTGTACTTCAGTGTAATTTTCTATTTATTTAGTCATTTCAGTCTGTTGGTTGTCGGACTACATCATGAAATTCAGTAAGGGATTAATTCACCTAAAAGGGTCATGTCTGAGATGACCACATGTGTTTTCAAAAGATAAATGGGTCACGTCTGAGGTGACAAATTGTTTAAAAGGATCACGTCTGAGGTGATCAAAAGTTTTCAAGTTAAAATGATCATGTCTGAGATGATCAAATGCGTATAATGTTGATTCTACAGTTTAAAAAGGGTTTAAATGTCAAATGGTAAGAAATGCAGAAAATTTCATAAGTATGACCCATTCGCACGAATGGACCATGAGTATGGACTTATCATGCGAATGGGAGCCATTCGTACGAATGGACCATGAGTATGGACCATTCAACCGAATGGCCCATACGAATGACCCAGTCGGATGTTTAAGAGCGAACGAATGAGTAAGTCGCACGACTGAACTCCAGTCAGACGACTGAAGGGGGCGACTGAACCAATCGCACGACTGAGGCCCATTCGCCCGAATGAAATGTGCGTATGAGCCCAGTCGTACGATTGAATTTAGGTGTAGTATAAATAGAGGGAGAGTCGGTCGCAGAGACTCACCACTCCCAAATTTTCCCTAATTCGCACGACTAAAGTTACTCTACCCAAATTTCGTTGGATCTCCATAAACCCTTGATCTCGTGTACTGACCATTTGCACTGACTTTACAGGTAATTTGCGGTGCAGAACCATCGTTATGTCATTCAATTTGTGACCTAATCTGGACAATCGGACATATTCGAAAAACCGTAACTTGTGTAGCAAAATAACCTAACTAAACGACGTAAACAAATGAAATTAAAGGTGTTAGGTGTTAAACTAATGGATTGCGAGTCTAATGAACCAGAACACGAAGTCTAACCTTAAAAATTGGTGAAAAATTGAATTTGAATTGAACAGTCAGAACAACAGGCGAATGGACAGGTTGATGAACTTCAGTCGCACGACTGAGTTGTGCGAATAGCTAAACCGCACGACTGAACCATGCGTATGAGTTCAGTCGCACGACTGGTGTAACCGCATGAGTTTACATACGCAAGATTCTAGTCGCACACTCAGTCGTACGTATGAGTTTATTCGCACGACTGGATCTCAGTCGCACTACTCATTCGCACGACTTGATCCCAGTCGCACAACCTCATTCGCATAACAGAAAAGAATGTTTTCAAGTCGAAGTGATTCAAGACAATTTTAGCCAACGGATACTAATGTTTACTTTCTTTGTGTAACAGATGGCGAGTCGCTGGACCATGAGTACGAAGCACAACATTTGTGCTCATCTGGATCTGACATCTAGAAATGCTTCAGACTTTTCTAGCATTATTACCTTTCTAAGGAGATCGAGGATTGCACATGCTATATCTTCTCCATGCACTTCGTATTGTTCTATCCAGCAGGCCTTCTGGGAAGGTGCAGTAGTTGACCGATCTTTTGAGCCTCACTGTATCAGGAGTACTATCTTTGGAGAGGCGATTGAGATCACAGAGGAGGATCTCAGGATTGTACTGCAGTTGGGGGACGATGCTGACTGTCCTACTAGACTACACCCCCTTACTGTCAGAGGATGTTTTCTACGAGCTAAGTACTCTGGGGACATCAATGCAGGCGTGCTCAACAAGAGCAACCTGTGTCCCCAGTTCAAGTACCTTGCTCACGTACTGCTGAAGTGCATAGTGATGGGTTTGTTAGAACACCAAAAACATAGTTTAACCATTTAAACTTTCTGAAAAAACGCAGCGGAAGATTAGCATTATAACTTTGTTTATAAGCTGAAAATCATGTCCATATGATGACATTTAGATGTGTAAAACAAACCCATAATCAAAGGATCATAATATGTGAATAAACAAGCTATCAACATATGTTAAACTACATAAAATCACAACTACAATGAGCTGTGATTACTACCTCTTTCAGCAGCTTAAAACCGACAGAAAAGGGGAGGTTTGATGCTCAAAATCGGCCAAGACCCCAAGAAAAGAGCCCTCAAGCTTGTATACCCCAAGCCTCCTTGCAAACACCACTTCTTGCTAGGGAGATGACACCAAAAACTCACTCCAAAACCTTGCAATGCTGCTGCCTGGCCGAAAATTTTGAGAGCAAAAGTGAGGAGGAGTTTTGTCTATTGCATGTGAAGAGATTGGAGAGAGATCAAGCAAATCAAGACAAGTTATTATGTGTAGTGCTCAAGGTAAGAGGTCCAAACACAAAACAAGGGGGGGCGGCCGAATTTTTGAAACCAAAAGGGTTTCCCCCTTTTTAATTTGAACACATACACACAAGTTAAAATGTCTTGTAACTAGACAAACAATTAACCATTTAATTGTATGTACAAGTTATATAACTTATACAATTGATCATTTATCTTTATAAGTTATAATCTCTCATTATTATTTGGTGTCATCTAACCAATTTAAATAACACATCAAATAATATTATTGAACAAAATATCCTAATAAGTTGTTCCCTCTCATATGCAACTTATTTAGAAAACCCATTTTCTAAATTGGTGTAAATATTTAATTGCATGATCATATCATCAATTAAATATTAATTGGTGTTTGCTAAGCTTGTTATTGGGTATAACCCGACTTGGATCATAACGTACTAACCACATCAATATTCTAAGTGTCTTGGGCACACAGAATTCTACAATTTCCCACTTGCCCAAGATTCATAGAAGATTGATGCAAGCAGTAAATACCGCCTAACAACGGTTTACTACCCTTAATACGCATGACTTATAGCCATTCAAAACATCATCCCTTTCAAGTAACCCTACTTGAAATGGTTTAGGTGAATCAATCATTTATCCTTTTGTTACAGATGTCATGTTAAATCCATGGACACAGAATGATCATTCCTTGTTGATTTAACTTAATCAGGCCTTAGACATCTAACTCTCAACGAATAAGAGGAACAAATTCCATCTTGACTACATACGTTTCTCACAAACACCTCGTGTCATACCTGAACATACCTTTATGTGCTGTCCACTATTTCAGGACAGTGAAGAATAAGCTCAAGGTATAATACTTGGTGAATATCAAAACCCAATATGTATCTCAGGTCGGAGGATACCAAATGATATTCGCCTTTACACAAATTTACTTATGATCAATCAATAAGATTCCATGTAGTAAAATTTGAGATGCGGGTTAGTCCAATATTTGTATCCCATAAATATATATGAACCTTGGTAGCAACCCATTGCTCTATATCATCCTTATGAAATCAACCAATCCAAGTTCATAATAATCTTACCCTCACACTTGTTCCCACAAGTATGAACGACTACGGACATTTAGAGTAAACAATTTACTCATGGATAAAACATGCTAAATTGGAACATTAATTGAAACATTATAACCAAATAATTTTATTCAAATAATAAAGAGTTCCACATATCCAAATACAAGGTTTACAGATCAAATCCAATCACTAGAATATCGAAGTCCCATGGCACAAGTATGACCTTCATGCTTTGCTTTTTCAAGGAGCTTCGTGAGAGGATCCGCAATGTTTTGATCCGTGTGAACTTTGCGAATACATATCTTTCCCTTTCAACTTCATCTCGTATGTAGTTGAATCTCCGCTCAATGTGCCTAGTCTTTTGATGAGCACGAGGTTCCTTGTTTGAGCAATCGCACCATCGTTATCACAAAAGATCTCTAGGGGTTCCTGAATGGAAGGGACAACCCTAGATCGGCAATGAATCTCTTCAACCATGCAGCTTCTTGAGCTGCCAATGAGGCGGCGACATATTCTGATTCTGTAGTTGATAAAGCCACCACATCCTGTTTAGAGCTCTTCCAAGAGACCGCTCCTCCATTCAGAATGAAAATATATCCCGATTGTGACCGAGAATCATCACGATCGGTTTGGAAACTCGCATCCGTGTAACCCTTTACAACGAGTTCCTCATCACCAGATCCATAGATTAGGACATATCTCTTGTCCTCCTTAGGTACTTAAGTATGTTCTTAACAGCAATCCAATACTGTTTCTAGGATTTTGCTGTAACGACTTGTCATGCTTAAGGCGCATGAACACGTCGGTCGAGTGCATATCATTGCATACATGATGGATCCAATAGCAGATGCATATGTGATTGCCTTCATTTTATCTTGCTCATCCCTTGAGCTAGGACATTGAGTCGTACTCAATATCGTTCCTCTTTGAATAGGTACGGTACCTTTCTTAGAGTTCTCCATCTTGAACCTTTTCAAGATCTTACAATGTATGCACTTTGATTAAAACCAATCAACCCGCCTTGATCTATCCCTATAGATCTTTTTCCTAGAATATTGGCGGCTTCACACCAAGATCCTTGATGAAAAAACAACTTCCAAGCCAGGTTTTTACAACTTCCAAGGTTGGAATGTCATTTCCAAATAGTAGTATGTCATCTACATACAATACTAGGAAAGTTATTATGCTCCCACTAGCCTTCTTACACACAAGCCTCATCAGCGTTTTTGATGAAGCCAAATTTCTTTACCTCCTCATCAAAACGATGATTCCAGCTTCTAGATGCTTGTTTCAATCCATAGATTGATTTCTTTAACTTGCATACTTTATTAGGATGTTTTGGATCGACAAAAACTTCAGGCTGAACCATATAGACATCTTATCCTCAGATTATCCCATTTAGGAAAGCCGTTTTGACATCCATTTGCCAAATCTCATAATCATAATGAGCAGCTATGGCAAACAATATCCTTATAGACTTTAGCATCGCAACAGGTAAGAAGGTTTCATCATAATCAACCCCTTGAGTTTGAGTGAAACCCTTTGCTACAAGTCTAGCTTTATAAGTATCCAAGTTTCCATGCATATCGGTTTTCTTCTTGAAAACCCACTTACTTCCAACTACCTTGGAATTAAGAGGTGGCACAACAAGTTCCCAAACTTGATTGTCATACATGGATTGCATCTCAACGTTCATGGCCTCAAGCCATTTGTCACAATCCAAATTGGACACTGCATCATGGTATGTGGTTGGTTCATCTGAATCTACCACATAGCATCCATCCATGAAAAATCCATATCTTTCAGGTGGATTACTAGTTCTACCACTTCTGCGAACGTTTTGTGTGTATTGATCAACCATTTGATCATCTTCAACATCCTCATGTTGAGTGCTAGTTTCAACCAAACATGCATCGGGTTGTGGTTCTTGATCGTCCTCAATATCCACTGTTCTACTGTTAGTTCCTTCCATAAGGAACTTTGCTTCTAAGAACTCACCCTTTCTGGCAACAAACACCTTTTGTTCCAGTGGATCATAGAAATAATATCCCATAGAATCTCTAGGATATCCAATAAAGATACACTTGATGGATCGGACTTCCAATTTGTTTGGGGTGGGAGTCTTAACATAAGCCTCACAACCCCAGACCTTTAAGTATGATAGGGATGGAACTCTTCCATGCCATATCTCAAAAGGTGTCCTTTCCACCTTTTTGGTTGGGGCCATATTTAGAATACGGGCCGCAGAGAGCAAAGCAAACCCCAAAATGATAGAGGTAATGTGCTTCTAGCCATCATAGATCGGACCATATCTAATAAGGTTCGTTTCCTCCTCTCAGACACACCATTATGTTGTGGTGTTCCAGGTGGAGTGAGTTGTGAGACAATCCCACAACTCCTAAGATGATCTTGAAAAGCATCACTTAGGTATTCACCTCCTCTATCGGTACGGAGAACTTTAATCGACTTGTTGAGTTGATTTTCTACTTCATTCTTGAAGATTTTGAACATTTCAAAAGCTTCATCTTTGTGCCTTAATAAGTACACATACCCATAGCGACTATAATCGTCGGTAAAGGTAATGAAGTATCTTTCACCATTCCTAGTCATTGGCTTAAAAGGACCACATACATCCGAATGTATGATTCCTAATAAATCTTTTGCCCTTTCGTTAGTCCCACTAAAGGGTGCCTTAGTCATTTTACCTTGTAAACAAGATTCACATACATCAAATAAATCACATTCATTTGTTTTTAAAAGACCATTCATTTGAAGTATTTGTATACGTTTCTTGTTTATATGACCAAGACGACAATGCCAAAGATAGGTATCATTCAAGTCCAACTTGAGTTTCTTGGTGTTAGTTTAGTACAATGAACTATTTAAAGCGTTTTCATGAACCAATTTATAAATACCATTAACGGGAATTGCTTTAAAATAGAACATATCATTTAAAGAAACAAGAATATCATTTTCAACAAAAGATAATACATAATCATAATGTCTTAATTGGGATACAGAAATAATGTTCCTAGTCAAACTAGGAGCATACAAAACATTCTTCAAAATAACATCCAAGCCACTTGGAAGTTCTAGGATGTAGTCCCCACGAGCTTCAACTTGGACTTTGGTTCCATTGCCCATGAAGAGACTAACATCCCCTTGATTGAAGTCCTTACTTCTTGTGAACCCCTGCAAAAAATTGCAAATATGAGTTCCACATCCGGTATCCAATACCCATGTGTTAGAAGATGTAACATTAAGATCAATATGAATCATGTATATTGTACCTGAGGTCTGCCCGACATCCCTCTTGGCTTTCAACTCTTGGAGATGGACAGGACAATTCCTTGCCCAATGTCCAATCTCCCCACACTTGAAGCATGGGTCATTGGTAGCAACCTTTTGCTTCTTCTCCTGTGGTTTGGGTGGTACCCTTACCACCCCTTTCCCCTTTCCCAAAATGGGTCCCTTACCCTTGGCAACCTTTGCCTTGGGTGCAGGATAAGGCCTTTTCTTGTTCCCACCTTCATTGATGTGAGAACGGGTAAAACCCTTTTACCCATGGCCTCCTCGGCCGTTTTGAGCATTGAGTGAAGCTCACCAATGCTCTTGTCCCAAGCATTCATGTTGTAGTTCAACACAAAGGTCTCGAACTTCTTTGTAAGGCCATTAAGGATCAAATCCGTGGCCAATTCCTTCGAGACGGGACAATTAAGCCTCTCGAGGCGGTCAATATGACTTTTCATCTTAAGAACATAAGATGAAACAGATTGGTTGTTGTCCATACGACATGCATGGAGTGCTCGAACCGTTTCGAAGCGCTCAACCCTTGCTTGCTGTTGGAACGTTTCCTTCAGCTGGGTTATCATGTCATAAGCTCCATGATGTTCATACTCCTTTTGGAGATCCGGAGTCATGCTCGCTAGCATGAGACAAGACACTTGGACGGAGTCCTCAGTGTACTTCAACCAATCGTTGAAGGCCTCCTCATCATCCTCAGTAGGTTGATCGGAGATAGGGTCGTCTAAAACATATGATCGTTTCTCTTGCTTGAGAACGATTCTCAAGTTTCGATACCAATCAATAAAGTTGTTATGATTTAGACGTTCCTTTTGGAGGATCGCACGTAATGATTGGTTGGACGCGGATGAGTTATCGTGATTTTCTTTGTTTGTGGCCATCTACAATATTTTAACAAAGGTCTATTTAGTATTTTCGATATTGCTATTTTTAATAATTAATGCCTTTTATGGTTATTTTTATATTAAAATCTAAAACCCAACATTACATTTAAATTGTGGTTAGGTGACCTTTATCCCACGATTTAAATTAATAAGGTGGTCAACGATTGACGGTTGCAACCATTTGCAACTTCTAGAGGTATGGGATCGACTTTAAACATCATATGTAAAGTCGGCATGTTAATCCCATCAACACCATTTGGAAAACATATTTAGGTGATCCATTTAACATGGTTTGCAAATCAAGTTATCCTACTTGCACTCACGTGTGAGTTTACCCACATAAGTGGTTAGGTGACCTTTATCCCACCAATGTGGTATCCCCACCTTGAATCACAAGTTCCCTCTAAATGGTTAGGTGACATTTATCCCATTTAGAGTTTCCAAATGACTCAAGTGTTGTGCAAAAGGACGGTGTTAAACTTGTTTGTTAAAAGTTTAGAGATTTCATAATTCTAGTTTTAGAAAACTCTATGTACTTGTATTTGCATGCTTTCAAATACAAGTTACCCTATGGTTCTCTTTTAATAAAACTTCTTTTATTTTGAAATCATTAATCCTTTTAATAACCTTTTATTAGTCACTTAATGATTAGGAACCAAAAAATTCAGCTTTTTATGATAATTTATTTAGATTGTTAAGCATATCCATATATCAAACAATCAACATAAAATGAGTAATCAAACAAGCATATTTCATACAACCACATGTGCATAACCATAGCCACTAAGTTGACTACACTTGTTTGCCATCACAAGTGTTATCATAAGGTCTTTCCTAAGGGTTAACAATGACACATCATATGTGTCCATGAACTCCCACTTGATTCCACATCCAAATGCTTCAAGTGTACATGTCTTTGATGTCCATCTTTGGGTCTTGATCTTGTGCATCTTCCTTTTACAAAATTGTATCCTAATACATTTTTTCTAATAAAAGAAATGCACCTATTCTATTTATTACATAACCAAATGAATAAATAATTACAACCCAAATAATAAACATAAATATTACAACCCAATTGAATGAATAAAACCAACCATTCCAATCATCCAAATCAAAAGGCCAAAAGCTAAGTTATGCACACTAACATCCATTGATCGAGGAAGAAAAGGATGGCTCATCCCCACGGCATGAAGAAGAAGAAGCGCAGACTCACCTACATCACCACCACAGCCACCACCTCAACCACCACCACTACCACCTCTACAGCCACACCATCCATTACCACAGCCACCACCACAGCTACCACTACTACTACCACACCCTCTACTACTGTCACCACACCACCCACCACTACATATATCCCATCCACCACCATATCATTCACACCTACATCACCACCACTATCATTTAGGCCTAACCCAATCTTCACCACAGCCACCACCACCACCACTAGCCACCAAGCAGGGCAATCATCACGTCCCTCACATCTATATGGATCACCTCTACTTCCCATTGGGGTAGAGGAACAGCTATCAGCGGTGAACCGTATGGTGATGCGTCTGTTAGCAGCCGATGACGAGAAGACTGCACAGATTCGTCAGCTGGCAGATCTCACAGCTGCACAGTCCCAGCAGATCTCTCAGCAGGCTGAGCTGATTGAGCAGCAGGCACAGCAAATGGCTGCTCAGAGACAAGAGATTACCCAACTCCAAGAGCATAGAGTCCTATCAGCAAAGAAGATTGAGGAGTTGGAGGTTGCTAAAAGGACTATCACGCTCAAGCTTAAAGGAACTAAAGATGAGCCTCTGAAGATAAAGGAAGGAGATGGTGATGATGGTGATGATGATGATGAGGATGAGGATGAGGATGAAGATGAAGAGAGTGATGATGATGAAGGGAATGAGGAAGAAAAGACAGAGGACAGGCAGGAGGATGATGATGATGAAGGAGGAGATGCAGCTGCATCTGCCTCAGCTCAGGGTCAAGAAACACGATCAAAGAGAAATCAAGACCAACGAGCTTCTTCTTCTGACTCTCCTAGTGAGGATCCAGCGATTCAAGATAAAAGTAATGATTAGATGTTTATGTATTTTGATAGCTTTTGTACTTGAATCATGTATTAAACTTATGTATTTGATGTTTATATTAAGATTAATGTATTTCTGTCTTGATTATTAACTAATGTTTGATGTGTTACATGTTTAAATCAAGCAGATCCAAACTTTCAAAGGGACGAATTTGATGTTGCTCCCCTTCAGCAGGTCAAGACTCATTGACTATGATTCTTTACCTGCAAGGGATCGTCAGAAGATCAGTGAGTTATACCCCTGAAGAAGGGGAAATAATTCATGATCATACAAATGAGCAACTAGCTGAGATATTCAAGCTGAATCCAGACGAGATCATTAAGGATGCTCCAACTTGTGATTCTACCAGTGACGAAGAGCTAAATGACATTGATGAGATGGAGATAGAAGACGTCACAGCAGAGCATTATCCTCAGTATGCTGACAACAAGGGAAATGTGGTCCCCAATCTGGGTGAATCTCTAGTCAGTGATACATTTGAGGTATTAGATCAGATGGAGCAGGAGTCTGAGAAGACTGAAGGAAAAGTCCAATCCTCAAATGACGATGTTGATATCAGAAAGGAAGAATGGGCTGCATGTTTCGAGGAAATCTGAGCCCAACGCGCCGCTCCTAAACAGACTGTCTACACCAAACTCTACAGAGTGAAGAAACATCATAAGGTGTCAGGCAGAATTATTACGTGGGCACATTTTGAGGATCTTAATGTCTATGCCATAAAGAGGGAGAAGGGTATAGAGTACTTTAGATTTCCACATGATCTAAAGACTCTACCTGGTTTTGAGCTCAACCAGCTGGCGAAATTGAAGCTACTCTATGCTGACCCAAGGAAAATGTCAGGCTGGTTGAGGCTGCCCTGAAGAAAGAGTACCACACCAGGTGGGTCAATTTCAACCCTCAACAACCTACGAGGTATATCAGACGTTCTGAAGTTGATCTCATCACTGGTAAGCCCAAGATAGTGCTGAAGTTGAGTCCCCCAAGAACAATGTCAAGAATCCCTCTCAGGGAGATGCCACAGGACTTCACTCCACACTTTAAGTGGTTGTACTATGATTGGAGAACCGGGGAGGCGGTCATAGTTCTAAATAAAGAGGGACAAATAGATACCATCAAGGTGTTTGACCCGATGTGGCTCACTAACTTGTCTGCTAATGATGTCTACACATTATACAAGTGGCCACTATTCTATGACACGCAAGATATTGTACAAGCCCTCCAATTCCAAAATGTCATAAGACTCTGCTTTGCGTTTGAGATACACGCAGGAGTCAAGAGAGGAAAAGTACAAGAAGTATGAGGAGGTGATGCAGAAGGTAAGACATTAGATAGATCTAGGTCCAAGGGGGAGTTTGTTGATACATATGTACCTAGATCCTGATATGAATGTAATATGCTTGTTTGTCTTACTCTTATGTAATGGTTGGGATATTAATGAAATGAGAATGGTTGTTTGTGATTTATAATGTTTAATATTTCATTAATGAGTTGATATTGAATTGGTTATATAGGTTTTTGAGTGTTTGAATTGATACACATAATGTTATATAAATGAATACATTCAAACTTAGCAAAATGAAGTTCTCATGCGAATGGCCCATGCGAATGGATCATACGCATGAACAACTTCAGGCGAATGACTCAGTCGCACGACTGAACCAGGAGACTGGATCAGTCGTATGATTGTAACATGAGATTGGCTCAGTCGCACGACTGAACACTCAATCGTGCGGATGGATCAACCGCATGGCTCAATCGCACGACTGAACCATACTAATGGTTCAGTCGCCCGAATGAACAACCCTAACCTATAAATACCACCTAATTCGTGGAAAAACGTAAGCATTCATTCCAATTTGACTCCAGACGTACCCTAGCCGTCCAGAAGCCTCCAAGTTCATACTCCAAGTTCATAGAACGCTGTAGATCGATTCCTAATCGATTCTTAACGTTAGATTCAATACCTTATTGTTTCTACGTGCGTTCTCACTGATTGGATCGCCAATCAAATAGGATTCCGCACTATTTGGTTTGGTTTACACGTTAATCAGTTGGTGTTTCGTTCAAATACTAGATCCTAACATTTAGGATGCCTCCTCCTCCTCCCCCACCTGTTAGGATTCCGACGCTGGCACCTCCGCTGTTTGACCCACGTGATGAGCACCTGATGCCACCGAGGCACAGTATGTATGATGGCCCTAGCGTACTGGCTGGTGATAGGTACTCCCAGTCGAGTCGCCGAGCAAGCGACGTAGGACCCTCTGATGCGACACTGGATGAAATCTTGAGGACTGTTCATCGTCACGAGTTGACTCTTCAGCACGCCACTCGGACCTCCCAGTCTGCTCAATTCCAGGCTATGATGGCTACGCATGGAGTGCAGCGTTTGGAGCAGGAGCAGAGAAAGAAGAGTTCAGGATGGTTTGGATGGCTGAAGAAAAAGTGGATGTGAGAGCAGGGGTACGCAGCGGGATTATCTGTCTTTAGTCAGTAGAAGGAAACTATTTGAATTATTATTCGATACTACTATAATTATTATTATCATGGGGGTGATGGCACCTTCCAATTTGTAAGAGCTTGACTTTGATTCAACTTCGCTGGATGATACTACTATCTCTATTTATCTATGAACTGTTTGTTTGGATGCTAGATTATTGGACTATTTATATTGAATTGCAGTATGTTGTGTTGTGCTTTGTAATTGGTTCGTGCCCCTTTCTAATCGATTGTCTAACTGTTATGTCATGCTTTGAATTGGACCTTATAAGATTTTCTTAGTGGGTTGTATATACATATGTGCACGCCATGATTCCTCCTCCCGAGGCATGGTGTAATAGGGTAATGATGCATAAGCTATTCGAAACAAATTTTGAGATGCTAAACGAATCTATTTGTGATACTATCAGAATGCCGACTCGCAGAGGAACACGATTTGGATGGCGAGGAGCCACTAGGGGCCACCGTGAGGAAGCCAGACAGACTGGAAACCAACCTACTCCACTAGGAACTCCCCACAGGGAAAATGCTAATCAAGAAAGCAATGAGAGAATTGCTAACCTCGTAGCTCAGCAACTGGCTAACGCCATCCCGACCATTATCGCTCAGATCAATGCTGATCGGCCAGCAAACGACGAGGGCCACGACGAGGAAGCCGAGGCGTTAAAGAACGGATGCTCCTATAAGACCTTCATGGCATGTAAGCCTAAGGACTTCTACGGCACCGACGGTGCTATAGAGACTTACAGATGGATTGACGAAATGGAAGCGGTCTTGGGCATTAGCGAGTGCAAGATGGATCATATGGTGAGGTTCGCATCACAATCCCTCTAGGGATCAGCTCTTCAATGGTGGAGTCAATTACTCAAACCCGTGGAAAAAATGTGGCTAATCGAATGAGTTGGACCGAATTCAGAGAACTGATGACCAGCAAGTATTGCTCCATCAATCAACTCGAGAAGCTGGAGACAGAATTCCTAAGTCTGGAAATGAAAGGTCCCAACTATACGGAATATATCAATCCTTTCTTAGCCCTATCCCGACTTGTTCCCCATCTAGTGACACCTGAAACTAAAGGTGTAGCACGATTCATCTGGGGGCTACACCCAAGAGTTAGGGGAATGGTCCGTTCCTCCCAGCCTTCAGCCCTACAAGCTGATGTTGACCTTACTAGCAGTTTGACTGATGACTTAATTAGGGCTGGATGGACTGCGCAAGCAAGGGTTGATGAGAAGAGGAAGTTTGTTAGTGAGAAAAGAAAGTGGTTTGAAGTCAAGAGAGCGGTTGGAAAAAGTAGCGGGTCAGGTAGAAAGAGTTCTAAAGGTGCAAGGCGCAATGATCAGGGAAGCAAGACCCGGAGACTGTACTCGGGGACAAGCCCGTTTTGCAACAAGTGCAAGCTACACCATCAAGGGGAATGTAACCCGATGCCCTGTTTTAGATGCAAGAGAACATGCCATTTAATCAAAGACTGCACTTACGCACAAGGAAAACAATGCTATGAATGCGGAGATCCAGGGCACATGAGGAACAAGTGTCCTAAGCTGGGTAGAGACAAGGATGCCAAGCACAACAAGCCAAAGGGAAGAGCATTCGTTATGGACCCAGCTGGAGCTCGTAGGGAACCCGATGTGGTTAATGGTAGGTTCCTTGTAAACAATCATCCTGCTACTGTTCTGTTCGATACTGGAGCGACTGCTAGTTTTGTCTCTATTACTTTTAGGCCTTTGATTGATTTAGACGCGTGTGCCTTGACCGATACGTTTACCGTAGAATTAGCTGACGGTAACATTTTAGAAACTATCGAAGTCATCAGAGATTGCTCGCTGAATCTAAAGGAAAATACGTTTAGGATAAACCTGATGCCCATTAAGTTAGGAGGATTCGATGTGGTTGTTGGTATGGACTGGCTAGCTAAGCATAGAGTCGAAATCGTATGTGATGAGCGTCTACTCAAGATACCGTTGAGCGACAAGGAATTGTTAGTGGTACAAGGCGAAAAGAGTAACACCCTATACCCCATGGTATCCGACTTAAAAGCTACCAAGAGCTTAATGAAGGGATGCCCAGCTTTCATAGTTTTTATGATAAAAACCCAAAAGGAGAAGAAGATTGAAGATATTCCCGTGGTTTCTGAATACCCAGAAGTGTTTGGAAGACCTACCGGGACTTCCCCCGAACCGACAAGTCGAGTTCCAGATAGATTTACTGCCTGGCGCTGCACCAGTAGCCAAGGCACCGTACCGACTCGCCCCACCTGAGATGAAGGAGCTAATGGCGCAAATTCAAGAACTACTGGACAAGGGATTTATACGTCCGAGTGTCTCTCCATAGGGTGCCCCGGTGCTGTTTGTGAAAAAGAAAGACGAAACCCTGCGAATGTGCATTGATTACAGAGAATTGAACAAGCTGACCATAAAGAACCGTTACCCTCTTTCGAGAATAGATGACCTATTTGATCAGTTGCAAGGAGCAAGTTATTTCTCCAAAATAGAATTGAGGTCAGGTTACCACCAACTGAAGATAAGAGAAGAGGACATACCCAAAACGACCTTCCGAACTAGGTATGGACACTATGAGTATTTAGTCATGCCCTTTTGACTGACTAATGCTCCTGCAGCGTTCATGGACCTCATGAACCACGTTTGCCACCCTTACCTCGACAAGTTTGTGATCGTGTTTATCGACGACATACTGATCTACTCCCGTAGTAAAGACGAGCACGAGAAGCATCTCTGGCTAATACTTGAACTACTCAAGAATGAGCAACTATATGCCAAGTTCTCTAAATGCGAATTCTGGATGCGTAGGATTCAATTCTTAGGGCATGTGGTGAATGAGAATGGGATTCAAGTCGACCCTTCCAAGATTAAGGCCATAAAGAATTGGAAGATTCCTGAAACTCCCACGGAGATAAGGCAATTCTTATGGCTGGCTGGTTACTACCGACGATTTATAAAAGACTTCTCGCGCATAGTGCAACCTTTGACCGCACTAACTAAGAAGAACACAACCTTTGTGTGGGAGCGAGAGCAGAACGAGGCGTTTGAAATGCTTAAGGAGAAGTTATGCAGTGCACCTATCCTTGCTCTTCCAGAAGGAGTAGAAGACTTCATGGTTTATTGTGACGCTTCGCGTCAAGGACTAGGATGTGTATTGATGCAACGCAATTAGGTGATTGCTTATGCATCTAGACTGCTGAACGATCATGAGAAGAACTATACGAAGCACGATCTGGAATTGGATGCCGTGGTGTTTGCTCTCAAAATGTGGAGGCACTACCTCTATGGCACGAAGTGCATCATCTACACTGACCATAGAAGTTTGCAACTCTTTCTTGACCAAAAGATGCTTAACATGCGTTAGAGGAGATGGGTCGAGCTGTTAAACGACTACGAGTGCGAAATCCGCTACCATCCCGGTAAGGCCAATGTTGTGGCGGATGCGTTGAGTAGAAAGGAGAGAGAAAAGCCTCTTCGTGTACGAGCATTAAGGATGAGTGTGTATACCAACCTTATCACAAAACTGAAAGAAGCTCAAAGCGAAGCATTAAAGGAAGAAAGGTTAAAAGAAGAAGGGTTAACCGGAATGGAAAAACGATTTGAGACAGGGGACGATGGTACATACAAGTACGAAGGGAGAACTTGGGTGCCGAAGCACGGAGGAATTCGAGAAGTAATCCTCGACGAAGCACATAAGTCTAGGAATTTGGTTCACCCTGGAAGTGATAAGATGTACCAGGATCTAAAGGCACTTTTCTGGTGGCCTGGAATCAAGAAGTCAATCGCTATTTATGTTGGGAAATGTCTAACCTGTGCCATGGTAAAAGCTGAAAATCAAAAACCGTCAGGAACGTTACAACAACCCGAAATCCCAGAATGGAAATGGGATAACATCACGATGGATTTTGTTACAAAGTTACCCGGAACGTTTAGAGGCCATGACGCTATTTGGGTGATAGTGGATAGGCTAACGAAGTCAGCTCACTTTTTGCCAATAAGAGAAGACTACGACATGACAAAATTGGCCCAACTATATGTCGACAAGATAGTATCGAGGCATGGAGTGCCTTTGTCGATCATCTCCGACCGTGATAGCCGTTTCACTTCACGTTTCTGGAAATCATTCCAGCAGGCTTTAGGAACCCGTTTGGATCGAAGCACCGCATACCACCCTCAAACCAACGATCAGAGCGAAAGGACTATTCAAACGTTGGAAGATATGTTAAGAGCTTGCGTGATTGACTTTGGCGGAAACTGGGACAACCATCTCCCTTTGGTGAAATTCGCCTATAACAATAGTTACCACGCAAGTATTAAAGTCGCTCCGTATGAGGCTCTATATGGCAGGAAATGCCGATCACCATTGAGTTTGAATGAGATCGGTGATAGCCAAGTGATGGGACCCGACATCGTGTTTGAGACCACTGACAAGATCTTTAAAATCAAGGAGCGACTAAAAGTAGCCAGAGACCGGCAGAAGAAGTACACTGATAGGAGACGGAAACATTTAGAGTTTCAAGTGGGCGACAGAGTCATGCTAAAGGTAGCACCATGGAAGGGAACTGTGAGGTTCGGAAAGAGAGGAAAGTTAAGCCCGAGATACATTGGACCATTCGAAATACTGGCAAGAATTGGCCCAGTGGCTTACAAGTTGAAACTACCTAGGGGTTGAGCCACATACATGACACCTTTCATGTGTCGAACTTGAAGAAGTGTATGGTAGACAAAACCCTGAAGCTACTATTGAAAGAAGCAAGAATCAATGACAAGCTGAACTTCGTGGAAGAGCCCGTAGAGATCACGGACCGCTTGGTCAAGCAACTCAGGCGGAGTCGCATACCCAAGGTCAAGGTTAGATGGAACTCAAAGCGAGGACCTAAATTTACTTGGGAGCGTGAAGATGAGATGAGGAAGAATTATCCACACCTCTTCCAACCCACCCGTTCAGACTCTAATCGAAGCTAAAATTTCGGGACGAAATTTCCTAAACGGTGGGAGAATATGACAACCGACCTCTAGGTTGTTATTCTCACCCTAATTTACTTGCATCATTATCCGTCTTATAAGTAATAATAATAGAAACAATCCGACCCTATCAGTGAATTTGGAAACATTTCTTGCTATTTGATCCATTTTATGATTTCCCGTGATTTTATTAATTTTTAGTCAATTTAGGTTTTACCGTTTTAAAACTTGGTGTCCCGGGAATGTTAACTAGCCACCCGTACAAAATTTAATCTCAAGTGAAACAATTAAAATGTGAGCATATATAAATTTTCGGGTTCATGCATGCATGGACATGCACAAGATACTACAATTAACATCATCCACCAAATAATATATTCTACCAAATACTACAAAATTACACCACCTAATACTTATTTACAATTAAAATTTAAATTTAAACACCCACACAAGATGCCATGCTCGGCCGCCCCCTCTCCCTCCACTCACCTCTCTTCTACACCACCCACACTTTTACCATTCAAGCTTCATGCAATGACACTTATCACTACACCTCTCTCTCTCATTCTTTCAAACACACATCAGCTGATTTCACACTTAAGAACACACACTCAAACCATTCCCTCTAGATTTCCAGCCTTGTTCATCGAAGAACAAGGCATTCACATACCCGGTGGACCGAAAATCACAAGAAGGTGGCCATATTCGCGAGCTTTGGACACACCTCTACATCTTGTTCGACTTTTCCAGCTTTTTTCGAAGATTCTCCAGCCTTGTCCAAGGAGTTTCAAGCTATCCAAGACCATCTACACTCTCCAAAACGTGAACAACACCAAGTGTAAGCTTCATGTCACCCGAAAATGATCTTTTCATGTGTTTCGTTCACTTCTCTTTTAAAATCACCTCCTCTCTTTGTTGTAGCATAAACCCGACACTATTATTTTGTTCTTGAGGAGCTTTCAACTTCACAAGAGGTATCTCACTCGTTATATTTGTCATTCTTAAGGTGGAAACCGATTTCCACCATGAAAACCCTATTTTTGTACTCTTTACACCATCTAACTTGTAAATCTTGTAAACCTTGAAAGCAAAACTTATAACCAGCTTGTAATGGTTTAATGGACTCCTAATAACCTGTTTTGAAAGTTACAAAAGAATATACACCGTGGATATATGGTTTTAGCTCAAGATACACCTTAAAAACCTTCTTTTTGCAAGAAATGTACAATCTAAGCACTTGTTTGAAAACCCTCTCAACCAAGGTTTACAACCTGCTCATGAACGACTTTGTAACACCCTAATAATCTGATATTAATGTTAAATGAGGTTTTAGTAATGTTTAAACCCAAGTTTGCACGGATTTACACATGTGTTATGGTTGGTTATGGCTAAATCACTAAGTTGATAGTTCATTGTTGTGATGGGTAACCTAGCCATGAGTTTGGACATAATTTCAGAAAGCTTTGATGAATATTAAGTGTGTGGCAAATGGTTAATCTCTGGAAATTAAGGACATGTTAAGATTAGACCCATTTTAGTTATTTTCGGGACCCGAAACATGGTAAAACAACCTTAAAAATAGTAAAACATGGTGTTAACCATTTTAAAAAGAATTCCAGGCTTAATAATGGTTAATAAAATGTTCTGGAGTCAATGGGTAAATTAAATGGTCAAAACAACAATTAAATGGCGTTTTAACTAAAAACGGGTACCAACCGAGCAACGTTTTTGAGAAAAATTCAAGAAAAAGGAGTTTAAAGCTAAGATTTATAAAAATCATGTAATTTCAGCAAGTTAAGTAATAAAAGACCTAAATGATTTGAAAAATTGGTCAAACAAGCTTTAAATGGTCAAATACGGTCAAAATTGCGTTTTAACGGGTTAAACGTAAGAACGAGACTTTCAACTATTAGATGCAAAATTTCAAAATTTCAAAATTTAAGGACTTAAAACTTATGAAAATATCTGTTAGATTACACCTACTGGTCCAAGACTCAAATTTATGGAAATCCTAAATTAACCGTTAAAACTCTCAGGTTTTACCGCAACCGGGAACGTTAAACGTATAGTTTTTAAACCGGACCCATAAACTAAAATTTTGGAACCCTTACTCAATAATAAGTCAAATTTTTACTCTAAGAACCTGATTTTGGTCTTAAGTGTCATAAAGAACAAGAAACCAAATTTGAGGGTAGAAACTGTCAATTTTGAAACTTGAGGGACTAAACTGTAAAAATTTTACCAAGCTTTATAACCGACTCCTATGAAACTAATAATCACTTGACAACAAAATTTCCTTATATCCTTAACCTAATGATGTAAAAATCCCAAATTACATGGAGAAACCATGAACTGCCATAAAAGGAAACTTTTTATACAAACCTTCGCGAAATCAAAGCCTTATCCGATAACTAAATTCTGATACGCTTGTTGCACATTAAATAAGTTTAGAGCAATAGCTTATCACTTAAGATATTCATGCTAGGGTGCTAGACTTGAGACACTCCCGGCACACGAAGAGTTATTTTGACTTAACACCTAAGGTGAGTTCTAGTGATCCCCTTTTTTTTACTACTGTTTTGGGGTGAAACATGCTCTGTTATTTATGAACAGTATTTGTGCTTTGCTTGGTGATTGTATGTGGGATTTATGGTTACCTGCTGATACTTATATCATGATCATTAATTTTTTCGTGAACCGCTTGTTTTATATGGATAGATCTATTTGGGGAATCCCCCACACACAGTGGCTTCCGTTCCAGGAAGGGTACCCCACTGAGATCCTAAGGGGTCGTTTGTGGCATGTGACAGGTTTTGTTAAGAAACAATGGTGAACCATCCGGGCAGGTATGGTTCACTGGTTTGGGGCTCAGTTCTTCCTTCGGGAATATCCGGTTAAACACAACTTTAGAAGAGGCCAACTGGGACTGAGTGCAGGGTTGATTATGATTCTCCCACGATGTTGAAACTATGATTTATTCCTTTTTATCAAATAAGGATTTGTTAAGTCCTTTTTGTTTTTAAACTTTAAGCACTTGAATTCACCAACTTTTTAGTTGACACAAATTTCTTTTTGAGCATGTTTTAGGTATTTTATGAAGAGATCCTAGCTGTTGTGAAGACCTAGACTTATCCCTGCGACCATGGCATTGGCTTATTTTCCTTAATGAACAATTTCAACAATTTTACATCTTTGTTGAACAAGTGCAATTTATTTCGATGTTGGTTGTAAAACTCATTTGCGGGCTTGATTTGTTTCTAGCCCCGGTACCTTTTGAAAACTTTTAATGCCATGTGATATTCTCTCTTTTGAGCTCTTGTAATGGTTTGTTTCCGCTGCCATATGTTGTTGCTAGTCTGTGACGTCCCACCCTACCTGGGCCCGGGGTGTGACATTAAGTTTTGAGAGTCTTCCAAGGATATGCAAAATGGAGATCAAGTACAGATACTGTTAGATCTAGGAACAACAGATCTAAATCAATTTGTATAGGCTTAGAACTTTAATCAGTATTTGTAGTGAATGATTGTATTTCATTATTATGATGTATGCATTGTCTATACAGGTTAACCCATATGTGTGTTGATCTGTGTATGATTGCAGGTACAAACATAATTCTTGGTCAATTACTGAAAATGACTAAGTGTAAGAAACATCTACGGATGAACATTTTGTTCTTCCGTAGATATTTTTCTTACAAGTAACAAACATCCGAAGATCATCTACGGATGAACAATTAGCTCTGGAGTTCAAGTGGTCAATCAAAGAGTTCAAGTGAAGACTCTTGTGGATGAGCAAACTCCTGCGGAAGAACAAGTACCATCGGAAGAACAAGTACCTTCGGAAGAACAAACACCTACGGAAGACTATATAGGTGCGGAATCCAAACACTTGTATGTAAATAATACAAGTGTTACAAGTCAACAAGTCAACAAGACAGTTGTGCGAATCCCAAGAGATCCGGTGTTTCCTTAACTGAAACACACGTGCCTATAAATATGGATCCTAGGTTTCACATCAACGAGGACACGAGAACACGACACACAAACACAAACAACCAAGCATCAATACGGCAAACCCAAACATCACATCAAATCACACAAACATAAACCCTAGCAGCCGTCACATCAACATCAACACGTTCGAAGCATTTATTATTCATTATTTATTTATTCATCTGTAATCTTTAATCTGTTTAATGAAATACGTTTGAATCAAATCTTTTTGTTTGGTTATTAACTGTGTTCTTCTCATTGTGTTCGTCACAATCATTAATCATTAAATTTGATATTTAATTATTCAAACAATTAAACAAGGTTAATGTTGATTCCGCAAACATTAACTTGATTTCCTATTAACACCTAATAATTCCTGATTGCGGTCCTTGGATTTATAGGTGGTATTAGAGCCAAGTGCTCATTGATTAAGATCGATTGATCTATCAGTGTTAATAGTGTTTAATTGTTTGCTTGTTTCACTAGATTTGGCAGTTTTTGCTGATTAGATCTATTGTTATTAAGCAAATCGTTTTTGTGTGATTTTATTAAAAAAGTGAATTGTCCTTCAGCAAGTATTGTTACATTGCTTGATTAACTTGGGTCAATATTCAAATCAATTGAATAGTAGATCTTGGTTATTGATTGACATTCATAAATTGTTCAACTTTATATAAACAAATACATTAACAAACTTTTGATTCAACAAATCAAAAGATGAGTAACTTTGGTGGATCATCATACCAACCTCCAAAGATGGAAACAAAAGCAGATTTTTAATCCTGGAAAATCAAGTTTAGGAATCATGTGAATTATACAGATTCTGACTTATGGGTGTCAATAACTGAAGGTCTTTATATTCCACCCACTCTTGGGCCGGATTATAATGACAATAATCAACCCATAAGTACAAAGGATCTATCACCTAATGATGTTAAGGAGGTCCTTACATCTTACTTAGTATGGCTTTACCTAAAGAAATATTGATTAGATGTGAGAATTACAAAACAACAAATTCCTTGTGGAAGATTCTTCATACACTTTGTGAAGGGAGTGATGAAATCAGAAGCATTAGGAAGGACACCCTTCGTTCACAATATGAAACCTTTCATCATATTGTGGGTGAAGTAATTCCTCAACAACTTCATAGATTTATGCAACTTGTAACAGAGATGAATATCTTGGAGTTGAAATAAAAAAATGAAGAATTAAACAAGAAGATGCTCCATACTTTACCAGAAAGTTGGAAGCAAACTGTGTCCATGTTCAAGAACACCATTGACCTCAAAGCAACTGGTTTAGATACATTGGTAGCTAAAGTTGAAGCTCTTGAAATGGATGAAAAATCAAGAAACAAGAGTGTGAGAACTCATGTCTCACCCTATCACTTTAAAGAAACAAAAAGTGCTGGAAGTACCTTTATTTCCAACAATGATAGTGATAAGTCTTGTAATTTGAGCGAAGATGAGGAGGAAGTAAGTTTCTATTCATCAAAGCCTTCAAAGAAATCTTCTCAAAGTAAGTCAAGAAAAGATAAAGGAAGAACTGATGATCAAAGAGATCCATCATCAGCAAAGTTTTCATCAAATAACAACCAAATAGAGCCCATCACTGTCATTCTGGACTCTGAAGAACAAAAAGCAACTTTTGTAGCTTTCAGTTCAAGTTTTCAAGCTTATCTGGGAAGCTCATTAACATCTGCCAACATTTGCCAGCAAGACTTGGAAGAACTAAATCCAGATGTAGTAGAGGAGATGGATCTACAATGGCAAATGGTAATGATTGCTTATAGAGCCAAATAATATCTCAGGAGAAATAAAAATTTGGCTGCTGCAAGTAAATCTTCAAAGATTGGTGTTGATAAGTCAAAGGTAAGATGCTTCAATTGCAATCTCTATGGACACTTTTCTAGAGAATGCAATCAACAATCAAATCCTGATTTGACTCAAAGATCTCTCAGACAATCACAAACTACCAACTCATCCCCACCAGCCATAAATGCATCAGTAGGAACAAGTAACTCTAAAGAAACTAGGCTGATCATACTTCAAGATGGAACCTGTGACTAGATTATGTATGAGAAGGAAGTCTTGGAAGAAAATCAAGCTTTAATGGCTCACATGGAAAACAAAGTTCCACCCATGGCTAGAGAGGTAAGAGATAGGTTATGTTCATCAATATGTGTTGAGGAAGTTGAAAGATATAGAGTCCATGCTCAACAACTGGCTGATAAAGTTAAAGAAACAATGATTTTGAATGAATCTCATGTAAGAGAACATAAATTATATCAAATCAAAATTAACTCTTTACAAAAGAATTTAGATAAACTTGTTTCAAAAAATTACAGTTTAAAAGCACAAGTTGAGCATCTGACCACTTCCTTAACTAAATCCATGACTAATCATGCTTCAACTGAAGTGAAACTTCAAAAGTTTCAATTTTCATCTCAATAGTATGAGAAATTATTAAATTCTTATATTGAAGCAAAGAAAAGGTCTGGGTTGGGATATAATGCTATGGCACCTCCTATAAACAATAATTACACACCTTTACCTAAATCAGTGACAAATAACTTGTAAAATCATTTTGTGCCATGCACCAAGTTTGAAACAAAATCTAATCAACAAGTTTTTCATAATAAAACTAAGGTGAATGAAACTGAGTCATCTGAATCAGAAAAGATAATCAAAATGACTTAGAATTTGACTTTGATGAGTGTGATGACTTGGATGATTATGATGAACATGATGATGATCTTCTAAACATTAGTAAGAATGTTGTTCCTAAAACAAACATTCCAAAAGTCCTTGAAGAACCATTCATTCCCAAGGTTCTTGAAGAAACAAAGTTGCCATATCCTCCAAAACAAAGAAACATGCTGAAGACTATCTACAAGAGAATATCTTAGCTAAATGAAGGTCTTTAAGAACTTCATCAGCAACAAAAATCTTCAAATAAAGAAACTGAAAAGTGTGCATCTACTGAGGAAGTAAACACAGTTTCAGTAGATAAAGGAAAGAAGAAGCACTAACCTGATCTTCAGCGAAAGAAGAAACCTTCTTCAGTAGAAGATTTGCGGAAAAACAAATCTGTTGACTCAGTAGATGATCTAAGGAAATCAAAGTCAGCAACAATCAAATCAAAGCCTTAAAAGCTGAAAGAAGATAAAATCAACTTCAAAAATGGAAAAGGATGCAAAGCCTCAGAAGTTGACAAAGAAGAAGAAAATAACTGATTCTGACAAAGAATCAGAGGAGATGTATTGCAAATGGTGTGACATGAAAAATCAAAATACTAAAGATTGTTACTTCAGTAGTTATTGTTCTATTTGCAATATGAACAATCACATGACATCTGAGTGCTACTTCAACAAACATTGTGCTATTTGTAACAAAAATAACCATTCAACTCAGGAATGTTATTTCAACAAAAAAAACAAGACAAAGAGCACAAAGAAGAAACAATCAGATAAAGCTGAATCAGACACTCAATCTACTGATTGTGAAAAAGAGTCAAAAAATTAGAAGACTCAGTATAAACAAAAATCAAAACCAAAGGAGAAAACATCCACTGATGGTCAACCTTTGAAGAAAAGAACAACATTTCTGTGAATCCAAGGATCACAATCAGGAATTATCAGTGTCGGTTGAAGGCAAGTCAACGTTTGCGGAATCAACGTTGGCTTGGTTTAATTTTTTTGTAGTAAATTTCTATATTAATAAAGATTCAAGAACACACTAAAAGAAACACAATTAATGAATAATATGTATTTCATTAAAACATGTTAATGATTACAAATAATGAATGAATGATAATAAATTTTGTGATGAATGATGGGACGGCTGCTAGGGTTTGATTATGAGATTTGATGTGATGTTTGCTGTTTGTGGAATTGTCGTATTGCTATTGTTGTTGCCGTCGAAGCCGCCCATGATTCGAAACCTAGGATCCATTTATATAGACAATGATGTTTCTGTTATAGGAAACACCGGATCTTTTGGGATTTGAGTTGTTTCTGTTAAGTAATCATTGGATTTCTCGGGATTCGCATAACTGCCTTGTTGACTTGTTGAATTGTAACACTTGTATTATACAAGTGTTTGGACTTCGCAGGAATATTGTCTTCCATAGATGTTTTGTCCTTCCGCAGAAGTCTTGTTCTTCCAAGGGTACATTGTTCTTCTGAAGCAACTTGTTCTTCCGAAGCAATCTTGTTCTTTCGACCTTAGTGTGATTGTTCATCCGCAGAAGATATTTGGATGCATTTTACTTGTAAGAAACATATCTACGGAAGAACAAAATGTTCATCCGTAGATGTTTCTTTCACTTGGTCAATTTCAGAAATTGACCAAGTATAATGTTTGTACCTACAACCATACATAAATAAACACACATATAAATGGGTTAACCTATATATATAATGCATACACAATAATGAATTACAACCATTCATTACAGATATTAATTCAAGTACTAAGCCTATACAAAATGGACTAGATCTACTGATCCTAGACCTAACAATACTCCCCTTTGGGGTTAGATACTTGTAATCATCTCTTCAAAACTGAAAGTTCTTTCAATCTTGCCACCATCCTTTTGTTGAAGTATGATACTGCATCCTTTTGATCATCGTACTTGTACTTGATCTCCATTCTTCATATCCTTTGCAGAGTCTCAAAACATAGGCCCAAAATGTCTTCTTCAGTGGTGAGTGATTCCACTACACTTTCATTGTGAACTATCTCGAGCTCATCTTCCTCTGAGATTCTTAATTCTGATACTTCTTCAATGTTAGCTCCCTTCAGCATCCCAGCATTATACCTTCTTCTCTTGTATGCTTTGGCATGCAACTTATCCACAACTTGAATCATGTGCATATGTAGACACAAGTCATTCTAAGCCCTTTCATCAGTTAGCTTTGGGAAGAATTTTTCGTGAAGGTATGAAGTATAACTAGGGTGGAGCACTTTGATCTCCAATGGGTCAAATATTCTTATTCTTTCAGCTTTCTTCCCTTCTGCATTCCACAGCAGCACTAATTATTTGGTCCTCTTAAAATATCCCCATTCTGTTATGGGTTATGTATATTGATTCCCATATATGCTTTTAACAATAGCTGACTTATTGTTTTGACATCCAACCCTCTTCAAGAACTCATCATCCACCATAGTAGAGGAGTTATATTTTGGTCTGTTCATTCTTTGTAACCTTCTTTTGTGCACATCATCTCTGAATTTTGTTTTTAGCTTTCCCACTAACACAGAGAAGTCTCTTCCTCTTGGGTAAACAGGATAGTTAGAGATAATCAAGCTTTGCAAATCTTTGAGATCACATTCAGGTTGGCACAGTACTAATGCTATATCTTGGAAGTATTGAATCCTTCCTGATGTTCTTTTGATGATAGCACAGTCCCATTCTTGATCATATTTCCATGCCATGATTCTGTTGTCTTCCAGAGAGGATGGACTAGTAATGTGGTCAAACAATTCTATTAATGTAGACTTCTTCTCTGTGATTTCTCTAACTGTTGTTCCCAATGGTCACACTTTGCCAGGAATGACTGCTCTTCGTTCTCTGATCAATTTTTCTTTTCCTTTGTGCTGATCTTTAGATTCAACAGTTATAGGATCGGCAGGAAGTTTGCTTTGTTGCTCATAAGATAAGTGTGGAGCTTCAGTTCTGAATCTGACTCCAGTATCAAGTTCAACATACATTAAATGTTCCATCATTCTTCTCAGCTCAGCAATACTTCTTCCTTTAAGCTCATGACCCTTATAGTTGTGACCCTGTAGCCAACATACCATATTGTACTTGCTTAGTTTTGTTGTATCACAGTGTCCTAGATCTTTCTTGATTTTCTGAATGGCTTGAAAATTGGTGAATGCTTCATAATCACAATTTGGAACTATGAACCTAGCAAGCTCAAACTCTTTTAGCATATCTTTCATCTCAATCAAGTTCATTCTTTCAACCATGTCAAATAGGAACTCATGATTGATTAGTGTCATAAACACAGATGACTCGGGCCTCTCTTCCATAATGTCTTTTGTTGTAAGAAGAACATCAGTCTTTGATTCTTCTTGATCTTTGTTAGATTCATCTTCAATCAGCTCTTTCCATTCAGCATCACTCTCAGCTTCATCTTCATTATGAGTTACTTGCTTTAATGGTGACACATCCACTGAAGGAGTGTGTTTTGAATATGTAAGCCTTGACTTCTTGGGTGTCTCTTCAATATTGATTGTTTGTATGTTTGTTGAACCAAAATACTTCCTTTTTCTTGAGTATTGAATAAGTTGCTTTAAAGTTTCAGCAGGTTTCTTTAGTTGCTCTGATTCAATAGCATATATCTTCATCTTCAGCTGATCAATCTCTTCTTCTTTTCTTCTCAACAAAGCTGATTGATCATAGAGAGAGTCATACATTTGATCAACCTTTAGCCTTAGCTTTTTATTTTCAATATTCTCATTCTTTGCTGAGTCCTTAAGTTCTTTAACCAGCTCATGCAATGCATCAATCACTTCATTGTTTTCTTGTATGTTCTCCCTCAATCTTTTCATACTTGATTCTTGCTTCATCAGCTGATCATCTTTTACTTTCATCATTCCCTTCAACTTTTGAATTCTTTGCTTTCTATTGTTAGACTTCAGAACAAGCTTGCTGTATTCAGCAACCAGATAACTCTTGCTGACAGGGATATCAGTATCACTTAGATCATCTTCATTATAGGCAATCACATCAACATAGTTTGCCTCTTCTTCTTCTTCCTAATGTTGAGAAGCAATCTCATCATCATTTACTTCTTCATGGGCTACACTTGCTGAGCTTGAACTGACCTCAATAGCTTGATCTTCCGGTTCTTGATGTGGTTGTTGTTGTTGTTGATGGTCAGTGATCGGAGAGACTGGTTTAATTTCGTTAGAGAGTACAGGGGATTCAGTTTTGGTTAATGACAGTTGAACTGTACTAGCTTGTGAGGCTAACTCTGTCTCCCTAGTGTAAATGCTCTCGATGGATGAATTTTCTGAATTTGGAGGTTGTTGGAAAAGTTGCATTTGAAGCTGATTTGGTGATTGAGGGTGAATTGGAGATATAGGTTCTGTGTTTTGGCTGGAAGGTGAATTTAGGTGGGGTGTTTGTTGTTGATTTGGTGATAGAGGGTGAATTGAAGAGATAGGTTCTGTGTTTTTGCTGGCAGGTGAATTTGGTAGGGGTGGTTGAGGTTGATGATGTATGGGTGATATATCTGGTGAGTGAGTGTCTTGAACAGAGTTGGTTGATGAAACCTCATGTTGATCTTCCCACACAAGCTCTTGAGGAATGTTTGCATGAGCATCTACCACATGATAAAACATGGGCATGTCTCCTCCTTCATATTTCCCAGATATTTTATTCAGTACGGATCTGCCTAGGTGTGCTTGAACGATCACATCACCATCCACAGTAGTTCCAGGCAGATCAGCATTGATGATTAGTTGCAGAAACCTTGGAAACATGTACATCTTGTCAGCCTTCTGTACTTTGATGTGATCACATAAGCAGTTGAAGATGTACTTTGAGTAATTGTAGGTTCTTCCCTCAAAAACACCAATAATGCCTGAAGAGATATGCCTTGAAAATCTGTCAAGTCCAGATTTCCTGTTTGAGATGCACTTAAGATAAGTGTGGCGGAGAAATGTGTACGGCTTGCAGAGTCTTCCTTTCTTTATTTCTCCTTTCTCGAAGTCACCATAATACCCCATCAGAAGAAAGACTTTTTATATGTATTCATTGTCAAACACATCAGGGTGACCAACTTCTATATCTCCCAACTCAAGAACCCTTCTTATTGTCTTTTCATCCACTCTCAGTCTTTGATTCTTCACATCAACCACAATAACTTGCCATCTTCCTCTATTTGGGTGAGTTCCAGAAATCAGTGATGTGCGATTGGTGAATCACAGGCTCTGTTGATAAGGCATAGAACAGCCTGGATCTTCTTAGATATCAGATAATGGCTTGACACCCTACTGAAACAATATCGTCAGGGTTTAAGAAGGCACACACATTGTGCTATTTTGCAAATCGATTATCCATCTGTTCAGAAGAAGAAGATTTTGTTAGAATCACACTGAGAATACGAACAGTTGTGAGATTAAACGAGATTCGAATGGTTCATTATTGAAACATTACGACATGTTTTACCTTGAACACAGCAATCTGAGAGCACAGATATATGTTTGTTTGATGTTTTGATTTGGTAAAATTTGAATGTTATAGAAGGGGGAAAAGTTTGTTGAGAGTGTGTTTTTTTAGGTCTAAAAAAGTGAACTGAAAAATCGAATAATGAATTTTGAAGTCAAACAACATCATTTATACTCTCAGACACATTAATTTTATTACTTTAATGAAGTGGGACCCACAACAAATTCTTCCGCAGATTATCTACGGATCCCATAAATCATCTGAGGATGTCTTAACGACATCTGCTGATGAAGTATAACTTACATTTTCACAGATTACCAAACTATGAAATTAATTTATATTTGTTGATCTTTGCTCATCCGTAGTTTACCAATTTACGGATAAACATTTAAACTTTCAACATTGTAGCTTCTGCAGATACTTAAGATGGCACAATGCAGAGAAATATTGTTGTATGGTCCAAGTCCATTGCTTAGAACCATTTATTGCTTTTGGACCTTGTTGACTTTGTATTCATTGTAATTTAGCACAAGAAAGTTTAAAATGATTTTAAAGAAAATTTCATGTATCCAGGAGCTAAGATGGTGCTCAGATTCAAATTCCTTCTAATTGATAATGAAATAGACAAAGCTGCTGATTGATAAACTTAACTTCATGAATTCTACTCCCCCTAAATTTGTGATTAATGATGACATTAAGCATTTATCATAAATTTCTAAGAAGAATAGCATGAGTGACATTTAACTGTATGATGATGCTCAGACATATATACACATATGATGGGATCATACTATAATACTAAGCCTCTTCCTGATGAGTTATTTTGTTGAATTGATACCTGAACAAAGTTCTGATTGCAATTATATTGTCCACTTAAATCCATACAAGAGATCATGTATCAACTAGGCATGATGTTTATCATGTTTTCATATTTATTTGGAAATAACTGTTATGGGCTTCACATTCAATTCCCAAAGATTTTGTCCTCCCTTTGCAAGTCAAATCATCACTTTTTCACACTTAAGAACTATGTACTTTAAGTTATAAGTTCTATCTTGAGATGCATTGGGCATCTCATTAATGCAATGATGTAAAAGCTCTAGATTAATATACAATTGATCAAATTGGATTCTTTTGAGAGCTTAGATATGATCATCATCAGGTCACCAGGTCTTTACTCACGTAAAACAGAGGTGCCTTTAACCCAGGTCTTTGTTCACACAAAACAGAGGGATGATGAGGATCATGATCATTTCACCTTTTGTAACTGATATTCAGTATGGTGATCATACACCCAGGTCTTTGTTCACACAAAACAGAGGGAGTATGATTTGCAAAGATAAATATTATAAAGTGTTGGTACATAGTGTGTTTAGATGAGTGATTTGGTCACATCAGAATAAGACTCACTTTGTATTCTCAAAATGAAGTTTCCCACAAACAATAACTTAGCATTATGTTTGGCATGCACTCAGTGTAGTTTCCACTCAAGATGAATCTACTCACATATCAAGAAACTTGCTTAGATTTATTGTTATTTATGAATTCAGGAATAAGCAAAGATATAGTGTACTATCATTTCCCATGCATGTGTCATGCTGAATCATCATTACACACAGTATTTTGTTTGTTCAAATTGATTAATCTAAGTTAATCATGCCTAGAGACTCAATTAAAAAATTAAATCTGACTGAATCAAAGGCTTTAGTGAATAAATCACCAAGCTGATCTGTTGTATCCACTTTGACTAACTTAATCAACCCCTTTTCTGAGCAATCTCTCAGAAAATGATATCTTATCTCAATATGTTTTGTTTTACTATGTTGCACAAGATTAACAGTTATAAACATAGCAGTAGAATTGTCTATGTAATTGAAGTTTGAAGGAAGTTGTAACCATAGTCAACCAATTGGTTTTGCAACCAAAGGACTTGAGAGCAACCAGCCGAAGCAGCTATGTACTCAGCCTCAGCTGTGGATACAGATACATTGGTTTGTTTCTTGCACTACCATGATACTAGCCTTGGTTCGATGAATTGACATCCACCAGTTGTTGATTTTCTGTTACTGTTACATCCACCATAGTCACTGTCTGAGTATGAGTAGAGTGTAAAGTCACCATCCTTTGAATACCAAAGATCAAGTCCTGGTTTTCCTTTGAGGTATCTGAAAATCCTTTTTACAGCATTCAGATGAGACTCCCTTGGATCAGATTGGTACCTAGCACACACACACACAACAAACATAATGTCAGGTCTACTGGCAGTTAGATACATAAGTGAACCTATCATTGATCTATATAATTTTTTATTAATAGATTTTCCTGAAGGATCAGGAACAATCTTGTCAATAGTTGATGCTGGTGTTTTGCATAAGGATACTTCAGCAAGATTGTATTTCTTCAAAATTTGATGTATGTATTTTTCTTGATTGATGAATATCCCATCTGGTTTTTGATGAACTTGAAGAACAAGAAAGAAGGTTAATTCACCTATTGAACTCATCTGAAATTCAGATTTCATCAGCTCTTCGTAATTTACACACAATCTCTTATTAGTTGAGCCAAATATAATGTCATCAACATATATTTGAACAACTAAGAGATCTTGATGTTCTTGTTTGAGAAAGAGTGTCTGATCAATGGTTCCTCTTTTGTAGCCATGCTTGAGCAAGAAAGATGATAGTGTTGCATACCACTTTCTTGGTGCTTGATGAAGACCATACAAGGCTTTATCTAGCTTGTATACCCTATGAGGATAATGAGGATCTTCAAAACCGGGGGGTTGTGACACATAAACTTCCTTGTCAATCTTCCCATATAGGAATGCACACTTGACATCCATCTGATACACAGTGAACTTCTTATATGATGCATAAGCTAGAAACACTCTTATGGCCTCAACTTCTTGCAACTGGTGCAAAAACTTCATCATAGTCTATTTCTTCTCCTTGTGTGTATCCTTGTGTAATCAACCTTGCTTTGTTTCTTACAATAATCCCTCTATCATCCAGTTTGTTTTTGTATAGCCACCTTGTTCCAATAGGATGTTGACCTTCAGGCAAATCAACTAGAGACCATACCTTTTGCTTTCTAAATTGTTGAAGCTCTTCTTGCATAGCTTCAATCCAACTATTGTCTTTTAAAGCAGCAGTGATGTTTGGAGGGACCACTTAAGAAAGAAAACAACTGAAGAGACAAAGGTTGGCAGTACCACTTCCCTCCTTGAAATTCTCTTTGTAAGATCTCCAATGATGTTGTTGACTGAATGAGTCTTATGGATTCTTATTGATGGAGTTGATTCAACTGGCATAGATGATTCCAGGTTAGTCATTTCCATTGCCTCAGACTGATCCAACCAAGGTTGAGAGTTTAGAAAATAGTCAAAATGTTCAACATGAGGTGAAGGATCATGGTGTCTTCTTTATGGGCTGTAGGAGCATCTCCAGTATCGGTTTGCTATTCCGTAGGAACTTCTCCGGAATCATTTTGCTCTTCCGTAGGAACTTCTGCGGAATCATTTTGCTCTTCCGTAGGAACTTCTTCGGAATCATTTTGCTCTTCCGTAGGAGTTACAGGAACTTCTCCGGATGATAAGTGAGGACTTGAAACATTTCCAATGTTTGTTGTATTCACTTGAGAGCATGGATCTATTGAAGGGACAACATTGACATCTCCGGATGCATCATATTCATTTCCACATGTAGTGTCTGCAGCTGCTGCTGATGTGTTTCCACCCGAGGATGTGTGTATCCTTGGAGGATCAGCAGATAATGTTACTTCAGTCATATGAGGTGGAACAAATGGATAACATACTTCATCAGAACCTGCAGTGTTCAAATGATCATAGTTAAATGGTTTAGTTAGAGATGTCAAACAACCATGATGAACCTTTAACTGACTTAGTAAATAGATATTCATCAAAGGATACATTAGGAGTTTCTTCCATAATGTTATGTTGTGTAATATAAATCCTATAAGATTTAGATGTTTAAGAGTATCCAACAAAGAAACCATCATATGCTTTTTCTGAAAATTTTCCCAATGACTCTTTTATGTTTAAAACAGATAAATGACATCCAAAGACTTTAAGATAACCTATCTATGGTTTTCTTTTAAACAAGAGCTCATAAGGAGTTTTGTTATGTTCTTTGACAATTAATGTTTTGTTTTGAATAGTGCATGCAGTATTCACAGCCTCAGCCCAAAATGTGATGGGCAATTGTGAATCAACTAGCATTGTTCTAGCTGCTTCAATGAGAGTTTTGTTTCTTCTTTCAGCAACTCCATTTTGTTTTGGAGTTCTTGGTGCACTGAATTGCCTTGTAATACCTTTGCTCCTGCAAAAGGAACCAGTTAAAAATTGACAAATTCAATACCATTGTTACTCCTAAAAATTTTAACTTTTGTATCAAGTTGATTCTCAATCTTGATCACAAAGTCCATTAATGTTTCTAATGTTTCATATTTTTGTTTTAAGAAAAAGACCCATGTGAATCTTGTGAAATCATCAACTATCACCAAACAATATTGCCTTTTTCCAATGCTCATCACATTAGTAGGACCAAACAGATCCATGTGAAGCAATTTGAGTGGTGTAGTATTAGTATTGATAATTTTGGATTTATATGACACTCTATGTTGTTTTCCTTTGTAACAAGAAGAATAGTGAGTTGAGCAATGAAACTCTTTGTTTAGCAATCCAATGTCCAGGTCATTTTTCACCAATTGGTTCATGTTCTTCATGTTAGAATGGACAAGACTTCTATGCCATAGTTGAGATACATCTTCTGATAACTTAGATAGAAGGCATGTTTCATGTTTTGTGAGTGATGTGTTGTTCATATCCAAAACATAAGTGTTTCCTTTTCTTGCTGCTTTGAGGAGGACCCATTCTTCTGGATCATTAAATCCTGGCTTAAGAGTGTAACAATTAGTATTATCAAACAATGTGGTATAATTTTGATCACAAATTTGAGACACACTTAGTAGATTATATTGTAAATTTTCACAATAATTTAATTTCTCAAATTTGAGCACACCATTTGTTATCATTCCTTCACCAACAATTTTACCTCCCTTTTTATCCCCACCAAATGCCACATAAGAAGCATTTTTATGTTTGAAATCATGAAGAAGTGAACAGTTTCCTGTCATATGCTTGGAACAACCACTGTCAACATACCACTTGTTGTCAGCTCTCCAATATTGTTCCTCACTTGCCATGGGTGGAACCTTGTTTTCCATGTGAGCCATTAGACCTTGATTTTCTTCTAAGACTTCCTTCTCATACACACTCCAGTCACAGGTTCCATATTGAAGAATGATCAGCCCAGAGTCTTTAGAGTTGCTAGTTTCTGCTGGTGAATTGGTGGCTAGTGGGGATGAGTTGGTCAGTTGTGGCTGTCTAAAACATCTTTGAGTTGATGTGGGTTGTTTGGTCTGATGATTCTGATGTTGTGTTGTGTCAGAATTTTGGTGATTGCATTCTCTAGAAAAGTGACCATAGAGATTGCACTTGAAGCATCTTACCTTTGACTTATCAACTCTTATTCGTGATGATTTACTTGCAGCAGCCAAATTCTTGTTTCTTCTTAGATATTGTTTGGCTCTATATGCAATCATTGCCATTTGCCATTGTAGATCCATTTCCTCCACTACATCCGGAGGCAGTTCTTCTAAATCATGTTGGCACATGTTGGCAGTGGCCAATGTACTTTCTAGGTAAGCTTGAAAGCTTGAACTGAAGGCTGCAAAAGCTGCCTTTTGTTCTTCAGAGTCTAGAATGACAGTGATAGACTTTAATTGATTGTTGGATGATGGTTTTTTAGATGATTTGTCTTTTTGATCATCAGATCTTTCTTTCTCTTTTCTTGACTTACTTTAAAAAGATTTTTCAGGAGGTTTTGAAGCATAGAAACTTACTTCCTCTTCATATTCACTCAAAGTACAAGAGTTATCACCATCATTACTGGACATGAAAGCACTTCCAGCACTTCTTGTTTCTTTAAAGTGATATGGTGTTACATGAGTTCTTATACTCTTGTTTCTTGATTTCTCATCTAGTTCAAGAGCCTCAACTTTAGCCACTAGAGTGTCTAGTCTGATTGCTTTGAGATCTATGGTATTATTGAACATGGATACAGTTTGCTTCCAACTTTCTGGTAAAGTATGGAGCATTTTCTTGTTCAATTCCTCATTTGTGTATTTCAACTCCAGAATGTTCATTTCTGTGACAAGTTGCATAAACCTGTGGAGTTGTTGAGGAATTGATTCACCCTCAATATGATGAATAGTTTCATATTGTTAACGAAGGGTGTCCTTCCTAATGCTTCGGATTTCATCACTCCCTTCACAAAGTGTACGAAGAATCTTCCACAAGGAATTTGCTGTTTTATAATTTTCACATCTGATCAATATTTCTTCTGGCAAAGCCATACTAAGCAAGCTATATGCTTTGATATCAACTTTAACCTTCTTAATATCATCAGGTGAAAGATCTTTTGTGCTTATGGGTTGATTGTTATCATTATAATCCGGCCCAAGGGTGGGTGGAATATAAGGACCTTCTTAGAGACCCATAAGTCAGAATCTGTATAATTTACATGATTCCTAAACTTGATTTTCCATGATTTGAAGTCTGCTTTGGTTTCCAACTTTGGTGGTTGGTAAGATGATCCACTGAAGTTACTCATGATTAGTTAAGATCTGAGATGTTAATTGATGAATATGATCAACAGGATCTGCTATTCAATTGATTTGAATATGATCCAAGTTAATCTAACTGACTATTGTTGAACGACAAACAAGTTTCACACAAATCCCTTTTAAAGACAATAGATCTATCAGTAAAAACTGACAAATATACAGAATTCAAAGCAATTAAACACAACTAACACTGATAGATCAATCGATCTAAATCAATGAGCACTTGGCTCTGATACCACCTGTGAATCCAAGGATCGCAATCAGGAATTATCAGTGTCGGTTGAAGGCAAGTCAACGTTTGCGGAATCAACGTTGGCTTGGTTTAATTTTTTTGTAGTAAATTTCAATATCAATAAAGATTCAAGAACACACTAAAAGAAACACAATTAATGAATAATATGTGTTTCATTAAAACATGTTAATGATTACAAATAATGAATGAATGATAATAAATTTTGTGATAAATGATGCGACGGCTGCTAGGGTTTGATTGTGAGATTTGATGTGATGTTTTCTGTTTGTGGAATTGTCGTATTGCTATTGCTGTTGCTGTCGAAGCCGCCCATGATTCGAAACCTAGGATCCATTTATATAGACAATGATGTTTCTGTTATAGGAAACACCGGATCTCTTGGGATTTGAATTGTTTCTGTTAAGGAATCATCGGATTTCTCGGGATTCGCATAACTACCTTGTTGGCTTGTAACACTTGTATTATACAAGTGTTTGGACTCCACAGGAATATTGTCTTCCGTAGATGTTTCCGCAGAAGTCTTGTTCTTCCAAGGGTACATTGTTCTTCCGAAGCAATCCTGTTCTTCCGAAGCAATCTTGTTCTTCCGACCTCAGTGTGATTGTTTATCCGCAGAAGATCTTTGGATGCATTTTACTTGTAAGAAACATATCTACCGAAGAATAAAATGCTCATATGTAGATGTTTCTTACACTTGGTCAATTTCAAAAATTGACCAAGTATAATGTTTGTACCTGCAACCATACATAAATCAACACACATATAAACGGGTTAACCTATATATATAATGCATACACAATAATGAATTACAACCATTCATTACAGATATTAATTCAAGTACTAAGCCTATACAAAATGGACTAGATCTACAGATCCTAGACCTAACAATTTCAGCAATCAAAAACACCTCACAAAAGGGTGGATTTGACTGAAAAAGAAACAAATAATGAAGATGCTTTCTTTGATAATTTTGAAAAGGGAACTTATGTACCTCATTCAAAATCAAAAGATAATGAAACTTTCAACAATCAAGATTCATTATCAAAACCAAAGCAACAAGCCAAAAAAATAAGGTGAATGAATAAGAGATTGAGAAACAAGGACCTAGTTCAAGAACCTCATCTTCAACAGAATCATCCTCACCTGAAATAACTCAGAATGAATCAAACAAAGCTGAAATTAATACTAAAACTTCAAGACTTTTTCATGAAGGAATAACAATTTTAGACACTGCTGGCAAACCCAAGACCATTAAGGCTTGGGTTGTCAATTCTAACTGATTTCTTTCTGTGTGCAGGAACAATCTTGGAGAGCTGACAACAAGTGGTATGTTGACAGTGGTAGTTCCAAGCATATGACAAGAAACTGTTCACTTCTCCATGACTTTAAGCATAAAAATACCTCATATGTGGCATTTGGTGGGGATAAGAAGGGAGGAAAAATAGTTGGTGAAGGAATGGTAACTAATGGTGTGCTCAAATTTGAGAAAGTAAACTATTGTGAAAATTTTCAATAATTTACTGAGTGTGTCTCAAATTTGTTATCAAAATTATACCATATTATTTTATAACACTAACTGTTACATTCTTAAGCAAGGTTTTTCTATTCAAGAAGATTGGATCCTTCTTAAAGCATCAAGAAAAGGAAACATAAATGTTTTGGATATGGATAACACTTCACTCACAAGACTTGAAACATGGCTGCTATCTAAACCATTAGAAGATGAATCTCAATTGTGGCATAGAAGGCTTGTTCATTCTAACATAAAGAACATGAACAGATTGGTGAAAAATGACTTAGTCATTGGATTGCCAAACAAAGAGTTTCATTGTTCAAACCATTGTCCTTCTTGTTATAAAGGAAAACAACATTGAGTGTCTCATAAATAAAAAATAATCAATACAAACACTACACCACTCAAATTGCTTCACATGGATCTGTTTGGTACAACCAATCTGATAAGCATTGGAAAGAGGCAATATTGTTTGGTGATAGTTGATGATTTCACTAGATTCACATGGGTCTTGTTCTTAAAACAAAAAAGTAAAACATTAGAAACATTAATGGACTTTGTAATCAAGATTAAGAATCAACTTGATTTTAAAGTTAAAATTTTCAGGAGTGAGAATGGGACTGAATTTGTTAATACTGACTTGGATTCCTTTTGCAGGAATAAAGGTATTGCAAGGCAATTCAGTGCATCGAGAACTCCACAACAGAATGGAGTTGCTGAAAGAAGAAACATAACACTTATTGAAGCAACAAGAACAATGCTAGCTGATTCACAATTGCCAATCACCTTTTGGGCTGAGGCAGTGGATGCAGCTTACAATGTTTAAAATAGGACATTGATTGTTAAAGAACACAATAAAACACCTTATGAGCATTTATTTAAAAGAAAACCTTACATAGGATATCTTAGGGCTTTTGGGTGTCATGTATCTGTTTTAAGCACAAAAGAACAATTGGGAAAATTTTCAGAAAAATCCTATGATGGTTTCTTTGTTGGATATTCTTCAACATCTAAATCTTATAGGATCTACATTCCACAACATAACATTGTGGAAGAAACTCCTAATGTATCATTTGATGAATCCTTATTTCCTAAATCAGTTAAAGGATCATCATGGTTGTTTGATATAGATGCACTAACAAACTCATTTAACTCTTGTTATTTGAATAATGCAGGATCTGATGATACATGTTATCCATTTGTTCCCCTAAATATGAATGAAGTGTCATTATCTTCTGATCCTCCAAGGATACTGTGAATCCAAGGATCACAATCAAGATTTATTAGTGTCGGTTGATGGCAAGTCAACGTTTGCGGAATCAACGTTAATTTGGTTTAATTGTTTGTAATAACTTTAAATATCAATAAATGTTCAAGAACACACTCAACAAAACACAATTAATGAATAATAAGTATTTCATTAGAATATGTTAATGATTACAAATATAATGAATGAATGATATCAAAGTATGTTTTGATGTGTTGGCTGCTAGAGTTTGATTGAGTGACTTTGAAGTGATTGTCGTGTTGCTATTGCTTTTGCCCTTCAATCAATCGTCTAAACAATCGTCCTTGAATCGAAACCTAGGATCCATATATATAGACAATGATGTTTCAGTTATAAGAAATACCGGATCTATTGGGGATTTGTTTCAGTTAAGGAATCATCGGATTTCTCAGGATTCGCATAACTGCCTTGTTGACTTGTTGACTTGTAACACTTGTATTATACAAGTGTTTGGACTCCGCAGGAACAGTGTCTTTAGTAGGAATTTGTTCTTCCGTAGATGATTTGTTCTTCCGTAGAAGTCTTGTTCTTCCGTAGAAGTCTTGTTCTTCTAAAGGAAACTTGTTCTTCAGTTCTGGTTGTTCATCCGCAGAGGATCTTCGGATGTAAGGTTACTTGTAAGAAACATATCTATGGAAGAACAAATTGTTCATCCGTAGATGTTTCTTACACTTGGTCAATTTCATAAATTGACCAAGTATAATGTTTGTACCTGCAACCATACATAAATCAACACACACATAAATGGGTTAACCTATACATTTAATGCATACACAATAATGAATTATAAACATTCGTTACAGATATTAATTCAAGTACTAAGCCTATACATAATAAACTAGATCTACTGATCCTAGACCTAACAATACCCCCCCTTAGGCTTAGATACTTGCAATCAGTTCTTCAAAACTAAAAGTTCCTTGACTCTGGCAATGATCTTGTTATAGAAGTAAGACACAACAGTCTTCTTATCATCATACTTGTAGTTGATCTTCATCTTGCTGAACATCTTCAGAGTCTCAAAGCTTATCCCCAGAACATCTTCCTCCGTAGTGAGTGTGTATAACACATTGTTGTTATTCACCACCTCTAGCTCATCTTGCTCTGAAATTCTGAGTTCTGTGAATTCATCAAAAGTTGTTCCCTTCAGCAGTCCAGCATTGAATCTTCTTCTTTTGTAGGCTTTGGCATGTAATTTGTCAATCACTTGTATCACATGGACATACAGGAACAAATCATTTTGTGCTATTTCATCAGCCAGCTTGGGAAAGAATTTGTCATTAAGGTACGAGGTGTAGCTGGGGTGAAGTAATTTGATTTCCACAAGATCAAAGATCCTGATCCGGTCAGCTTTCTTGTTTTCAGCATTTCTTAGCCGGACCAACTCCTTTGTTTTCTCAACATAAACCCATTAAGTTATAGGGTACGTGAATTGAGTTCCTTCAATGCATTTGATTGCTGCTGTAGTTCTACTTTTGTAGCCAACCCTCTTCAAGAATTCATCATCTACAGATTCTGAGGCATTGGACTTGTATCTTTTGAGCCATTTGATTCTCTTCTGATGCTCTACATCTTCTCTTTTAGCTTCTATGAGGACATCATCTTTAAATTTAGTCTTGAGCTTTCCCACTAGAGTTGAGAAGTCTCTTCCTCTAGGGTGAATCGGATAATTGCAGATGATCAGGCTTTGAAGATCTTTGATGTCATTCTCTGGTAGACTCACCACTGAAAATACATCATGGAAGTATTCAACTCTTCCAGATGTTCTTTTAATAATAGCACAATCCCAGTCTGGATCATATTTCCAGGCCATGATCCTGTTCTCTTCCACAGAACTGGGAGTTGTGAGGTGGTCTATTAGTTGTATCAGAGTGGACTTCTGTTCAGTTATCTCCGTCACTGTAGTCCCAAGTGGCCATACTTTGCCCGGTATTACTTCTCTTGGCTCTCTGATCAATTTGTCCTTCCCTTTGTGCTGATCTTTAGATTCAACTGTTATAGGTTCAGCAGGAAGTTTGCTTTGTTGCTCATAGGATGGATGTGGAGCTTCAGTTCTGAATTTTACACCAGTATCCAGCTCAACTTTTATCACATGCTCCATCATCCTTCTAAGTTTTCCTACTGACCTTCCCTTAAGCTCATGTGGTTTGTAGTTATGGCCTTGTAACCAGCAAGTCATGTTGTATTTGCTTAGCTTAGCTGTGTCACAATGTTCCAACTCCTTCTTTGTCTTCTGGATGGATTGAAAGGTGCTGAAATCTTCATAGTCACAATTTTGAATCATAAAGCATGCAAGTTCAAATTTTTTCAACAAATTCTTCATCTCAGTCATGTTTATCCTCTCAACCATGTCATAAGGGAAACCATGGTTTATGAGTGTCATGAACATGGTTGATTCAGGCCTCTCTTCTAATATGTCTTTTGTAGTCAGATGATCATTAGCCTTTGAGACTTCCTGATCTGGTGGAGAGTCTTCTTAAGATCAGCTCTTTCCACTCTTCATCACTGACATCATCCTGGTGAGAGATAGACTTCACAGTAGATAAATCTACTTAAGGTGTGTGTTCAGGAGATGTGAGCTTTTGTTTCTTGGAAGAACTTTCATCAATAGTCATCTTCTTCTCTGCAGTACCAAGATACTTTCTCTTCCTTGAGTACAGAATTAGCTCTTTTGATGCCTCAGCAGATTGTTTTGTTTGAACAGTTGAAACATCAGCATTTGACTCTAATGCACAGATCTTCATTTTGAGCTACTCAATCTCTTCTTCTTTTCTTTTTATCACATTTGATTGAGCAGACATAGTGTTATTTTCTTTTTCAAGCTCCATCATCATCCTTTCTTTTTCTTCCTTTTCAGTTTCTGCTGACTCTTTAAGCTCAGACTCCTTATCAAGTAAAGCATCAACGACTTCATTGTTGCATTGAGCATCTTCTCTCAACCTTTTTATTCTAGCTTCTTGTTTCATCAACTCTTCATCCTTTTCTCTTATCACTCCCTTCAGCTCCTGTATTCTTTGCTTTCTTTTGTTCGATTTCAGCACTAGCTTGTTGTACTCAGCAACCAGATAACTCTTGCTGACAGGGATATCATTATCACTTAGATCATCATCATTGTAGGCAATCATATCAACATAGCTTGCTTCTTCTTCTTCTTCATGATGTTGAGCATCAATCTCATCATCTTTTACTTCTTCCGGGTCTACACTTGCTTAGCTTGAACTGGGCTTAATGGCTTGATCTACAAGTTCTTGATGTGGTTGTTGTTGTTGTTGATGATCAGTTCTTGAAGAGACTTGTTCAGTTTCATTTGAGAGTACAGCGGATTCAGTTTTGGATAATGACAGTTTAACTGTACTTGCTTGTGATGCTAACTCTGTCTCCCCAGTGTAAATGCTCTCAGTGGCTGAATATTCTGGATTTGGAGGTTGTTGATAAAGTTGCATTTGAAGCTTATTTGGTGATTGGGGTTGGATGGGAGAGATTAGTTCAGTGTTTTTGCTGGCTGGAGATTGTGGTTGGGATGTTTGTTGTTGATTTGGTGATTGATGGTGGATAGGAGAGATTGGTTCTGTGTGTTGGCTGGCTGGAGATTGTGGTTGGAATGGGGATGGATGAGATTGCTGATGTATGGGTGATGTATCTGGTGAGTGAGTGTCTTGAACAGAGTTGGTTGGAGAGTTCTCTTGTTGATCTTCCCACACAAGCTCTTGAAGAATATTTGCAGTAGCATCAACCACATGTGCAAACATGTCCATGTCACCTCCTTCATATTTCCCAGAAATTTTGTTCAGAACAAATCTGCCAAGGTGTGCTTGAACAAACACACCACCATCCACAGAAGTTCCAGGCAAATCCGCATTAATGATTAGTTGAAGAAACCTTGAAACATATACATCTTATCAGCCTTCTGCACTTTAATGTGATCACATAGGCAGTTGAAGATGTACTTTAAGTAATTGTAGGTTATTCCCTCAAAAATACTAATGATGCCAGAAGAGATATGTCTTGAAAATCTATCAGGGCCAGATTTTCTGTTTGAAATGCACTTCAGATAGGTGTGACAGAGAAATCTGTATGGCTTACAGAGTTTCCTTTCTTGATTTCTCACTTTTCAAAATCACCATCATACCCCATCATGAGAAAAACTTTCTCTATGTATTCGTTTTCGAACACATCAGGGTGTCCGGCTTCAACATCTCCCAACTCAAGAACCCTTCTTATTGTTTGTTCATCGATTCTCAGCCTTCGATTTTTAACATTAGCAACAATACCTTCACCATCTTCTTCTACGTATGCAGAGTTCCAGAAATCAGTAATATGTGATCGATAAATCACAGGCTCTGCTGATAAGGCATAGAACTGCCTTGATCTTCTTAGATATCTGATAATTTCTTGACACCCTTCTTGAAACAGGATCATCAGGGTTCAAGAAGGCACACACATTGTGTTCTCACGCAAATCGATTATCCATCTGTTCATAAGAAAAATATTTCGTTAGAATCACATTATTGATATGAGAATACGAACAGTTGTGAGATAAACAAGAATCAAATGGTTCATTCTTGAATATTACGACATGTTTTACCTTAATAACAGCGGGTTAAGAACACAAATATATGTTTTAATGTTACAAAAAAAAAATTTCAACAAAGATGTGAATTGGGAGGGATTGGTCGACGAAATATGAATCGGAGACTCAACCTTGATATACCCTAGAACAATACATTTTTGTTACTGCGAGAAGTCTCTTCCTTTAAATTTAGTCTTGAGCTTTCCCACTAGAGTTGAGAAGTCTCTTCCTCTAGGGTGAATTGGATAATTGCAGATGATCAGGCTTTGAAGATCTTTGATGTCATTCTCTAGTAGACTCACCACTGAAAATACATCATGGAAGTATTCAACTCTTCCAGATGTTCTTTTAATAATAGCACAATCCCAGTCTGGATCATATTTCCAGGCCATGATCCTGTTCTCTTCCACAGAACAGGGAGTTGTGAGGTGGTCTATTAGTTGTATCAGAGTGGACGTCTGTTCAGTTATCTCCCTCATTGTAGTCCCAAGTGGCCATACTTTGCCCGGTATTACTTCTCTTGGCTCTCTGATCAATTTGTCCTTCCCTTTGTGCTGATCTTTAGATTCAACTGTTATAGGTTCAGCAGGAAGTTTGCTTTGTTGCTCATAGGATGGATGTGGAGCTTCAGTTCTGAATTTTACACCAGTATCCAGCTCAACTTTCATCACATGCTCCATCATCCTTCTAAGTTTTCCTACTGACCTTCCCTTATGCCATGTGGTTTGTAGTTATGGCCTTGTAACCAGCAAGTCATGTTGTATTTGCTCAGCTTAGCTGTGTCACAATGTCCCAACTCCTTCTTTGTCTTCTGGATGGATTGAAAGGTGCTGAAAGCTTCATAGTCACAATTTGGAATCATAAAGCATACAAGCTCAAATTCTTTCAACAAATTCTTCATCTCAGTCATGTTTAGCCTCTCAACTATGTCATAAGGGAAACCTTGGTTTATGAGTGTCATGAACATGGTTGATTCAGGCCTCTCTTCTAATATGTCTTTTGTAGTCAGATGATCATTAGCCTTTGAGACTTCCTGATCTGGTGGAGAGTCTTCATTGATCAGCTCTTTCCACTCTTCATCACTATCATCATCCTGGTGAGAGATAGACTTCACAGTAGATAAATCTACTGAAGGTGTGTGTTCAGGAGATGTGAGCTTTTGTTTCTTGGAAGAACTTTCATCAATAGTCATCTTCTTCTCTGCAGTACCAAGATACTTTCTCTTCCTTGAGTACAGAATTAGCTCTTTTGATACCTTAGCAGATTGTTTTGTTTGAACATGTAAGGCCCCGTTCCCGGGACGCCTACAGTTGGTCATTCATCGCACTCAAAACATATATTTACATTTATCCTTTCATAAATAGTTGCAGCGGAAACATTAAAAACATAATTTCTTTCCATCAAAATACTTTTGCACATTAGTACAATCGTTCCTTTAACACTATCAGGTTACATTTATTACAAAAGCATTAAACATAAAGATGCCATCCAAAATACGCTGAGTAGCCGCCTCGTGCCATCCTCAGCAACATACCTGCCAACTGGAAACACATCAAAGTCAGCGTTGCTGAGTGAGTTCTAGTTTTATAATAAAACATACTTTACTTTCTTTAATAACCATTCATTACCTTTACATGCTCACACATCGTACGTACGCATAGATAATATCATTATTATCTTCTTCATTCATTCTTTCATTCATTCGTTCCAATTAACCTTACTTGCGCATCGGACATCATCTGTACCAATACCATGTGCTACACCCCGACCAGTCTTAGCTACCGGGCCGAAGTCAATAAATGAACAGCTAACGTATGCCACGGTACTAAGGGTAACCGATCAGTCTTAGCTACTGGGCCGAAGTCAATAAATGAACAGCTAAACGTATGCCACAGTACTAAGGGGAACCGATCAGTCATATCCACTGGGCCGAAGTCAATAAATGAACAGCTAAACGTATGCCACAGTACTAGGGGTAAGCGGTAGAGGTTCTACATTAATGGTCAATCACAAAGAAGGACCCGTTATCCGATACATGCAAGACATTTCATTTCTTTCCACTTTACGTTACATAACACTTCATTTCATTTCATTCATTCATTCATTAATGCATACATTTATTCATTACGTTCCACTTTTCCTTATCTTTCACTTTACATTACATAATACTTCATTTCATTCTTTCACGTTCGACGCAAGGCCATAGAAAGATAAACATACATAATAAGGAACATAAACATAAACATAATCATGCAGCATCATCAAACATACGCATCAATCATACATCACATTACACACATCATGCATACGGTGCAACAAATGCACCACTATGTCTAACATAACACATACCATCATACATATTACCATCATCTCCATCAACATTATCATCATATTCTCATCATCCTGCGTCACCTTATACTGTCCATGCCCATCACATCGTCGAGGAATTTCATCCCGGCTATCATCTCTGAACACTTAGGCGAATGGGCCTCTATGCGAATGGACCCTATGCGAATGGACTATGGGCGAATGGACCTCTATGCGAATGGACTCCCAGTCACATAACTCTCATGCGTATGGCCTTCAGACGCATGACTTCAGGCGTATGGGCTCCAGTCGCATACCCTTCATGCGAATGAACCTCAGTCGCATGGCCTCCAGGCGCATGGACTTCAGTCGCATAACCTCCGTGCGAATGAACCTCAGTCGCACCATCTCTCAATCGCATGACTCCCAAGCACATGAACTTCAGTCGCATGACCATCATGCGAATGGACCTCAGTCGCATAGCAAACGTGCGTATGGACCTCAGTCGCACTTCAATCGGCCGAATGGCCTCCAGTCGCCCTCAAGTCGGTCGCCTAGCCCTAGCTGGTGCAGAGTGCAGTTAGCTCGACTGCAGCCGCGGGTTTTCGACCTCCAACCCTTTCCAAACCTATTTTAAGCTCAAATCAACCCTTCTAAAGGTTAGGGAAACATACCATGACCTCATACAAGCATAACCAAGCAAGAAATCGAGCCCCAAACGCATCATACACATACATACATACATCAAAACGGGTTTTCACCCAAAAACTCGAAAATAGGTTTTTGGATGTGTTCCAGCCCCAAAATCAGTTGAAAACGTGTAAAAGAGGGGTCCTAGAACTTACCTTAACGATCCCGTCGAGTAGAGCTTCGATTTGACTCGCTCCTCGTTGAATTCCACGCTCGAATCCACCCGAACCAACTTTTCTCCTATTTTCTCCTTCTCCTCTCTTCTCCTCTTCTTGGCTGAAATATGGGGAGAATAGGGGTGTTTTCCCCCTTTTATACTCCCGTGCATCGAAGTTTCTCTCGTTGGCGGGTTTGGTCCCTCGACTTCGGACTTCATTTCTTTTTCTTCTCTCATCGGCTACAAAGGAAATTTCTGGGTGTTACAAGTCCACCCCCTTAAATGGGTTTCGTCCCCGAAACCTGTTACTCTTAAACAACCGTGGACAATGCTGGCTCATCTCTTATCCGGTTTCCCACGTATCCTCATATCCCTTTCTGCGCTTCCACTGTACGCGCACAAGTAGAACCACTCTATTACTCAGCCTCTTCTCTTTTTGATCGATGATTGCCACTAGTTGCCCCATCTAATTGAACCGTAATCTACCTCGATATCGTCTAGTGGGACGACCATATCTTCGTCCGCCAAACATTTCATCGGATGATATACGTGAAATATCGGGCTAATCTCACTTAGTTCCTCTAGTAGCTCCAAGTTATAAGCCACCCTTTCCCACTCGAGCCGCGCCTCAGAAAGGCCCTACGTACCTCGAGCTCAACTTGCCCCGCTTCCTGAACCGAGTGATACCTTTCCAAGGTGAGACTCCCAGCAATACTCTATCACCCACCTGGAATTTAATCTGTCAACGTCTCTCATCAGCATACGACTTCTGCCTATCTTTAGGCTTTCTGCCTCGTGAGCCTTCGACTGTCGGGTGCAAAGGCTATAACCTTTCCCTCTGCCTTAACACACATCCCAACCCCGATTAGGAAGCATCTGGATAAAACGCTAGATCCTCACTCCCATCGGGTAATGACAGAATGAGAGCTTGAATCAGTCTTGCCCTCGATTCATCGAACGCCTTCTCTTGAGCTTGACCCCATACGAACTTCACCTCTTTCCGGGTCAACTTGGTCAGTGGAGAAGCAATCTTGGAGAGGTCTTGGATGAACCTTCTATAGTAACCCGCCAAACCCAAGAAGCTACGAATCTCGGATGGCGTCTTTGGTGACTTCCATTGCATAACCACCTCCACCCTTGCCGGTTCCGCCATAATCCCGTCGGGGTTCGCTACCTGACCCAAAACTGAACCTCGCACAACCAGAATGCGCACTTGGAGAACTTTGGCATACATTTTCTTCCCCCTCAGCGTCTCCAACACCTCTCGAACGTGATCGGCATGCTCCTCCTCGCTCTTCGAATGAATCAGGATATCTTCCATAAACCCAATCACTGATTTATCTAACATGGGTCGACTCACTCGATTCATCTAATCCATGAAGGCAGCTGGCGCATTGGTCAAACCAAAAGACATAACGAGAAAATCGTAGTGCCCATGATACGTGCGAAGAGCTGTTTTAGGAATATCCTGCTCCTTCACCTTCAACTGACGATATCCAGATCGAATGTCTATCCTTGGGAACCAACTGGTACCATAAGGCTGGTCAAACAGATCATAAATTCTCGATAGGAGTACCGATTCGTCACTGTCGGCCTATTCAACTCACGGTAGTCTGCACACATCCTCATACTACCATCTTCATTCCTCACAAATAAGACCGGAGCATTCCAAGGAGAGATACTCAGTCTAACCCACCCCTTATTAAACGGTTCTTGCCATTACTCCGCCAATTCTCTTTTAGCTCATCCGGAACCAATCGATACGGTGTCTTAGCTACTGGTTGAACACCTGGTATCAAGTCAATCTGAAACTCAATCTCATGGTCCCGTGACACTCCCGGTAGGTCTTCGGGAAACACATCTGGAAAGTCGCACATAACCGGTACATCAGACAGTTGCGGTGTCGGCGCATCCACATCCTTTACGTAGGCCAAATAGGCACTACGTCCATGCCTCATACACTTTCCCGCCACCGCCATTGATTTTGCTTCCGAGATTGTCGTGACCCGATCACCAAAAACCGTTACCGAACTCCCGTTAGACGTTGTCAACCGTATCATCAACTTGCGACCCACAATGTTCGCCTCGTATTCCGTCAACCGATCCATTCCTAGGTCCACATCGAAACCGCCTAAGGTCATCACGAATGGTCTAACTGAAAATTTATGACCTTCTAATTCCACGTCGCGGTCATCTATCACATCGAAATCCTGGTAGAGTTACCTATGGCCGTTTCTACATCGAAGGGCTTATCAATACCCCTACCCCTAATGGGCGACTCAGCACAAAAGGCAGCAGAAATGAAACTCTTACTCGCGCCAAAATCAACTAACAACGAAATTAGAGTTTGGTTTACTCGAAACGTACCTGACACCGCATCGGGGTCCGTACTAGCCTTTTCCTAAGTCCTCATGGAAGCTCGGCACTTGCTCCCTGCCCTCCAGTTCTGGTCGTCTTCTTGGCTCCCGAACTCTCTGCCCTTGGTGCCTTGCAGTCCCTGCTTATGTGACCCTTTCCACGGCAGTTATAACACCGGGCCACCCCACACTCTCTTGCCATATGGCCGACCTTTCCACAACGGAAACATGCATTGGTCCCCAACCTGCATTCCCCGGGGTGTTTCCGTCCACAGTTACCACAACCCGTCACCCCCATATTGGATGTGACCACACGTCGGTCATCCACCCTCGCAGCCTTGTTATTTGGGGTGAAACTCTCACGTTCAACCCGCTTCCCCTTCAAATTCTTGTCGTCGCTACCCTCCTTGTTTACTTCCATCGCGGTCGTCTCCTTCACCACCCTAATTACCTCAGTCACCATCAACGGCAGAATCGTCTCCATCGCATGTTGAACTCCCGCCACCACAGCCTCTTTCATTGCGGTCCTCAGGTTAGCACTATCATCACCGCATTCCGGGTGATGGATTTCAGGCTCTTCGGGTGCCATCTCAGCAGCCCTTGTCATGCTCCGCGTGACACGCGATCCGGCACCACGTCCACCACAACCTTCACCTGACACAGCCCTCGACGATCTACCACCGGCCATTCTCTAACTCACACTGAAAGATTCAAACACCAATACGGTCATTCAAGGAAACAACTTAGTTTATGTCAAGTATATAGTAAGTCCCTAATTACAGTGGCCAGTTGTGATTAGCCACTTACTTTACTCTTCATACCCCAAGTGTTACCTGTATTGACTACATCAGTATTCAAATCTACATACAACACATAACATATACCATGCGCACATAAACCGGTTAACTTTAAGAAAATACCTGATGGCACGCAGCTACTCAGTTTGGCATCCCATTCCCCATTCGTCCCATTTTCAGTTTAAGTTAAGGTTTATTTTGAAAATTTACCCATTTCACTTAAACTTTGGCTCTGATACCAACTTGTAAGGCCCCGTTCCCGGGACGCCTACAGTTGGTCATTCATCGCACTCAAAACATATATTTACATTTATCCTTTCATAAATAGTTGCAGCGGAAACATTAAAAACATAATTTCTTTCCATCAAAATACTTTTGCACATTAGTACAATCGTTCCTTTAACACTATCAGGTTACATTTATTACAAAAGCATTAAACATAAAGATGCCATCCAAAATACGCTGAGTAGCCGCCTCGTGCCATCCTCAGCAACATACCTGCCAACTGGAAACACATCAAAGTCAGCATTGCTGAGTGAGTTCTAGTTTTATAATAAAACATACTTTACTTTCTTTAATAACCATTCATTACCTTTACATGCTCACACATCGTACGTACGCATAGATAATATCATTATTATCTTCTTCATTCATTCTTTCATTCATTCGTTCCAATTAACCTTACTTGCGCATCGGACATCATCTATACCAATACCATGTGCTACACCCCGACCAGTCTTAGCTACCGGGCCGAAGTCAATAAACGAACAGCTAACGTATGCCATGGTACTAAGGGTAACCGATCAGTCTTAGCTACTGGGCCGAAGTCGATAAATGAACAGCTAAACGTATGCCACAGTACTAAGGGGAACCGATCAGTCATATCCACTGGGCCGAAGTCAATAAATGAACAGCTAAACGTATGCCACAGTACTAGGGGTAAGCGGTAGAGGTTCTACATTAATGGTCAATCACAAAGAAGGACCCGTTATCCGATACATGCAAGACATTTCATTTCTTTCCACTTTACGTTACATAACACTTCATTTCATTTCATTCATTCATTCATTAATGCATACATTTATTCATTACGTTCCACTTTTCCTTATCTTTCACTTTACATTACATAATACTTCATTTCATTCTTTCACGTTCGACGCAAGGCCATAGAAAGATAAACATATATAATAAGGAACATAAACATAAACATAATCATGCAGCATCATCAAACATACGCATCAATCATACATCACATTACACACATCATGCATACGGTGCAACAAATGCACCACTATGTCTAACATAACACATACCATCATACATATTACCATCATCTCCATAAACATTATCATCATAATCTCATCATCCTGCGTCACCTTATACCGTCCATGCCCATCACATCGTCGAGGAATTTCATCCCGGCTATCATCTCTGAACACTTAGGCGAATGGGCCTCTATGCGAATGGACCCTATGCGAATGGACTATGGGCGAATGGACCTCTATGCGAATGGACTCCCAGTCGCATAACTCTCATGCGTATGGCCTTCAGTCGCATGACTTTAGGCGTATGGGCTTCAGTCGCATACCCTTCATGCGAATGAACCTCAGTCGCATGGCCTCCAGGCGCATGGACTTCAGTCGCATAACCTCCGTGCGAATGAACCTCAGTCGCACCATCTCTCAATCGCATGACTCCCAAGCACATGAACTTCAGTCGTATGACCATCATGCGAATGGACCACAGTTGCATAGCAAACGTGCGTATGGACCTCAGGCGCACTTCAATCGGCCGAATGGCCTCCAGTCGCACTCCAGTCGGTCGCCTAGCCCTAGCTGGTGCAGAGTGCAGTTAGCTCGACTGCAGCCGCGGGTTTTCGACCTCCAACCCTTTCCAAACCTATTTTAAGCTCAAATCAACCCTTCTAAAGGTTAGGGAAACATACCATGACCTCATACAAGCATAACCAAGCAAGAAATCGAGCCCCAAACGCATCATACACATACATACATACATCAAAACGGGTTTTCACCCAAAAACTCGAAAATAGGTTTTTGGATGTGTTCCAGCCCCAAAATCAGTTGAAAACGTGTAAAAGAGGGGTCCTAGAACTCACCTTAACGATCCCGTCGAGTAGAGCTTCGATTTGACTCGCTCCTCGTTGAATTCCACGCTCGAATCCACCCGAACCAACTTTTCTCCTATTTTCTCCTTCTCCTCTCTTCTCCTCTTCTTGGCTGAAATATGGGGAGAATAGGGGTGTTTTCCCCCTTTTATACCCCCGTGCATCGAAGTTTCTCTCGTTGGCGGGTTTGGTCCCTCGACTTCGGACTTCATTTCTTTTTCTTCTCTCATCGGCTACAAAGGAAATTTCCGGGTGTTACAGAACAGTTGAAACATCAGCATTTGACTCTAATGCACAGATCTTCATTTTGAGCTGCTCAATCTCTTCTTCTTTTCTTTTTTATCACATTTGATTGAGCAGACATAGTGTTATTTGCTTTTTCAAGCTCCATCATCATCCTTTCTTTTTCTTCCTTTTCAGTTTCTACTGACTCTTTAAGCTCAGACTCCTTATCAAGTAAAGCATCAACGACTTCATTGTTGCATTGAGCATCTTCTCTCAGCCTTTTTATTCTAGCTTCTTGTTTCATCAACTCTTCATCCTTTTCTCTTATCACTCCCTTCAGCTCCTGTATTCTTTGCTTTCTTTTGTTGGATTTCAGCACTAGCTTGTTGTACTCAGCAACCAGATAACTCTTGCTGACAGGGATATCATTATCACTTAGATCATCATCATTGTATGCAATCATATCAACATAGTTTTCTTCTTCTTCTTCTTCCTGATGTTAAGCATCAATCTCATCATCTTTTACTTCTTTTGGGTCTACACTTGCTTAGCTTGAACTGGGCTCAATGGCTTGATCTACAAGTTCTTGATGTGGTTGTTGTTGTTGTTGATGATCAGTGACTGGAGAGACTTGTTCAGTTTCATTTGAGAGTACAGGGGATTCAGTTTTGGATAATAACAGTTTAACTGTACTTGCTTGTGATGCTAACTCTATCTCCCCAATGTAAATGCTCTCAGTGGCTGAATTTTCTGGATTTGGAGGTTGTTGATAAAGTTGCATTTGAAGCTGATTTGGTGATTGGGGTTGGATGGGAGAGATTGGTTTAGTGTTTTTGCTGGCTAGTGATTGTGGTTGGGATGTTTGTTGTTGATTTGGTGATTGATGGTGGATAGGAGAGATTGGTTTTGTGTTTTGGCTGGCTGGAGATTGTGGTTGGAATGGGGATGGATGAGATTGCTGATGTATGGGTGATGTATCTGGTGAGTGAGTGTCTTGAACAGAGTTGGTTGGAGAGTTCTCTTCTTGATCTTCCCACACAAGCTCTTGAGGAATATTTGCAGTAGCATCAACCACATGTGCAAACATGTCCATGTCACCTCCCTCATATTTCCCAGAAATTTTGTTCAGAACAGATATGCCAAGGTGTGCTTGAACAAACACACCACCATCCATAGAAGATCCAGGCAAATCCGCATTAATGATTAGTTGAAGAAACCTTCGAAACATATACATCTTATCAGCCTTCTGCACTTTAATGTGATCACATAGGCAGTTGAAGATGTACTTTGAGTAATTGTAGGTTATTCCGTCAAAAATACTAATGATGCCAGAAGAGATATGTCTTGAAAATCTATCAAGGCCAAATTTTCTGTTTGAAATGCACTTCAGATAGGTGTGACAGAGAAATCTGTATGGCTTACAGAGTCTTCCTTTCTTGATTTCTCCCTTTTCAAAATCACCATCATACCCCATCATGAGAAAAACTTTCTCTATGTATTCGTTTTCGAACACATCAGGGTGTCCGGCTTCAACATCTCCCAACTCAAGAACCCTTCTTATTGTTTGTCCATCGATTCTCAGCCTTCGATTTTTAACATTAGCAACAATACCTTAACCATCTTCTTCTACGTATGCAGAGTTCCAGAAATTAGTAATATGTGATCGATAAATCACAGGCTCTGCTGATAAGGCATAGAACTGCCTCGATCTTCTTAGATATCTGATAATTTCTTGACACCCTTCTGAAACAGGATCATCAGGGTTCAAAAAGGCACACACATTGTGTTCTCACGCAAATCGATTATGCATCTGTTCATAAGAAAAATATTTCGTTAGAATCACATTATTGATATGAGAATACAAACAGTTGTGAGATAAACAAGAATCAAATGGTTCATTCTTGAATATTACGACATGTTTTACCTTAATAACAGGGGATTAAGAACATAGATATATATTTTAATGTTACAAAAAAAATTCTTTCAACAAAGATGTGAATTGGGAGGGATTGGTCGACGAAATATGAATCGAAGACTCAACCTTGATATACCCCATAACAATACATTTTTGTTACCGCGAGATATATTGGCAGCCGCGGATCGTTTGATTCGAATTAAATTTGGAATGGGTACACTTGACGATATGAATCATTTGCAAAATAAACGTATTCGTTCTGTAGCAGATCTTTTACAAGAGCAATTTGGATTGGCCTTGGTTCGTTTAGAAAATATGGCTCGAGGAAACATATATGCAGCACTTAAACATAACTGGACACCAACTCCTCGGAACTTAATAAAATTTGAATACTGAGGAAGGGGGAAAAAGTTTGTTGAGAGTGTGTTTTTCTAGGTCTGAAAAGTGAGCTGAAAAAGTGATAAATGAATTTGAGAAGTCACACCACATCATTTATACTCTCAGACACATTAACTTTATCTCATTAATTAAGTGGGACCCTCAACGTATTCTTCCGCAGAACATCTACGAATCAACAACATCTGCTGATGAAGTGTAACTTTGTTGATCTTTGTTCATCCGTAGTTTACCAATCTACGGATAAACATTTAAGTTTTCCGCATTGTAGCTTCTGCTGATGCTTAAGATAGCACAATGCAGAGAAATATTGTTGTATGTATGGTCCAAGTCCATTGGTTAGAACCATTTATTGTTTTAGGACCTTGTTGACTTTGTATACATGGCAATTTAGCACAAGAAAGTTTAAAATAATTTTAATAAAATTTTCATGTATCCAGAAGCTAAGATGATGCTCAGATTCCAATTCCTTCAAATTGATAATGAGATAGACAATGCTGCTGATTGAAAAACTTAACTTCATATATTCTACTCCCCCTAAATTTGGGATTAATGGTGAAATTAAGCATTTATCATAAATTTCTTTAAGAGGAATAACATGCTTTAACTGTATGATGATGATCAGACATATATACCCATATGATGGGATCATACTATAATACTAAGCCTCTTCCTGATGAGTTATTTTGTTGAATTGATACCTAAACAAAGTTCTGATTGCAAGTATATTGTCCACATAAATCCATACAAGAGCTCATATATCAACTAGGCATGATGATTATCATGTTTTCATATTGATTGGGAAATAACTGTTATGGGCTTCACATTCAATTCACAAAGATTTTGTCCTCCCTTTGCAAGTCAAATCATCACTTTTTCACACTTAAGAACTATGTACATTAAGTTATAAGTTCTATCTTGAGATGCATTTGGCATCTCAATAATGCAATGAGGTAAAAGCTCAAGATAATATACAATTGATCACATAGGATTCTTTTGAGAGCTTAGATATGATCATCATCAGGTCATCAGGTCTTTACTCACGTAAAATAGAGGTGCTTTTAACCCAGGTCTTTGTTTACCCAAAACAGAGGGATGATGAGGATCATGATCTTTTCACCGTTTGTAACTGAACTTCAGTATGGTGATCATACACCCAGGTCTTTGTTTACACAAAACAGAGCGAGTATGATTTGCAAAGATATCTATTATAAAGTGTTGGTACATAGTGTGTTTAGATGAGTGATTTGGTCACATCAGAAAAAGACTCACCTTGTATTCTCAAAATGAAGTTTCCCACAAACAATCATTTTAGCATTATGTTTGGCATGCACTCAGTTTAGTTTCCACTGCAAGATGAATCTACTCACATATCAAGAAACTTGCTGAGATTTATTGTTATTTATGTATTCGGGAATAAGCAAAGCCATAGTGTAGTATCATTTCCCAGGCATATGTCATGCTTTAATATCATTACACACAATATTTTGTTTGTTTAATTTGATTAATCTAAGTTAATCATGCCTAGAGACTCAACCAGAATGTTAAATCTGACTGAGTCAAAGGCTTTAGTGAATAAATCAGCAAGCTGATTTGTTGTATCCACTTTGACTAACTTAATCAAACCCTTTTCTAAGCAATCTCTCAGAAAATGATATCTTATCTCAATATGTTTTGTTTTACTATGTTGCACATGATTAGTAGTGATAAACATAGCAGCAGAATTGTCTATATAAATTGAAGTTTGAAGAAAGTTGTAACCATAGTCATGCAATTGGTTTTGCAACCAAAGAACTTGAGAGCAACCAGCTGAAGCAGCTATGTACTCAGCCTCAGCTGTGGATACAGAAACATTGGTTTGTTTCTTGCACTGCCGTGATACTAGCCTTGGTCCAATGAATTGACATCCACCGGTTGTTGATTTTTTGTTACTGTTACATCCACCATAGTCACTGTCTGAGTATGAGTAGAGTGTAAAGTCTCCATCCTCTGGATACCAAAGACCAAGTCTTGGGTTTCCTTTGAGGTATCAGAAAATCCTTTTTACAGCATTGAGATGAAACTCCTTGGGATCAGATTGGTACCTAGCACATACACATACAACAAACATAATATCAGGTCTACTGACAGTTAAATACATAAGTGAACCTATCATTGATCTATATAATTTTTGATCAATAGATTTTCCAGAAGGATCAGGAACAATCTTATCAATTGTTGATGCTGGTGTTTTGCATGAGGATACTTCAGCAAGATTGTATTTCTGCAAAATTTGATGTATGTATTTTTCTTGGTTGATAAAGATCCCATCTGATTTTTGATGAACTTGAAGGCCAAGGAAGAAGGTTAATTCACCCATTGAACTCATCTAAAATTCAGATTTCATCAGCTCTTCAAAATTTACACACAATCTCTTATTAGTTGAACCAAATATAATGTCATCAACATATATTTGAACTACTAAGAGATCTTGATGTTCTTGTTTGAGAAAGAGTGTCTGATCAATAGTTCCTCTTTTGTAGCCATGCTTGAGCAAGAAAGATGATAGTGTTTCATACTATTTTCTTGGTGCTTGATGAAGACCATACAAGGCTTTATCTAGTTTGTATACCCTATGGGGATAATGAGGATCTTCAAAACAAGGGGGTTGTGACACATAAACTTCCTCATCAATCTTCCCATATAAGAATGCACACTTGACATCCATCTGATACACAGTAAACTTCTTATATGATGCATAAGCCATAAACACTCTTATGGCCTCAATTCTTGCAACTGGTGCAAAAACTTCATCATAGTCTATTCCTTCTTCTTGAGTGTATCCTTGTGCAATCAACCTTGCTTTGTTTCTTACAATAATCCCTCTATCATCCAGTTTGTTTTTGTATAACCATCTTGTTCCAATAGGATGTTGACCTTCAGGCAAATCAAGAAGAGACCATACTTTTTGCTTTCTGAACTGTTAAAGCTCTTCTTGCATAACTTCAATCCAGCTATTGTCTTTTAAAGCAGCAGTGATATTTGGAGGCACCACTTGAGAAAGAAAACAACTGAAGAGACAAAGGTTGGCAGTACCACTTTGGCTCTTTGTAGTTCTCTTTGCAGAATTTCCAATGATGTTGTTGATTGGATGAGTCTTATGGATTCTCATTGAAGGAGTTGATTCAACTGGTATAGATGATTCCAGGTTAGTCATTTCCATTGCCTTACACTGATCCAACTCAGGTTGAGAGTTTAAGAAATAATCAAAATGTTCAACATGAGTTGAAGGATCATGAGAGTCTTCTGTATGGGCTGTAGGAGCATCTCCAGTTTTGGTTTGCTGTTCTGTAGGAACTTCTTTGAATACATTTTGCCCTTCCGTAGGAACTTCTCCGGAAGCATTTTGCTTTTTCGTAGGAACTTCTCCGGATACATTTTGCTCTTCCGTAGGAACTTCTCCGGAAGCATTTTGCTCTTCCGTAGGAACTTCTCCGGATGATAAGTGAGGACATGAATCATTTCCAATGTTTATTGTATTCACTTGAGAGACTGGTTCTGTTGAAGGGACAACATTCACATCTCCGGATGCACCATGTTCATTTCCAAATGTAGTATCTGCTGCTACTGATGTGTTTTCACCCGAGGATGGGGGTATCCTTGGAGGATCAGCATATAAGCTTACTTTAGTCATATGAGGTGGAACAAATGGATAACATACTTCATCAGATCCTGCATTGTTCAAATGATCATAGTTAAATGATTTAGATAAAGCATCTATGTCAAACAACCATGATGAACCTTTAACTGACTTTGTAAATACAGTTTCATCAAAAGATACACTAGGAGTCTCTTCCACAATGTTATGTTGTGGAATATAAACCCTATATGATTTAGATGTTGAAGAGTATCCAACAAAGAAACCATCATATGCTTTTTCTGAAAATTTTCCCAATGACTCTTTTATGTTCAAAACAGTTACATGACATCCAAAGACTTTAAGATATCCTATGTATGGTTTTCCTCTAAATAAGAGCTCATATGGAGTTTTGTTATATTCTTTGACAATTAATGTTCTGTTTTGAACATTGCATGCAGTATTCACAGCCTCAGCCCAAAAAGTGATGGGCAATTGTGAATCAGCTAGCATTGTTCTGGCTTCTTCAATAAGAGTTCTTTTTCTTCTTTCAGCAACCCAATTTTGTTGTGGAGTTCTTGGTGCACTAAATTGCCTTGCAATACCTTTGTTCCTACAAAAGGAATCCAGTTTAAAATTGACAAATTCAGTACCATTGTCACTCCTAAAAATTTTAACTTTTGTATCAAGTTGATTCTCAATCTTGATCACAAAGTCCATTAATGTTTCTGATGTTTCATTTTTTTGTTTTAAGAAAAATACCCATGTAAATCTTGTGAAATCATCAACTATCACCAGACAATATTGCCTTTTCCCAATGCTTATTACATTGGTAGGACCAAACAGATCCATGTGAAGCAATTTGAGTGGTGTAGTATTAGTATTGATAGTTTTGGATTTATGTGACATTCTATGTTGTTTTCCTTTGTAAAAAGAAGAACAGTGAGTTGAGCAATGAAACTCTTTGTTTTGCAATCCAATGACCAGGTCATTTTTCACCAATTTATTCATGTTCTTTATGTTAGAATGAACAAGCCTTTTATGCCATAATTGAGACAAATCTTCTGATAGTTTAGATATAAGGCATGTTTCATGTTTTGTGTGTAAAGTGTTGTTCATATCCAAAACATAAGTGTTTCCTTTTCTTGCTGCTTTGAGGAGGATCCATTCTTCTAGAACAATAAATCCTGGCTTAAGAATGTAACTGTTAGTATTATCAAACAATGTGGTATAATTTTGATCACAAAGTTGAGACACACTAAGTAGATTATACTGTACATTTTCATAGTAATTTACTTTGTCAAATTTGAGCACACCATTTGTTATCATCCCTTCACCAACAATTTTACCTCCCATTTTATCCCCACCAAATGCCACATAAGAAGCATTTTTATGTTTGAAATCATGGAGAAGTGAAGACTTTCCTGTCATATGCCTGGAACAACCACTGTCAACATACCACTTGTTGTCAGCTCTCCACTATTGTTCCTGCATTCATAAATAAATCAGTTAGAAGTGACAACCCAAGTCTTAGTGATCTTGGGTTTGTTAATAGTGTCTAAAATAGTTACTCCTTCATGAATAAGTCTTTAAGTTTCAATTTTAGATTTGGTTGATTCATTCTGATTTGTTTTAGATGAGGATGATTCTGCTGAATGGGATGTTATTAAACTAGGTTCTTGTTTCTCAATTTCTGCTTGATTCAACTCAATTTCATTCATTTAAGACTGTTTGTTTTGATAATGAATCTTTAAAATGTCTCACTATCTTTTGTTTGGAAGAAGGTATTTGATTCCCTTTTCAAATTTATCAAAAAATGCATCATCATCCTTTGATTCTTATCAGTCAAATCTACCCTTTTATGAGGTGTTTTTGACTGCTGAACAGTTGGTCTTTTACTTCAATGGATGAGCACTTGATGATGTTTTGTCCTTTTATTTTGACTTTTATTTCAGATCAGCCTTCTTCAGTTTTGAACCTTTTTCACAATTAGTAGATTGAGTATCCGAATCAACTTATCTGACTCTTTCTTCTTGTGCCTTTTGTTTTGTTCTTTTTGTTGAAATAACATTCCTGAGTGGAATAATTATTTTTTGTGCAGATGGCACAATGTTTGTTGAAATAGCATTCAGCTGTCATGTGAGGTTTCATATTGCAAATAGAACAGTAGCTACTGAAGTAACATCTTCAGTATTGTGAATTTTTCATGTCACCCATTTGCAGTATTTTCCATCTGATTCTTTTTCAGAATCATTCTTATGGTTTGCTACACTTTTTGATGTTTGTTCTTTCTTTCTTCAGCTTTGGATGTGCTTCTTCTCTTCCACCTTATGTATCTTTGATGTTTTTGTTTACAGAATTTCTCTGCCGTAGATCATCTGCTGAAGTTTTCTTGTTTTCCGTAGATTTGACACAGGATAGACGTTCTTTTTTTCCGTTGATGATCTACTGATCCCTTTTTCTTTCCTTTTTCCTTAATCCTCAAGATCTCTTTCCTCAGTAGTAGCAGATTCATCATTCAATTTCTTGGAGGAGTCTTGTTGCCTGATTTAGTTCTTGAAGACCTTCATTCAATTGAGCTATTCTCTTGCAAATGGTCTTCAGCATGTTTGTTTGTTTAGGAGGGTATGGCAACTTTGTTTCTTCAAGCACTTTTCGAATATTTGTTATAATATGAACATTCTTACCAGTGGTCATTTGTTCAACATCATGTTCATCAGAATCATCCAAGTCATCACAATTATCATAATCAAATTTTGAATCATTTTGATTTAAAGATTTTGATTCAGAGGATTCAGTTTCACTCACCTCAGCTTTATTGTTAATGTTGATTTGAGTTGATTCTGTTTCAAACTTGGTGCCAGGCACAAAATGATTTGACAGAGTGTTGGTCATTGTTTTAGGTAAAGATGTGTAATTATCATTTATAGGTGGTGCAATAGCATTATAACCCAACCCAGACCTTTCTTTGATTCAATATGAGAATTTAGTAATTTCTCATATTGCTGAGATAATAATTGAAACTTCTGAATTTTCACTTCAGTTGACACATGATCAGCCATGGATTTTGTTAAGGAAGTGGTCAGATGCTCAACTTGGGCTTTTAGGCTATAGTTATAAAAAACAAAATTTTCTAAATCCTTTTGCAAAGAGTTAATTTTGATTTGATAAAATTTATGTTCTCTAACATGGGATTCATTCAAAATCATAGTTTCTTTTACTTTGTCAGCCAACTGTTGAGCATGGACTCTATAGCGTTCAACTTCCTCAACACATGTTGATGAACACAACCTTTCTTTTACCTCTCTTGCCATTGGAGGAGCTTTTTGATCCATATGGGCCATCAATGCTTGATTCTCTTCCAAGACTTCTTTTTCATACACACTCCAGTCACACGTTCCATCTTGAAGTATGATCATCCCTGACTCCTTTGAGTTACTAGGTCGAGCTGATTCATTGGTGGCTGGTGGGGATGGATTGATTAGTTAAGATTGTCTGTGCAGAGGTCTTTGAGAATTTGATTGTTGATGAGGTTGAATATGATGTTGCTGATGTTGTCTCATCTCTGGATATGACTGTTGATTACATTCTCTGGAGAAATGTCCATAGAGATTGCACTTGAAGCATCTTACGTTTGATTTGTCAACACCAATATTGATGTTTTACTTGCTGATGCCAAGTTCTTATTTCTCCTGAGATATTGCTTTGCTCTATAAGCAATCATTGCCATCTGCCATTGTAGGTCCATTTCTTCCACTACATCATGATGTAGTTTTTCTAAGTCTTGTTGGTAGATATTTGCTGACGTTAGAGAGCTTCCCAGATATGCTTGAAAACTCGAACTAAAAGCTGCAAAGTCTGCTTTTTGTTCTTCAGAATCCAATATCATAGTAATTGGTTCTGACTGATTGTTTGAATATGAAGACTTAGCTGTTGCTGTAGTTGTATCTTTTCTATTAGAATTTCTTCCTTTATCCTTTTGATTTTTGTCTTGAGATGATTTCTTTGAGGGTTTAGAAGCATAAAAGCTAACTTCCTCCTCATTATCACTCCAAGCACAAGAGTATCACTTTCATTGTTTGAAATAACTGCACTTCCAACATTATTTGTTTCTTTGAAGTGATAGGGTGAGACATGAGTTCTCACACTCTTGTTTCTTGATTTTTCATCCATTTCAAGAGCTTCCACTTTTGTAACCAGAGTATCTAGACCAGTTGACTTCAGATCTATAGTGATCTTGAACATGGATACTGTTTGCTTCCAACTTTCTAGCAAATTGTGGAGCATTTTCTTGTTTAATCCCTCACTGGTATATTTCAACTCCAGAATATTCATCTCAGTTACCAACTGCATGACTCTATGAAGTTGTTGTTGATTCACCCTCAATATGATGAAATGTTTCATATTGTGACCTGAGGGTGTCTCTCCTTATGCTTCTGATCTCATCACTCCCTTCGCAGAGAGTATGAAGTATCTTCCACAAGGAGTTTGTTGTTTTGTAGTTCTCACACCTGATCAATATCTCTTCAGGTAAAGCCATACTAAGCAAATTGTATGCTTTGATATAAACTTTGACCTTTTTGACATTATCAGGTGATAGATCTTTGGTACTGATTGGTTGATTTTTGTCGTTATAATCCGGCCCAAGAGTGGGTGGAATATAAGGACCTTCAGTGATGGAGCCCCATAAGTCAGAATCAATATAGTTTACATGATTTCTAAACTTGATTTTCCATGACTTGAAGTCTGCTTTTGTTTCCAACTTTGGTAGTTGGTAAGATGATCCACTAAAGTTGCTCTTGATGTTAATTGATGAGAATGATCAACAAGATCTGCTATTCAAGTGATTTGAATATAGATACGAGTTTATCTAATCGATTGAGGTTGAACGACAACAGTAGATCTAATCAGTAAGAACTGACAAATCTATGGAATTAAAATCAATTAAACACAACTAACACTGATAGATCAATCGATCTAGATCAATGAGCACTTGGCTCTGATACCACCTGTGAATCCAAGGATCGCAATCAGGAATTATCAGTGTCGGTTGATGGCAAGTCAACATTTGCGGAATCAAGGTTAATTTGGTTTAATTGTTTGTAATAACTTTAAATATCAATAAATGTTCAAGAACACACTCAACAAAACACAATTAATGATAATAAGTATTTCATTAGAATATGTTAATGATTACAAATATAATGAATGAATGATATCAAAGTATGTTATGATGTGACGGCTGCTAGGGTTTGATTGAGTGACTTTGAAGTGATTGTCGTGTTGCTATTGTTGTTGTCGTTCAATCAATCGTTTAAACAATCGTCCTTGAATCGAAACCTAGGATCCATATATATAGACAATGATGTTTCAGTTATAGGAAACACCGGATCTCTTGGGATTTGATTTGTTTTAGTTAAGGAATCATCGGAATTCTCGGGATTCGCATAACTGCCTTGTTGACTTGTTGACTTGTAACACTTGTATTATACAAGTGTTTGGACTCCACATGAATAGTGTCTTCAGTAGGAATTTGTTCTTCCGTCGATTATTTGTTCTTCCGTAGAAGTCTTGTTCTTCCGTAGAAGTCTTGTTCTTCTGAAGGAAATTTGTTCTTCAGTTCTGGTTGTTCATCCGCAGAGGATCTTCGGGTGTAAGCTTACTTGTAAGAAACATATCTACGGAAGAACAAATTGTTCATCCGTAGATGTTTCTTACACTTTGTCAATTTCATAAATTGACCAAGTATAATGTTTGTACCTGCAACCATACATAAATCAACACACACATAAATAGGTTAACCTATACATTTAATGCATACATAATAATGAATTACAAACATTCATTACAGATATTAATTCAAGTACTAAGCCTATACATAATGAACTAGATCTACTGATCCTAGACCTAACAGATACACACATCAAGTATTGTGGAACAAGTAACTAAAAATAATGACAATAATGATGCAGAAGTCCAACAAACTGAATGCACATCCTCAGATGGAAACACTTCACCAGCAGCTGCTGACTTTGCATCCGCATATGTACACTGTGTATTAGGAGATATAAATAATATCTCAGTAGCTGCTCCATACTCTCAAGAAGATACAAGAAACATTTTAAATGATTCAGCAAGTCCTAATATACCATCCATAGAAGTTTCTGTAACTCCTACTGAAGAACAAAATGCTTCCGGAGAAATTCCTACGGAAGACATTAATGATGCTCCTGATGTTCAAACTCAGGAAGACCACTCAATACCCAATGATGAACAGGAGGAACACTTTGACTACTTCCTAAATTCATCAACTGGATTGGATTAGTCTGCATCAATGAATATGACTAACTTGGAATCATCTATTCCAGTTGAGTCAACTCCAACAACAAGAATTCATAAGACTCATCCAGTCAACAACATTATTGGTGATCCGAACAAAAGACCTACAAGAAGCCAAAGTGGAAATGCTAACATCTATCTTTTCACTTGTTTTATTTCACAAGTGGTTCCTCCAAACATCACAACTGCTCTAAAAGACAATAGCTGGATTGAAGCTATGCAAGAAGAACTTCAACAATTCAGAAAGCAGAAAGTCTAGAATCTAGTTGATTTAACTGAAGGCCAACATCCAATTGGAACAAGATGGCTCTTCAAAAATAAACTAGATGACATAGGTATAATTGTGACAAACAAGGCAAGGTTGATTGCCCAAGGTTACACACAAGAAGAAGGAATAGACTATGATGAAGTTTTTGCACCTATTACAAGAACTGAAGCCATAAGAGTATTCCTAGCATATGCGTTATATAAGAAGTTCACTTTCTATCAAATGGATGTCAAGTGTGCTTTCATATATGGAAAAATTGATGAAGAAGTCTATGTGTCACAACCTCCTAGATTTGAAGATCCTCACTACCCACACAGGGTATACAAGTTTGATAAAGCTTTGTATGGTCTTCATCAAGCACCAAGGGAGTGGTATGAAACATTATCATCTTTCTTACTCAAGCATGGATACAAAAGGGGAACCATTGATCATACTCTCGTCCTCAAATAAGAACATCAAGATCTCTTAGTTCAAATTTATGTTGATGACATTATATTTGGATCCACTAACAAGAGATTGTGTGTAAGCTTTGAAGAATTGATGAAGTCTGAGTTTCAGATGAGTTCAATGGGAGAATTAACTTTCTTTCTTGGTCTACAAGGTCATCAGAAGACAGATGGCATTTTCATTAATCAAGAGAATTACATCTTCATGCAAAACACCAGCATAAACAATTGAAAAGATTGTACCTGATCTTATGGAAAAAACTGTTGATCAATGATTATATAGATCAATGATAGGATCACTTATGTATTTAACTGCCAGTAGACCTGACATTATGTTTGTTGTGTGTGTTTGTGCTAGGTACAAATCAGATCCAAAAGAGTCTCATCTGAATGCTGTGAAGAGAATCTTCAGATATCTTAAAGGAAAACCAGCACTTGGACTTTGGTATCCAAAGGATGGTGATTTCACTCCCAACTCAAATTCAGATAGTGACTTTAGAGGATGCAACAACAACAGAAAATACATAACTGGTGGATGTCAATTCATAGGACCAAGGCTAGTTTCATGGCAGTGCAAGAAGCAAACAAATGTATCTGTATCCACAGCTGAGGCTGAGTACATAGTTGCTTCAGCTGGTTGCTCTCAAGTCCTTTGGTTGCAAAACAAATTGCCTAATTATGGTTACAATTTCCTTCAAACTCTAATTACTATGTTTATAACTGCTAATCCTGTGCAACATAGTAAAACAAATCATATTGAAATAAGATACCATTTTCTGATAGATTGCTCTCAGAAAAGTTTGATCAAGTTAGTCAAAGTGGATACAACAAATCAGCTTGCTGATTATTCACTAAAGCCTTTGACTCAGTTAGATTTAATTTTCTAATTGAGTCTTTGGGCATGATTAACTTAGATTAATCATTATGAACAAACAAAGAAAAGCATGTGTCTGTCGTGTAAATTACCTTCGGAAGAAATTTATGTCTTAGTACAATTTTTCTTCCGAAATTAATTTACCTTCGGAAGAAACTTCTAAAGCATCTTCCGAAGCTTATAAAAATATTGTCTTTCTTTCTATGTATGTTAATTCAGGATGACATATGCTTAGGAAATGACAGTACATTATGACTTTGCTTCTACCTGAATTCTTAAATATCATAAAAATCCGATCAAGTTACTTGATATGTGAGTAGGTTTATCTTGAGTGGAAACTACACTAAGCGCATGCCAAATATAACGCAAAGTGATTGTTTGTGGGAAACTTTATTTTGAGGATACAGCGAGTGAATCTTATTCTGATGTGACCAAATCACTCATCTAAGCACACTATGTACCAACACTTTATAATATCTATCTTTGCAAATCATATTCCTTGTGTTTTGTGTAAACAAAGACCTGGTTGTATGATCACCATGGTACACAGTTGTAACCAACTGGGGAAAAGATCATAATCCTCATCATCCCTCTATTTTGTGGTAACAAAGACCTGGGTTAAAGGCACATCTATTTTACGGAAGTAAAGACCAGATGACCTGATGATGATCATATCTAAGCTCTCAAAACAATCCTTTGTGATCAACGGTATATTAAATCTAGAGCTTTTACATCAATGCATTAATGAGATGTCAAATGCATCTGAAGATAGAACTTATAACTTAAAGTACATAGTTTCCAAGTGTCAAAAGGTGATGATTTGACTCACAAAGGGAGGACAAACTCTAAGTGAATTAAATGTGAAGACCATAACAGTTACCTACTAATAAACATGATAACATGATAAACAGCATGCCTAGTTGACACAATACTCTTGTATGGATTTAAGTGGACAAACATACTTACAATCAGAACTAAAATTAGGTATCAATTCATGAAACAAATTAATCAGGAAGATGCTTAGTGTTATAGTATGATCCCATTCTATGTGTATATATGCTTGTACATAGTACTTATTTCAATTTTATTAAGTTTATTTTCTTCTGTTTGGACAGACACGTGTCTTATATGATATTCTTCTTAGAAATTTATGATAAATGCATTCAGTCATCATTAATCAAAAATTTAGGGGAAGTAGAATCATGAAAAAAGTTAACAACAAAATTGTCAAATGAATTGTCAATATGAAGGAATTGGAACCTGAGCACTAATTTGGCTTTTGGATACATGAAGTTTTTAAAATAAAAACCTTCTTGTATACAATTGGCATGAATACAAAGTCAACAAGGTTCAATAGCTTTAAATGGTTCTATCAGTTGATTAGGACCATACAATAAAATAAGTTTCAATTGTGGAATTTTAAGCATCAGCAGAATTTATAGTACAATTTAAGCATCAGCAGAAGCTATAGTGCATTGTAAACATCAGCAGAAGCTACAGTGCGAAACTTAAGGGGGAGTAAAATATGATTATCCGTATATGTCCTACGGATGAACTGAAATCTGCGGAACAAACAAATTCCACGGAAGAGTAATAACAAAATTGGACCTACATCATTAAATAAAGGATATTAATATAAATGATGTTTTGACTTCAATATTCATTATTCACTTTTTCAGAACACTTTTTCAGACCTAGAAAAACCCACTCAACAAACCTTTCCCCTTTTCACAAAAATTCAAAATTACCAAATCAAAACATCAAACAAACACATAATCGTGATCTCAAATCATTGTTCAGAAGGTAAAACATGTCATAATCATCAAAAATGAACTGTTTGATTCTTGATTATCGGCTAAACTGTTCGCATTCTCATGTCTGTAACGTTGATTCAAATCCATTCTTCTTAACTCTTATGAACAGATGTCTAATCGATTTGCAAAAGAGCACAATGTGTGTGTGTTCTTAAATCCCGAGGACCCTGTGTTAGAAGGATGTCGAGACATCATTAGGTATTTGCGAAGATCCATGCTGTTTTATGCTTTAACAACAGAGCCTGTGATTCACCAATCACATATAATTGATTACTGAAACTCCGCACGAATAAAAGAAGATGGAGAAGTTATCGTGGCGGAAGTGAAGAATCAAAGACTAAGGATGAATGAACAGACCATAAGGAGGGATCTAGAGTTGGGAGAACAAGAAGTTGGTCACCCTGATGTATTCGAGAATGAATACATAGAGAAAGTATTTTATTTGATGGGGTATGATGGTGATTTTGACAAGGGTGATATAAAGAAAGTGAGATTATGCAAGCCATACAGATTCTTATGTCACACTTATCTAAAGTGCATCTCCAACAGGAAGTCTGGGCTTGACAGATTCTCAAGGCACATATCATCTGGGACCATTGGCATCTTTGAGGAAAAAACATACAATTACTCCAAGTACATCTTCAATTGTCTATGTGACCACATCAAAGTGCAAAAGGCTGACAAAATGTTCATGTTCCCAAGGTTCCTACAACTGATCATCAATGGTGAATTGCCAGGAATAGCAAGAGATGGTGATGTATTTGTGCAAGCTCATTTGGCTAGATCTGTTTTAAACAAGATTAGTGGCAAATACCAAGGAGAAGACAATGCAATGTTTGCTCATGTGGTAGATAATAATGCCAACATCCCACAAGAACTGGTATGGGAAGACCAGGAAGAAAATTCTCCTGCTAACACTGAGGAAGTCTCACCTTCACCTCATCAATCACCCATTCACCAACATCATCAATCTCCCCAACCACAATCACCAGCTAGCCATAACACTGAACCAATCTCTCCAATTCACCCTCTATCATAAAATCAAATCCAAATGCAACTTTTTCAACAATCTCCAACCTCTGAAAACCAATCAATTGAAAGCATTTACATTGGGGAGACAAAGTTAGCCTCACAAGCAAGTACAGTTCAACTGTCTATAACCAAGTCTGACTCCCTTGTTCACTCAAATGAAACTGAACCAGTCTTTCAAGTCATTGACCATCAGCAACAACAACAACCACATCAAGAAGTGACTGATCAAGCCATTGAATCCAGTTTAACCTCAACAAGTGTAGCCCCTAAAGAAGTAAATGATGATGAGATCACCTCTCAATATCAAGAAAAAGAAGAAGAAGAAAACTATATGGATGTAATTGCCTATCATGAAGACTAGTTAAGTGAGATGACATCCCTGTAAGCAAAGGCTATTTGGTGGCTGAATACAACTAGCTTGTTGTCAAGTCTAACAATAGAAAACAAAGAATTCAAGAGTTAAAGAGAATGATGAAAGAAAAAAATGATCAGCTTATGAAGCAGGAATCTAGTCTGAAAAGACTAAGAGAAAACATACAAGAAAATAATGAAGTCATTGATGCTCTGCATGAGCTTGTCAAAGAACAAAAAGAGTCAATTGCAAATGAGAAGGCAGAAATAGAAAAGCTTGTGTTGGAGAGCAACAAAGCCAAAAAGACTCTGCAAGAACAATATGCTCAACTGCAAAAAAAGGATGAAGAGATTGATGGGCTGAAGATGAAGATAAGTGCCCTTGAATCAAATGCTCTTGCACCAAAACAAACAACCGAACCTGCTGAGACTTCGAAGCAACTTATTCTATACACGAGGAAGAGGAAGTACCAGGCTCTACAAAGAAAAAGGTGATCAATGTTGAAGATTCACCCAAAAGATCAAGGACTATATCTCCAGAGCACACTCCTTCAGTGGATGCTTCAACATTAAAGCCAGTAACTCATGATGAAGCTCAGAGTGATGCTGAATGAAACGAGCTCATTAAGGATGAACCTCATAAAACAGACAATGAATCAAAGGTTGATGAACTGCTGACCAAAAAAGACATACTGGAAGAAAGGCCTGAATCCTCAATGTTTATGACCCTAATAAATCATGGCTCTGTATGACATGGTGGAAAGGATGAGCATGAGTGAGATGAAAGATATGGTGAAAGAGTTTGAGATGGCTAGATTCATGATCCCTAATTGTGATTATGAAGCATTCACAACATTTCAAGCCATTCGGAAAATCAAAAAAGATCTAGGCCATTGTGACACAGCAAAGCTCAACAAGTACAATATGGGTTGTTGGCTACAGGCTCACAACTACAAGGCATATGAGCTTAAGGGAAGAAAAGTTGACGAACTCAGGAGGATGATGGAGCATGTAATCGGTGTTGAGCTTGACACAGGGGTGAGATTCAGAACTGAAGCTCCAAACCCATCCTATGAGCAACAAAGCAAACTCCCTGCTAATCTAATAACTATTGAATCTAAAGATCATCACAAAGGGAAAGAAAAACTAATTAGAAAGCCACGCAATTATATCTGGCAAAGTGTGGCCTTTGGGTACAACAGTCAGAGAGATTACAGAGCAAAAATCTACATGGATAGAGTTGTAAACTCCTATTTCTGTGGAAAAAAAACAGGATTATGGCCTGGAAATATGATCCAGACTGGGATTGTGCAATCATTAAGAGAACATCTGGAAGAATCCAATGCTTCCATGATGTAGAAGCATTACTGAGTCTTCTTGAGAGAGATATTAAAGATTTGCAAAGCTTAATCATCTCTAACTATCCAATCCATCCAAGGGGAAAAGACTTTTCTGTGTCTGTGGGTAGGATGAAGACAAAATTCATAGATGATGTGCTCAAGGAGGCTAAGAGGGAAGATGTTGAGCACAAAAAGAGAAATCAAGGAATGAAAAGAACAACATCTAAACCCTCCACTCTTGTAGATGATGAATTGTTAAGGAGGGTAAGATACAACAACAGAAATTCAGCAACTATAAAAAGCATTGAGGGAAATCAATATACATATGGCGTAACAGAATGGGGATATGTTGAGAAAACAAAAGAGCTGGTATTACAAGTAAAAAACATCCGAAGATCATCTACGGATGAACAATCGGCTCTGGAGTTCAAGTGTTCAATCAAATAGTTCAAGTGAAGACTCCTGCGGATGAGCAAACTCCTACAGACGAACAAGTACCTTCGAAAGAACAAGTACCTTCGGAAGAACAAACACCTACGGAAGACTATGTAGCTGCGAAATCCAAACACTTGTATGTAAATAGTACAAGTGTTACAAGTCAACAAGTCAACAAGACAGTTGTGCGAATCCCAAGAGATCCAATGTTTCCTTAACTGAAACACATGTGCCTATAAATATGGATCCTAGGTTTCACATCAACGAGGATACGAGAACATGACACACAAACACAAACAACCAAGCATCAATACGGCAAACCCAAACATCACATCAAATCACACAAACATAAACCCTAGCAGCCGTCACATCAATATCAACACGTTCGAAGCATTTATTATTCATTATTGATTTATTCATATGTAATCAGTAATCTGTTTAATGAAATACATTTGAATTAAATCCTTTTGTTTGCTTATTAACTATGTTCTTCTCATTGTGTTCGTCACCATCATTAATCATTAAATTTGATATTTAATTATTAAAACAATTATACAAGGTTAATGTTGATTTCGCAAACATTAACTTGATTTCCTATTAACTTGATTCACCAATTGTGTGTTTCCAATATGAACGGGATCGTTGAGCTTGGATCTTAGGATTCATATTGATGATAACAAAACTTGATGTTTCGATGCTAAAATATAATAATGATGAACACAAAAGTGTTTAATGCTTGTTGTTTATTGATTTGATGATGAAATCATCATCCATGAAGAATGATGATATAATGTTGTTGGTGATGGGACTAATTCCCACACTTGGTGGAGAATTATTCACTCTTTACAATGATGATGTATATTAATATTTATAGTAATCTAGCATTTACAATAATTACAAAATAAACCCTAGACTAATATTTTGTTTGCTTTTGTTCTTCAAGTCTTCAACTTCAATAATATTGGAAATCTTCAATTTCTTCAAAGGTAGAATACCCAACAATACTCCCCCTAAATTGTAGATTTCCGATATGAATTGAAGCTTGATCATGTTTTTGTTGAATAGTTGTTCAAAGTCCAGAATTATGTTGTTGATGCGGAAGCGAGATCTTCAAAACTTTAGAACAACCAATTTTTGTTTTTGTTTTGTTGTTATAGCTTGCTTTCATAGCTTTAAGCTAAAACCCGAGTCCACCTTTTCTTTTTGATGTTGGCGGCCCATACTAATAAACCTGAGTCCACCTTTTCTTTTTGTTTTAATGATCACAGCCCAATCCGTTAATCCTTGAGCCCAAGTCATGCGAAACCTCACAATCCATCTTCTCGAAAATCCTAATTCGGCCGAGAATGGCCATCTATGGTAGCCCCTTCCATTCGACTAAATCCTAGCGACGACAGCCCTACATTCAATCGCAACCCTCATTGGCAGCCTCCTCTCATTCGTAAAAGCTGCCTAGGGTAGTCCCTTTCATTCACAAGCAATCCGTAGCTTCTTGATCCTTGAGGCATCTACTTTCATTCGCTTTCTTGCAAGGTCCGCATCGGATCTTGTATTGTTGAATTGATTGTTGATGAAATTGCTATTGTAGCATTATGTTGATAAATCCAAATCATTGGATTTCTCATGAAGAACACACTAACTTTTTCTCCAAGTTTTCTTCAGATCTTCAATAATTTTAGCAACGTAACCATGAAATCTCATCAAAATCAATACGAATCCTCAACTCCGGCTCTGATACCAATTGTGTGTTCCCGATATGAACGGGATCGTTGAGCTTGGATCTTAGGATTCATATTGATAATAACAAAACTTGATAATTCGATGCTAAAATATAATAATGATGAACACAAAAGTGTTTAATGCTTGTTGTTTATTGATTTAATGATGAAATCATCATCCATGAAGAATGATGATATGATGTTGTTGGTGATGGAACTAATTCCCACACTTGGTGGAGAATTATTCACTCTTTACAATGATGATATATGTTAATATTTATACTAATCTAGCATTTACAATAATTACAAAATAAAACCTAGACTAATATTTTGTTGCTTTTGTTCTTCAAGTCTTCAACTTCAATATTATTGGAAATCTTCAATTTCTTCAAAGGTAGAATACCCAACAATACTTCCCCTAAATTGTAGATTTCCGATGTGAATTGAAGCTTGATCTTGTTTTTGTTGAATAGTTGTTCAAAGTCAAGAATTTTGTTGTTGATGCGGAAGCGAGATCTACAAAACTTTAGAACAACTAATTTTTGTTTTTGTTTTGTTGTTATAGCTTGCTTTCATAGCTTTAAGCTAAAATCCGAGTCCACCTTTTCTTTTTGATGTTGGCGGCCCATACAAATAAACCCGAGTTCACCTTTTCTTTTTGTTTTAATGATCACAACCCAATCCGTTTATCCTTGAGCCCAAGTCATGCGAAACCTCATAATCCATCTTCTCGAAAACCCTATTTCGCAAACCCTAATTTGGCCGAGAATGGCTACCTATGGCAGCCCATTCCATTCGACTAAATCCTAGCGACGACAGCCCTACATTCAAGATCAAAAGGATGTAGTATCTTATTTCAACAAGAAGATGGTGTCAAGATTGAAAGAGCTTTCAGTGTTGAAAAACTGATTAGAAGTGTCTAAGCCTAAGGGGGAGTATTGTTAGATCTAGGAACAATAGATCTAGATCATTTTGCATAGGCTTCGAACTTTAATCAATACTTGTAATGAATGATTATAATTCATTATTTTGATGTATGCTTTGTGTATATAGGTTAACCCATATGTGTGTTGATCTGTGTATGATTGCAGGTACAAACATAATACTTGGTCAATTACTAAAATTAAATGTGTAAGAAACATCTACGGATGAATATTTTGTTCTTCCGTAGATATGTTTCTTACAAGTAACAATCATCTGAAGATCCTCTGCGGATGAACAATCAACTCTAAAGTTCAAGAGAATCAGAGTTCAAGTGAAGACTCCTACGGATGAGCAAACACCTTCGGAAGACAAAGTACCCTCGGAAGAACAAAGTACCTTCGGAAGAACAAGTACCTTTGGAAGAACAAACACCTTTAGAAGACTATGTTGCTGCGGAGTCCAAACACTTGTATTTAAATAATACAAGTGTTACAAGTCAACAAGTCAACAAGCCAAAAAGACAGTTGTGCAAATCACAAGAGATCTAGTGTTTCCCTTAACTGAAACACGTGTTCCTATAAATATGGATCCTAGGTTTCACATAGAAAAAAGATAGACAAACACGAACACACGAGCAACAACACGGTAACCAAAACATCACATCAATTCACACAAACATAAACCCTAGCAGCTGTGACATCAACATCAACACATTCGAAGCATTTATTGTTCATTATTTATTCATCTGTAATCATTAATCAATTTAATGAAATACGTTTGAATCAAATCCTTTTTGCTTATTAATTGTGTGCATATCATTATGTTTGTCATAATCATTAATCATTATATTTGATATTTATTTATTAAACAACTACACAAGGTTAATGTTGATTCCGCAAACATTAACTTGATTCCCTATTAACACCAGTAATTCCTGATTGCGATCCTTGGATTAACATAGTTGATTTACCTGAAGGCCAACATCCAACTGGAACAAGATGGATCTTCAAAAATAAACTAGATGACAGAGGTATAATTGTGAGAAACAAAGAAAGGTTGATTGCACAAGGTTACACACAATAAGAAGGGATAGACTATGATGAAATTTTTGCACCAGTTGCAAGAATTGAAGCCATAAGAGTATTCCTAGCATATGCATCATATAAGAAGTTCACTGTCTATCAAATGGATGTCAAATGTTCTTTCTTGTATGGGAAAATTGATGAAGAAGTCTATGTAGCACAACCTCCTGGATTTGAAGATCCTCATTACCCACACATGGTATACAAACTTGATAAAGCTTTATATGGTCTTCATCAAGCACCAATAAAGTGATATGAAACATTATCATCTTTCTTGCTCAAGCATGGATACAAAAGGGGAACCATTGATCAGACTCTCTTTCTCAAACAAGAACATTAAGATCTCTTAGTTCAAATTTATGTTGATGACATTATATTTGGCTCAACTAACAAGAGATTATGTGTAAGCTTTGAAGAGTTGATGAAATCTGAGTTTCAGATGAGGTCAATGGAGAACTAACTTTCTTTCTTGGTCTACAAGTTCATCAGAAGATAGATGACATTTTCATCAATCAAGAGAAATACCTACATCAAATATTGAAGAAGTACAACCTTGCTGATACATCTTCTTGCAAAACACCAGCCTCAACAATTGAAAAGATTGTACTTGATCCTATAGGAAAAACAGTTGATCAAAGATTATGTAGATCAATGATAGGATCACTTATGTATTTAACTGCCAATAGACCTGATATTATGTTTGCTATGTGTGTTTGTGCTAGGTACCATTCAGATCCAAAAGAGTCTCATCTGATTGTTGTGAAGAGAATTTTCAAATATCTCAAAGGAAAACCACCCCTTGGACTTTGGTATCCAAAGGATGGTGACTTCACTCTCTACTCATATTCAGATAGTAACTTTGGAGGATGCAACAACAACAGAAAATCCACAACTGGTGGATGTCAATTCATAGGACCAAGACTAGCTTCATGGCAGTGCAAGAAGCAAACAAATGTATCTGTATCCATAGCTTAGGCTGAGTACGTAGTTGTTTTAGCTTGTTGCTCTCAAGTCCTTAGGTTGAAAAATCAATTGCTTTATTATGGTTACAATTTCCTTCAGACTCCAATTTATATTGACAATTCAACAACTATATTTATCGCTGCTAATCCAGTGCAACATAGTAAAACAAAGCATATTGAAATAATATCTATCTTTGCAAATCATATTTCCTATGTTTTGTGTAAACAAAGACCTGGTGTATGATCACCATGGTATACATTTGTAACCAATTGGTGAAAAGATCATGATCCTCATCATCCCTCTTTTTTGTGTAAACAAAGACCTGGGTTAAAGGCACCTCTGTTTTACGAAAGTAAAGACCCGGTGACCTGATGATGATCATATCTAAGCTCTATCCCCTGTGATCAACTGTTTATTAAATTTAGAGCTTTTACATCAATGTATTAATGAGATGTCAAATGCATCTTAAGATAGAACTTATAACATAAAATACATAGTTTCTAAGTGTGAATAGATGATGAATTGACTCACAAAGGGAGGACAAACTCTAAGTGAATTAAATATGAAGCCCATAAAAGTTACCTCCTAATAAACATGATAAAATTATAAACAACATGCCTAGTTGACACAATACTCTTGTATGGATTTAAGCGGACAAACATACTTGAAATCAGAACTAAAATCAAATATCAATTCATCAAACAAATTAATCAGGAAGATGCATAGTGTTATAGTATGATCTCATTCTATGTGTATATATGCTTGTACATAGTACTCATTTCTGTTTTGTTTAGTTTAATTTCTTTCTGTTTGGACGGACATGTGTCTTTCATGATATTCTTCTTAGAAATTTATGATAAATGCCTTCATTCATCATTAATCAAATATTTAGGGGGAATAGAATCATGAAAACAAGTTAACAACAAAATTATCAAATGAATTGTCAATATGAAGGAATTGGAACCTGGGCACTAACTTGGCTTTTGGATACATGAAGTTTTTCTTTTTAATATAAACCTTCTTGTGCACAATTGTCATGAATACAAAGTCAACAAGGTCCAATAGCAATAAGTGGTTCTATCTGTTGATTAGAACCATACAACAGAATAAGTTTCAATCCTGGCATTTTAAGCATTGCAGAAGTTACAGTGCATGCTTAGCATCAACAGAAACTACAGTTCATGCTTAACATCAGCAAAAGCTACAGTGCGAAAGTTAAGGTGGAGTAAAATATGACTATCCGTAGATTGGTAACCTAGGAATGAGTTAATATTTTACAAGTATAATTTGTTTCCATAGATTGGTAACTTATGGAAAATCAAGTTATACTTCAATTCAAACTTTAAATTCAGTTTTAAGAAAGGCATCCGCATATGTCCTACGGATTAATATTTTACAAGTATAATTCGTTTCCATAGATTGGTAACCTATAGAAAATCAAGTTATACTTCAATTCAAACTATAAATTTGAGTTTTAAGAAAAGCATCCGCAGATGTCCTACGGATGAACTGAAATCTGCGGAACAAATAAATTCCCCGGATGAGTAATAAGAAAAGTAGGACCCACTTCATGTGTTCGAGGGAGTATAAATGATGTTTTTGACTTGAAATTCATTATTTTACTTTTACAGAACCTTTTTGACCTAGAAGTTTGTTTGTCAAATCCTCATCCCTCCCTTATCTGATTTCAAAATTGCTCAAATCCTAAACATTAAACAAAGCTTAAAACTGATTTCATGTCTTAATCTCAAGGTAAATCATATCATAAACATCAGTAATGAACTGATTGATTCATTGTTTTCGTTTAAACTCTTCGTATTCATAAATATGATGACTTAGTTCTAACATAATCGTCTTCATTCTTATGAACATATGACTAATCGATTGCAAGAGAGCATAATGTGTGTACGTTCTTAAATCCAGACGACCCTGTGTCGGAAGGATGCAGGGACATCATAAGATACTTACGACGATCCAGGCTCTTCTATGCTTTAACAGCAGAGCCTGTGATTCATCAAGATCATATAGTCGATTTCTGGAACTCAGCGCAAATTGAGGAAGATGGAGAATCTGAAGTGATTGTTGCTGAGATTAAGAATGAAAGACTAAGGATAGATGAGCAGACCATAAGAAGGGTACTAGAGTTAGAGAGCAAGAAGTTGGTCACACTGATGTATTCGAGAATGAATAAATAGAGAAAGTGTTCTACCTGATGGGGTATGATGGTGATTTTGACAAGGGTGAGATAAAGAAAGGGAGATTATGCAAGGCATATAGATTCTTATGTCACATCTATCTAAAGTGCATCTCCAATAGGAAGTCTAGGCTTGACAGATTCTCAAGGCACATTTCATCAGGCATTATTGGCATTTTTGAGGGAAAAACATATAACTACTCAAAGTATATTTTCAGTTGTTTGTGTGACCAAATTAGGGTGCAAAAGGCCAACAAGATGTATATGTTCCAAGGTTCTTACAATTAATCATCAATGCTGATCTACCTGATATTGCTAGAGATGGTGATGTGTTTGTTCAAGCACACCTAGGGAGATCTGTACTGAATAAGATAAGTGGAAGGTATGAAGGAGAAGACATGCCTATGTTTGCGCATGTAGATGACCCCAATGCCAACATTCCCCATGAATTGATATGGTAAGAACCACAAGAAAGTTCACCTACTAACTCTGTGGAAGCCTTACCTTCACCTCATCAATCACCCATTCACCAACATCATCAATCTCCCCAACCACAATCACCAGCCAGTCAAAACACTCAACCAATCTCTCTAATTCACCCTCCATCATCAAATCAACTCCAAATACAACTTTTTTAACAACCTCCAACTCCAGAAAGTCAATCCTCTGAGAGCATTTACACCAAGGAGACAGAGTTAGCCTCACAAGCAAGTATAGTTCAACTGTCACTAACCAAGACAGAATCCCCTGTCCATTCAAATGATACTGAACCTGTCTCTCCACTCAATGACCATCAACAACAACAACAACCTCATCAAGAACAGGGAAATCAAGTTGTTGAGTCCAGTTCAAGCTCAGCTAGTGTAGCTACTAAAGAAGTGAATGAAGATGAAATTGCTGCTCCACATCAGGAAGAAGAAAAAGAGGCCAGCTATGTTGGTATGATTACTTACAAAGAAGATGATCTTAGTGATAATGATATCCCAGTCATCAAAAGTTATCTAGTTGCTGAATACAACAAGCTTGTTATCAAGTCTAACAATAGAAAGCAAAGAATTCAAGAGTTGAAAGGGATGATAAATGAAAAGGATGATCAGGTGATGAAGCAAGAATCTAGTCCAAAAAGATTAAGAGAAAACATACAAGAAAACAGTGAAGTCATTGATGCTTGCATGATCTTGTCAAAGAACAAAAAGAGTCAATTGCACATAAGAAGGCTGAAAAAGAAAAGCTTGTGTTGGAGAGCAACCAAGCTAACAAGACCCTACAAGAACAATTTGCTCAGCTGAAAAGAAAGGATGAGGAGATTAAAAGACTGAGAAATAAGATAAAGGACATTGAAACTAATGCTCCTGCATCAAAACAAACAAAAGAATCTGTTGAAGCTTCAATGCCAATCATTCAATATTCAAGGAAAAGAAGGTACTTGGGTCCTGTTAAGAAGGAAGTGATTGAAGTACAAGATTCTCCTAAAAGATCAAGGCCTATCTCACCTGAGCACACTCCTTCAATGGATGTATCAACTTCAAAGCCTAAGTCGCATAATGAAACTGAAAGTGATGCTGAATGGAATGAGCTTACTAAATATGAGTCTCCCAAAGAACTTCTGACCACCAATGACATATTAGAAGAAAGGCCTGAGTCAAACATGTTTATGACCCTTATCAACCATGGATTTCCATTTGATATGGTTGAGAGGATGAATGTGACTGAAATGAAGGATCTATTAAAAGAATTTGAACTTGCTAGATTCATGATCCCTAATTATGACTATGAAGCATTCACAACATTTCAAGCCATTCAGAAAATCAAGAAAGATCTAGGCCACTGTGATACAACAAAGCTTAGCAAGTACAATATGATCTGTTGGCTACAGGGTCACAACTACAAGGCACATGAGCTTAAGGGAAGAAAAGTTGGTTAGCTTAGGAGGATGACGGAACATGTAATGGCTGTTGAGCTTGACACAGGAGTGCGATTCAGGACTGAAGCTCCAAATCCATCCTATGAGCAACAAAGCAAACTCCCTACTGATCCTATAACTGATGAATCTAAAGATCAGCACAAAGGGAAAGAAAAACTAATCAGAGAGCCTAGGGCAGTTATCCCTGCCAAAGTATGGCCTCTAGGAACAACATTCAGGGAAATCACTGAACAAAAGTCTACCCTGATAGAGCTATATGACCATATCATAACTCCTAGTTCTGTGGAAGAAAACAAGATTATGGCCCGGAAATATGATCCAGACTAGGATTATGCAGTCATCAAGAGGACATTTGGAAGATTTGAATACTTCCATGATGTAGAAGCATTACTAAGACTTCCTGAGAGAGACATTAAAGACTTGCAAAGCCTAATCATCTCCAACTATCCAATCCATCCAAGGGGATGAGACTTTTTCTGTGTCAGTGGGTAGGATGAAAACAAGGTTTATAGATGATGTATTGAAGGAGGCTAAGAGGGAAATTGCTGAACATAAGAAAAGACATCAAAAGGAAAGAAGATCAAACACCAACTCCTCTACTATGGTTGATGAAGAATTCTCAAGGAGGGTTGGATACTCTAACAGAAAAACAGCATCCATCAAAGTCATAGCAGGAAATCAATACACTATTCCCATAACCAAGTGAAGATATGTTGAGAAAACAAAAGAAATGGTGCTACTGAGGAATGCTGAAGGGAAGAAAGGTGAAAAGATAAGAATTTTTGACCCAGTAGAGATCAAACTGCTCCACCCCAGCAACAAATCATACTTGCATGACAAATTCTTCCCAAAGCTGTCAGATGAAAGAGCACAGAATGATCTATGCTTATATGTGCACATGATACAAGTGGTGGATAAACTGCATGCAAAGCATATAAGAGAAGAAGATATGATGCTAGGCTTTTGAAAAGAGTTAACATTGAAGAAGTATCAGAACAAAGAATCACTGAAGAAGATGAGCTTGAAATATTTCACAATCAAAGTATTGTGGAAACTCTAACAACTGAAGAAGACATCTTGGGATTAAGTTTTGAGACTCTTCCAAGGATATGCAAAATGGAGATCAAGTACAAATACTGTTAGATCTAGGAACAACAGATCTAGATCAATATGTATAGGCTTAGAACTTTAATCAATATTGTAATGAATGATTGTAATTTATTATTATGATGTATGAATTGTCTACATAGGTTAACCCATATGTATGTTGATCTGTGTATGATTGCAGGTACAAACATAATTCTTGGTCAATTACTGAAATTGACTAAGTGTAAGAAACATCTACAGATTAACATTTTGTTCTTCCGTAGATATGTTTCTTACAAGTAACAAACATCCAAAGATCATCTGCGGATGAACAATCAGCTCTGGAGTTCAAGTGGTCAATCGAAGAGTTCAAGTGAAGACTCCTGCGGATGAGCAAACTCCTGCGGAAGAACAAGTACCTTTAGAAGAACAAGTCAACAAGACAGTTGTGCGAAACCCAAGAGATCCGGTGTTTCCTTAACTAAAACACACATGCCTATAAATATGGGCCCAGTAGAGATCAAAATGCTCCACCCCAGCTACACATCATACTTGTTGATAAATTCTTCCCAAAGTTGTCAGATGAAAGAGCACAGAATGATACAAGTGGTGAATAAACTACATGCAAAAGAATATAAGAGAAGAAGATAAGATGCTGGGCTTTTCAAAGGAGTTAACATTGAAGAAGTATCAGAACTAAGAATCACTGAGGAAGATGAGCTTGAAATTGTTCACAATCAAAGTATTGTGGAAACTCTAACAACTGAAGAAGGCATCTTGCGATTAAGTTTTGAGATTCTTTGAAAGATATGCAGAATGGAGATCAAGTACAAATACGATGATCAAAAGGAAGCTGTATCTTATTTCAACAAGAAGATGGTGTCAATATTAAAGGAGCTTTCACTTTTGAAAAACTTATTAGAAGTGTCTAAGCCTAATGGGGAGTATTGTTAGATCTAGGAACAATAGATCTAGATCATTTTGTATAGGCTTAGAACTTTATCAATACTTTTAATGAATGATTATAATTCCTTATTTTGATGTATGCATTGTGTATATAGGTTAACCCATATGTGTGTTGATTTGTGCATGATTGCAGGTACAAACAATATACTTGGTCAATTACTGAAATTGACTAAGTGTAAGAAACATCTACGGATGAACAAAATGTTCTTCCGTAGATATGTTTCTTACAAGTAACATACATCCAAAGATCCTCTGCAGATAAACAATCAGCGCTAGAGTTCAAGTGAAGACTCCTTCGGATGAACAAAATGCCTTCGGAAGATCAAGTACCTTCGGAAGAACATGATAGCTTCCGAAGAACAAACATCGACGGAAGACTAAGTACCTTCAGAAGAACTAAGTACCTTCGAAAGTCATTATCTTCGGAAGAACAAATTACCTCCGGAAGACCTGTTAAGCTACGTAGTTCAAACACTTGTATTTAAATAATACAAGTGTTACAAGTCAACAAGTCAACAAGTCAACAAGACAGTTGTGTAAATCCCAAGAGATCCGGTGTTTCCTTAACTGAAACAAATGTGCCTATACATATGAATCCTAGGTTTCACATCAAGGGAACATGAACACACGAGCAATAAAACGGCAAACCTAAATATCACATCAATTCACACAAACATAAACCCTAGCAGCCGTCACATCAACATCAATACATTCGAAGCATTTATTGTTTATTCATCTGTAATGATTAATCAATTTTAATAAAATACTTTTGAATCAAATCCTATTTGCTTATTAATTGTGTTCTTATCATTGTGTTCGTCATAATCATTATTAATTATATTTGATATTTATTTATTAAACAATTAAACAAGGTTAATGTTGATTCCGCAAACATTAACTTGATTCCCTATTAACACCGAAAATTCCTGATTGCCATCCTTGGATTCACAATACTTTAGATAACAATAACTCAACGCTGAGATATCATGTTCTCAACCCTTTTTGAACAAGGACTTGAAACTTTATGAAGGCCAAAAATGTCAAGGGAATTATCCGAGTCATCAAGTTTCTTATTTTGTTAGTTAAGCTACAAGATTACTGTCTACTTCGCTTTCAGGCTGAACCTTCAAGGATATCCCAACACAATACTGTTGACCTCCTTCACATCATCCAGGCAATAAATTTTATTTAGGAGAATTGTGCAAAAGAAAACAAGAGAAATATTTATTATTCTCCCCCGAAATTTCTACGAATCAGCAAGATGGAGAAATTTCTTAATAATATATATATCATCATTTTTTATTTTATATATTATATATATATATATATATATATATATATATATATATATATATATATATATATATATATTATATATTTTGTTATATAAAAATTGATGAAGGACTATGGAGCATTGAGAAAAACAAAAAGAAAGAAAGAAAATAACAAAATAAATATAAACAATATGTACATGACATAGTTTTAAGGAAAATAGGTTTAAAATGATGTTAATCCCAACATAGAGATCAATTCATAAAAACGAGTTTTATCAAATGTTTTAGTGAAAAGATATGCTTTTTGATTTTTTGTTTCAATGGAATAATATCAATAAAACCCTTTTCCTCAGCATCACAGATTGCATGAATCTGTGTCTCAATGTGCTTGGTTCAGGAATGATGAATAGGATTCTTTGCGATGCCAATGGCTGCTTCATTGTCACATAATAATGGTGGATGGAGAAAGTTGATCCCGTAGTCAATCATCTGATGTTGTATCACAAGCACTTATGAGCAACAGCTTGAAGCAGCAATGTACTCTGCCTCCCCAGTAGAGAGAGAGACAGTAGTCTGTTTCTTGCTCTGCCATGATACCAAACAATTTCCTAAGTACTGACAGCCTCTAGTAACTGATTTTCTGTTTAACCTGCAACCATTATAATCACTATTAGAATAAGCATGTAAGTCAAAATTCCGACCATAAGGATACCAAAGCCCTAAATGAGATGAGCCTTTAAGATAACGAAAAATTTGTTTTACGGCCTTTTCATGAGACTCCTTCGAGGCAGATTGGTATCGAGCACAATATCCTAAAGCAACGATTATGTCGGGACGAATTGTTGTAAGATACATAAGGGAACCGATCATGGATCTGTAAAGATGAGGATCAACAGGTTTCCCGTTCTCGTCAGGAGTGAGACATGTTTAAGTAGTAAATGGAGTCAGTTCAGGAGAAGCATCATCCATCTTGAATTTCTTCAAAATTTCTTTAATATACTTAACCTGATGTATGAGAATTCCCTCTGGTTTTTGTTCAACCTGCAACGCAAGGAAAAAAGCAAATCTCCCCCATCATGCTCATTTCAAAGCGACTACGCATAACCTCCTCAAATTCCCGACACAACTTTGGATTAGTGGAGCCAAAAATAATATCATCCACGTAGACTTGCACGATCAGCATCTTACCATCCACTTCCTTCTTGAATAACGTCATATCAATGGTGCCACGAGAAAGACCATTGCTTAAAAGATATTGT